>JADLZN010004705.1:0-171766 GCA_018155175.1 Sinocyclocheilus anophthalmus
TGCTCAGGGTGTGGGGCCCCCCCCCCCCCCCCTCCACTTTTACAACCATCCTCACCTGCCCTCATCTCAGGTACTCCCATCCTCTCCTACTGTAACGTCTCGACCAATCTGACACACTAATTTTAATTTGATTTAACAAATCAATTATTCATTAGGTTAACAAATCGTCACAGTCCCCTCACTCAATATACTGGATGTTATGTTTTCGGCTGAACACCATCCCCCAACCTTGTTCACCATGACAACTAATCATGATATCATTGGTTTTATGACCCCCCAGGAATGTGTGAAGGATAGCCCACTCTTTGTCCCAATGAAAAGCAGAGTAGAAATGGACTGTGGTCTAGTTAATTCATAGAAAAACCGTTTTTTGAATGAACACACATATTTCTTCAACCCATTGAGTATATTATTGTCATTGTGAATTTTGTCTTTGATATTCTTAGACTATTTTAGTTTGCTTGTGAGGGGACCCATTCCTGATACTCCCTTTTCACTATATGTAATCTTAACTTGTTTAGTATCTATGAATTTGCCTACTTATGATCGAAACAAGCGTGTATATAATATTGGTACATAGGCAATATATATATTAGGGCCCTGAGAATCATTAATAATTTCGATTTAAGTCCATTTACAAATTACCATGCTTATGTAAACCAAGGGGGTCGTAAAACCCTCGCGAGCAGGTTTGCCACCTCACCCGCTCTGAACCTATTTCCATTTGCTCATTGGAAATCCATCTTGAAAGGGCGGATATCGTGTCTCCGACCTTAATATGGTCCCGGCTCCTAGGGACCCGGCGCCCCCTCGGTGGTTGCGGTCCAGAAGCAAAGATGAAGAATGTGATAAAACACGCTTCAGGGATACCACATCTCTGTGCCAGGCCTTTTCCTTCGCCGAGTCCTTTCCGTTCATCATGGCACTGACTCAAAACTGGTTCTTCTCACTCCGACCCGAATTCACAAGATCTACTGGAACTTTAAGATTTGCACAGGAAGCGTCGTTCAGCCCGCGCGGCGAGCGACTCCGCTAAGTATCAAACTTATCTGTATTAATTGATACATGACGTATCAGTTACAGCCTTTTTACAAAGGTGGTTTGAACTCAGATCTCCGATCCCTTGAAGCTTTGATCCTGTTGGTATACATGCAAATTTCCAATAAAAATACCCTTCTTATATGCCTGTCTTTCTATGCTGAGGGGGGTTTAAATCTTTAAACAGCCTTTCCTATACCAACTGTATGTGTGTGTGTGTGGTGTATGTATGGTATGTGTGATGTTAGATACGCGGCAAATTAAGGTGTTTAGTGTGTAGATTTAACTAGATTGCTTAATTGTGTTATAGTACGTATATAAATCACCTTACTGTATCACATGCGTGTTCATTGATTATACTCATAACCGAGAGGATCAATAATCAATTCAGAGTCTTACTTAACAACTCAATAGAAGTTGTACAGAAGAAGGTGTATTGATTCCTTTTAACCTAGGAAATGTAACGGTGTCTTCTAATTGACAAGACGGTTTGTAACTCCATGAGTGTTCAGCTAAATATTCGTACAGTTGGGTCTAAAATAGAAATATTTAATTTATAAGCGTAGTTTGGTTACTTCTTCCTTATGGTTGTGGGCCCCATGAGCTGATCCGCTAACAGATTTTGGTGAGATATGCTGGCGATGATAAACGAAAGTTATGAGTCTTTAACCACATGGCACTTACAAGTGTTTGCTCCTGATAGCCCAGTTTTTGAAAATAGTGCCTGACTTCAGTTGCCCTGTTGTGTCCCTATTTGCTGGTTTTTTTAGATGCAGATAAAGTGGGGGTTTGATTTGGTACTGCTATTATAATTGTGAGAGTTTTTATGTATTTCATGCTTAATGGTATCGGTGTAAGTTTAATCTGATTTTAGCAAAGAAACCCTATTTTCAGTATTAAAGCATAAATCTGTCTTGTCAAAGCGTAAGTCTGAATCTCAGCTCCGCGGCATGTCCAAACTGTACCATAATGTAATTTGCTTTAGTGAAGAAATCACAAAATTACAGTATTATTTAAATAGTTTCTTTGAAGAAGAAAACTCAGTACAGTTATATCAAGGTAGATATGAGCGCTGCTCCCCTTTCTACAGCAAAAAGGCCTTATAGTTTATAATTAGATAGAAGCAATTAATCTACACTTTGACTGCATATATACAAGCCCCTAGCACCTGGTGGTAGCATGCATGTGTGTTCAACGCTCAGTCTGATGTGATTAAAGGGGTAATACTGTAGCTTTTTACCTCAACTTTGATGGCAGAACTAAACTACATAGCTGTTATAAAACCGGTTTAACTATACTCGGTATACACCACGTTATTGTAATTCTTTAAACACTGGCAGAGTTTATCGGTTGCATAGAGAAGCACTCAACACGAGTGCTATGTAATGCAACAAGTCCTTGATGTCACAGCACCACGTTCCTAACACTATACGATTTACAAGACATGACATTAAACTGCGTTAATTAACTGGCCATGCCATGTGTTTGGTTGTCCCAGTGACAACACTTGGTTCACATGAAAGTGCAATAACCTTCACAGTATCCCGAAGCACCCCCATAGTTTGTACAAAATAAAAAACCAGGGAATCAGCTAAGCGAACACGGACTTACATAGTGAATTCACATTTTAGGCTAAGCTACTCTAATAGCTTTAACAATTAGGGGTTAACTCTCTTTATTTGAAGCTTTTAAATACAGCATGTGTTTATGCAGTGTGAAGTAATTTGAATTTTACCTAATCCCTGGTTTCTGATTTTTCTATTTCTCTTCCTTCTTTTTCTTCTTTCTCTATGTTTCTCAATCTTCAATTCGTCTCAGCGAATTTAACTATCTAGATGTATCCTTCCTGAATGCTATTGCTTAGTTACTATTTAATTAAATCTAAATTTAATTAAATCTTTACTGTCTATCGAGGAAAGACTCATTACGGTATTGGGGGCTGGTTAGTAACAAACTAATCACTAGTGCTGCTATTTGTTCCTAATACCAGACTGATTACCTTGTTTTGTTAATAGCAGTCGGCTAATTTTAAATCCATTTACATTTTATGCCCCCTTGATTTTCGTCGGATCTAACCTCACAGGAGACCAGAGACAATTTCAGATGTTTGATTTGTATTGTATTTCCAAAAAATAATACATAGATAAGCATGAATCTGAATAGAAATGCTCGTCCTTTTCCTTCTGCTTTGGTGCCCTTTTCTCTCCTTCATAAAGCTCAGGAGATTTAAGCTGTTGTGGAACCGTCCAGCAAATTCTGAGTGATAATTTACAATAATTTGACAGTATGTCTTAAGTCATCAATCAAATCCTGTTTCGGGCCCTTTCGCAAAACATATGCGACAGCCAAACTATTTTAGCTCACAACTCTGTTTGACTTGTAAGTCTCTATCCCTTACTCTCAACGCCAGTGTGTCACAAAGCGGTGGCAGATTCTGCAGACTAGCGTGCCTCAGAATGCAGGAACAGAGAGTGCTGGCCAGGGCGTCGATGAGGAACACCCACCCTTACACAGCGCCGACGACCACCGACTGAGCCGATATCGGCCGTGACGGGTACGCGAAGGGGTGTGGACCTCAGACGGGGCTCAGACTCGGAGCGAGAGTGTGTGGCTACAAAAGCTCGCCAGGTCATCATCCTCCTGGCCCACACGCTCATGGGTCTGAACCAGGAATGTAATGATTTCAAAGCAACACGATCACAGTGCGGTCAGCCCACAAGGACCCCAGGCAATAAAATTTGAGTTCCAGGGGAATCATGATTAATAAAAAGGGGCTGCTGCACAGCTGCTGAAACGCACGAGCACCTGGAAAAGGTAGCCATTAACAGCCTGGAAAGGAACACACCCACACAAATTACTATTAAAGGGCAGCAAAATTCTGCGCTCTTGACTCAAGCGGGCTGCAGAAATGTGAGGACGTCCGGATCCAGCAGCTGAACAGCACTCAAGACAAGCTTGACATGTTCCTAAGAGAACTCAGGGGCTCTTACAGGCTGCGAAAAGAGACGCAGTGGGAGAGACACCCTACTCCTCCATCCTCACTCATTCCCAGCCTTTGCAAACTCCCTCATATGCAAAGAGCTACGAAGGGGAGAGCCAACACTTTCTGCTTAACAACACGGGACAGGGGATAACAACACTGTAATAACTGGTCCAAGCATCCCGCGCAGCAGCGTGCATGATGTGACACGCCCCGGACCAGCTTGTTGACAAGCTAGCCATAAAAATCGCCGGCATTCACATTTCTGTAACTATAAGTTGGGTCATTCCTACGGTTTATATGCAGTACGAGCAGTAATTAGAACGGTGGAGTCGTTTTAAACAATGCTTGCAAGCAGACCCAATAATCAAACTTATGTGTCTGTTTCATAAGTTAGTAAATTCTTCTCCATGCGCATAGGGAACGCGGAGGGGACGGCGATCGTGCAGGACCCTTTCCTGATGCAAAAGTCCAGCTAAAAGTATATAGTTTGACTGCCCTTCCTAGCGAGCATAAAAGTATTTCAGTGCTATAATGTTTTTTAAATCGTACGATAAGAAACTAACCTGTTTTTAGCGAAGAAATCCTAATCTCTGTTTTTAGTGGAGCATAAGTCTATTTTCTGATGACGAAATCTCGGGATTAGCAGCTCATAAATGGTACCAGAAGAAGGAAAGAAGTAGCATCGATTTCTGATTTGTGGCGAAGAATCCCCTTCATCTCAGTAACTGGTGTAGGTGATCTGAGTCGAGTGCTCCCTCATGTCACTGATTTAAGGCCTTATTATGTGTTATGTATCTTTGTATTCATATCGACCCACTCATGTTAAACATTTACGTAACTCTTATACATGTGTGCACCAGGTTCTGAATATAATCAGATTAAACTATAGCTTGAAGGTGCCTTCCTTCAGGTATTAGAAAGTTTCAGTGCTATTATGTTTTTAAATCGTACGATAAGAAATTAACCTGATTTTAGCGAAGAAATCCTGATTTCTGTGTTAGTAGAGCACAATTCTATTTTCTGACGACGAAATCTCGGGTTTAGCAGCTCATATAAATGGTACCAGATTGAATCGGTCTGATCTTGGGCGAAGAAGTCCCCTTTTTCAGCACTGTGTAGGTGAACTGAGCGATACTCCTCATTTCATTAAATTAAGGCCTTATTATGTGTTACGTATCATTGTATTTCCTTTTGACTCGCTCATGTGAAACATTTACGTAAAATTAATGGTTTTATTCTAGCGTAGCTAACTATGAATCCCCCATTGCCTGTGAAGTGAATGTGCTGTGTGGAGTAATGAATGAATTTGTACGGGACATGCACGAGTTTCCCATGCATGCTCACATCAGTGCAAGTCTGCTCCACCTGCACCAGTTGTGAGCTTGCATTGGTCTCCTAGCAAAACGTGACCCCGGAAGTGTGAGCAGACTCTACCGGTTAATCTGACAACAGCATCCCTCTTACACATGACGCGTCTCCACAGGTTTCGGTGTGTAAACAAAGAACTGCTTGTAACTAACGCTAACTCTTAAGCTAGCCCTTTACCTCAACTGCGACCAGCGTTAGCATCTGCTGAAACGCTTAGGATACGGCGTGTAAGTGTATAACGTTTCTAACCACACCTCGCTCTCCTCTCTCTCTCCCGTCCACTCCTGTTTCACTTCCTTGTGATAGCCATCCACAGGTCCCTGTGGTACTCCCCGTGCCACATACTGGTTTTTAACACTTACTTGTGGTTAATGTTTATTTTTGTTTGACTGTTATTCTACCACATCGTTTTATTTTATTGCATTTATTTTCATTTTTTTAGCACAAATGTACCAATTCAGCTAATTGATTTGTATTAAATTTGAGATTTAACTAAAATCAAATTTTTTTATTATTTTTATTTTTTTTTATTTCATTTTTTTTATTTTTATTATTTATTTATTTATTAAATATTAACTGTTCTTTCCCTTTTAATTTCCTACGCTCTTAAGGACCTCCTTTTATTTTATTTCATTTTTTTTTTTGTTGTTTGGTTGTGTTTTGTACTTTGACCCTTATGTTTATATTATTTTCACCTCAGCCCTCCTCGCTTTTGGATAAGGATTACAAGTAGCTACCGAGCAACGTCGTTTCCTTACGAGTCGTTACAGGTTATTAGTAGCACTACCCTTTTCCGTCTCTATTCTCCATCAACGCCTCCGTGCCCGGCTAATACGTTGAAGGCTACCTACCCATTGCAACCACAATTTTAGCTAACATAAAACTCTGAAACAATTCCCTCATGTTTCTTTTTTCTTTGTCCGTCAGGTATTTGGTGGGTCCCTGCCTAGTTTAGCTAAACAGCCTAACCCTAGGGTTATGAATGGTCCTATGCAGCACTCACACACACGGTGGAACCTTCTTACGCCATATCTCTTAGAAACAAAACTTAAATAGGTAAAAATGTTCCTTTTTTTTTTTTTGCGTTCATCTTATTTTATTTCAGTTTCGACATAGTGACCAAACCCGTGAACCATCAATAGTATAGCCCGGTCATCAGCTGACCACTGCTTACAGCCCCCTCAACAAAGTTACTCAATCTCTTCCTTTGTGTCGAGCGAACACAAATCGAGTCATAGCACCCACCATCACTAGCTGCCTCCCCCAGCTATCCATACCTTACACGGCCTACACAGCCGTTCACCTTAGAGATACCTTAACACCTCTGTACATACCTGCATTTGCCTTGTGCCTCTCTCCCTCTGGTGTTCCCACAAGTGTGCCAGAATGTCGCAGACATTCCACAGACATCCAGCCCTTCCAGCTCACCAGGACCCCGACTGGACACTCAGTAGAGCACTGTAATGGACATCCTTCAGCTCCAAGCAGCCAACTACCTGCGTTGGCAAAGAAAGGAACAGCGAGACTGCTACATAAGCGAACACTTGACCAGCATCTTCCTCTCCTCGGCCCACACCCTCAAGGCCTCAGACAGGAGGTAAATGAGCTAAAACTGCAAGTCACAGAATTCTGCAGAAAACTGACACCTGCTCAACGAGAGAAAACACAGAACAGGGGGCGTGGGACATAGCATAAGAACCTCTCACCGAATGGGGTGCGACGAAGAATCACCAGTCTTCAACAGAGGCTCTTAACAGCGCTGCACACAAGCTCCGCTGGAACAAGCCATCACACGGACCTTGAAAAGAGAACTGTTTCACTACAAGTCACTCTTAAACACATAATGGGGAACTAAAATTAGAGAGACTACCACCTCTTTAGGCCTTTAGCTATGCTCACCTGCATCCGAACAGAGGCTGTATGTGTTCCAACCTGACTCAGCATTAGAAAGGAGCTTAACTATGGTGTCGGGCGAAAGATAGTTTAACGCAGTCCCTAGAGGGCCGGACTGTGCGTGCATTAGACCGAAGGCCAGAAGACGAGCAGTGCAACACCTACGTATCGCCACAGGTGCAAGCCCTCCATGGTGCCGTTGTGCAAACAGCTACGAAAGGGGTAAAGGGAGTCCTAAGGCCTGCTGGCTTGACACGTTCAGCACTGGTCTCTCCCGTCACCTCGTGCATGCTGCAACACTCTAAAAAAATGTCAGGCGACCGAAGCAACGCAACGGGTGACATTCTGCTTTACCACTCTCACAAGTCCGCGGTCCCCTGAAACCCTCGTTGCTCGCACTGCAACAACTAAAATTCCGGGCGACCCGAAGCAACGGCAGCGATCGTAATTCGGTGGTGTCACATATGAACTGAAATATGCTTGCAGACCAAAAGGTGAACAGACAGGGAAACACGAAACAGAGCTTCCCCTGGCTAGCAGGCCCAGACCCCTTCAGCCAAGAGTCCGAACCTGCGAGGAGGGGGTGGGGCGAGAGCCACTGTTCACACGTCTCCAACCAGCAGCCACAAGGGGGTGGGTCAGGGACTTTTCCAGAGGATCACTGCCGACACACACACCGTGTGACCCCACAGAACCCAACGAGCTGGCCAGAGACAACACAACTGGCAACCTAAATACTCTCAGACCCAAAGTCTGACTACCATCATGAGGTCACTGACACCAAACCAGCAGGCCGGGCGTGAACTCCCATGCTCTGACCACAGACTTTGACAAACTTACTCCAAAGCTCACTATTACCCTGGGATGGCGGAGGACACCAGTTGCAAGAAGTCATCTAGGCATTAGGGCTTGCCGCACAATGCCTAATCAACAGCTTCGTAACCTGACACAGAAGGCCTTTAAAAAGCACAAGGCCTCCACTAAAGGTGTCTGTCAAACCCCACTGAGTCTGAACTTAACAACTCAGAATCCAAAGCGGGCACCAAAAGGCACCCAGCATTGCCACAATGCAAAAAACCCTTCTACAGAAAGCCCTCACTACCAGAATGGGATCGGAGCCTTCAATGTCAACGGACCCCGGTTCCCGATCCCACCGCTGGGACAGGAGGGCGTGCCAGTACATCCTAATGATCAGAACTACCACGTACTTATTCCCGAGCAGTCCCCCAACAACATGCCTCCTCCACACGGGTGGCTGAACGGGATGCTACACAAGGACAAGCTGGACACGCTAGCCTCGTGGGTTAACGGAGCTGCTGACAACTCGCAACGAGCTCCGTTTAACAAAAAACTCACCTAAGGAGTATCTGGAGAGGCACACCTCTTGACTCCATTGCTGCTGCAACACAGCATCAGCCCCTCCAAAGGGGAAGCATCGCGCCTTGAAACCGGGTGAAACTCGACAGGCCCAGTAGCAGCAGCCAGACAACGTTGGTTGGAGCAACGGGCCCACATGCCCAACTTGCGAACCCTCTACCAACACAACTCATGCAAACTCAAGTCGGTGCCGCCACAAGAGCCAAGCGACAGCGCAAACATCAGATTTCTAGTGACGTACGGGCAGAACAGAGAGCTAACAACCAACTGCTGCTCTCCTGCCATCATCACTAAGTCAGTCTGAAACTCTCTGCACACTACAAAAACTCCATAACAATTACCTGCAATCCCTAGAACCACCTGCACTCTCACCAGTGAGAATCTAACCCGGCTGTTCCACATCGTGGATACCACAGATAGCCTACTGGCTAACAACAACAACAAAAAAACATCCTACCCGGACTGCCCTGCTCCAACTTCAGGAATGACAGGTAGATGGCACAGCCCGTCTACACCTGCTGCATAACGTCGAGGCAACCCCACCTTGGCTAGGACAGCCTACATCACCACATCACACCATCTGACAGCATTCACGCACGCACACACACTCTGCTGGAGGCCACCAACACCGAGACCGGGCCACTCTCTCGTTCCTCCCAGCCCTTTCACGGTCCTAAGTGTTTGTTAGACTGTTCGCACCTTGTGACTCGCTCGCTGTTTGTCTATTCTAGCGGTACACCGAACTGCTCGAACGGGGTATAGCATGGTAGCCGTCTCGACCAATCTGCCACTAATTATTACTTTGTATTTAACAAATCAGTCTCATTAGGTTCATCAATCGTCACAGTCCCCTCACTGCATTAACTGGTATTCCGAGTATGTCTGCTGACACCAGGCGCTATGGTCCGCCATGACAACTAATCATGATATCCCTGGTTTAATGACAGAATGTGAAGAATGATAGCCCCTCTCTTTGTCCCCAAGGGAAAAGCAGAGTTAGAAGAGGACAACTCGGTTCGTAGTTAATTCATAGAAAACCGTTATTTGAATAACACATATTTCTTCCTGCCTTGTGATTATATATGTTTCATTGTGTGATTTTTGTCTGGTTGGATATTCTAGACTATTTTAGGCATGCTTATGAGGGGAACCCATTACTGTCATCTTTTCACTATATGTAATTATACCTTTTTTAGTATCTATGAATTCGCCTTCTTATTATCTAAACAAGCGTGTATATTATATGGTGGTAAATAGGCAATATATATTAGGGCCCTGAGAATCGTTAATAATTGCGATTTAAGTCCATTTGCAAATACATGTCGTAGAGAACAAAGGGTCGTAAACGCTCCAGCAATTGCCACCGAAAAAAAGGTCACCGCTCGGGGGGAAGTTCCACATTTTGCTCATTGGAAAAGCCCATCTTGAAAGGCGGAGATCTTCTCCGTCCTTAAAGGCCCGGCTCCAGGGACCCCGCCCCAGTCGGTGGTTCGGTCAGAAGCAAAGATGAAGATGTGAGAAAAACGCTTCAAGATACCAAAGCATCTGTGCCAGGCCTTTTTTCTTCTCCGTAGTCCTTTCCATTCATCAAAGTGGCCACTGACTGCAAAGCTTGTTCTTCTCATGCGACCCGAATCAGGGCAAAAGAATCTACGTGAAATCTGTAAGGATTTGCATCCGAAATTCTTTCAGACCCGGCCGAGACATCGCTAAGTACAAGACTAGTCTTATTACGTGATCCATTAGTATCAGTGTTACACTTTTGGGAGCTTTTACAAAGGTTGTTTTTGTGACTCAGAATCTGCCGTATCCCTATAAGGCTTATGATCTGTTGAATACTACATGCACGCAGTGTGTTATCCATAAAACCATTCTTGTTGGCCTCTTTCTATGCGTGATTAAACTGTTAACGCCTTTCCTCGCCACTGTATGTGTGCGTGTGGGGTTTGTGTATGTGTACTGTTAGTCCCCGGCTTAAATGTGTTTATACGTATGGGTATGTTAGACCAGTTTATGTGTTTGTGTAGTTAATAAAACCTTACGTGTATCACACTTGACGTGTTCATTGTTTACTCATAACCGGAGTCAATAATCATGCAGATTTACGTTACAAACTTATAGAATTGTACAGTAAGAAGGTTATTTCATTTAACCAGGAAATTAACATTCTTAGAACTGACAAGACAGTTGACCCTTGGTATTTGTTCACTAATATCACAGTGGCATCTAAAATAGAAGAATCGTATTAAGGTATAACTAGTTATGGTTAATTATTCATATTTCCCCATGAGCTGATCCGCTACACCACTGATGGACAGATTGTAGGGGAGATAAGTGCAGAGTAGGAACCTCATCGAGACAAAACATCTTCCAAAACATGCTGTCCCGTGTAATGAACAATAAAGGCATTTTTAGAATGAAAATAGGGGAGCGTCTCATCACTCCCGAGTTCAGTCTAATGCGATATTGCTGAGCGAGCAGGTTAGAAGGGAATTGTCAAAACCATTTCAGTACATTGCCTAAAAAATTCCCAAGTCTTCTACTGGCCCTGAGCGAGTGCATGTTTACATGCATTAATTTTCGTCAATCCAAATGATACCACTCCAATTTCAGATTATTGACCTGCGTCTCTCAAAAGTATTGTAGGCCTAAATAGGTCATAGAGATTATTGATGCCACTGATTTGTAGGAGCTACTTATTCTTACAATGTTTTTGGGACAAGCAGCCCTGTTTGAAAGATGAAAATAAACACATGCACCCACGTGAGACATAAAAATCACGCAAGCATGCACACCATGGCACTGGTATTTTTGAATCGGATTGAGGAAATAGTCAGATTGAAGCATTTACATGAATGCATTGATTTTGAATCCAATCCGAAGAATGAATCCAATCTGATTTCAGATTCATATCCGATATCTTTCAGATTCAAGTTTGAAACAAAACTCGGATGTGTAGTTGCCACTTTCAGAAGTGGAGAAAGCCACCACTATAATGTCACTGGAGTTATTGTTGAATTGTTGTTTTTGTCTTTGTGATCTATCTAAAAAGACCACGTGTCATTGGGGCAATTATTATTGTAGCATTTGGACCAATCAGACACAAAACTTTTTGTTATATTTAACAAATAATATATAACTCCCCCTCACCTAACCAAATGGCCAATTGCGAGGGTCTATGGACCCTTCCCCCGATATGCACCTAACACCTCAGAAAGGCAGAACAGGCCTCTGGTTCCATGGCAACCAATGCTGATATCATTGGTTTTATTGCCTAAAGGAATGCGGGCAGAGAAACTCCCTCATTTTCCTCATAAGAAAGACACATAATGCCCAGAGAAATGGACTATTCTCTAAATAATTCATAGGAAAACCTTTCTTTGATTGAATACACATATCCTTCAGCTCATTGTGTATACCATTACTGTTCTTGTATATTGTCTGTTGTAGTGTATGCTGTTTTATGCATGTTATGATAGACCACTAGTTAATATAACCTCGCCTATATCATGTTTGGTCTCTATGAATTCACCTTTGGATGATCTAACTGAGAGTGCATATTAAATGCTGATACCTATGCAACATATTGAAGTTCTAAGAATCTTTACTAATTTTGTGGCAATTAACCCCAAGCGAATAACCTCTCGAAAATACCATGCTTTAGATAACAAAGTGGCGCATAAAAACTCAGAACTCCTGCACATTGCTGATTCTCCGGATTCTCATCTGGGGACAAGCCAGCTCTTGAGAGGCGTGAAGCTGCTGCAGGCTTAAAGGGGCCACACTTCATGTGACCAAGGGCGCCGGCATGGTCGTGTGGGTTCTTTCCGATGCTACGGATGAATATGTGAGCAAATGCTTCAGATACCAAAGGCATTGTGGCCATGTGCTTGCTGGCCGGGAGTTGTCCTTTCCATTTATCAAGTTTCTCTGACTCAAACTGGTTCTTTCTCAATCAACCAACTTCAGCAAGATCATTGGCCTTAAGATTGCATCAGGAATCTACTTCAGACAGACGAGACTTGCAAGTATAAAACTTAGTCTTATTAATTAATACATTAAATATCAGTTACACCTTTTTACAAAGGTATGTTTGAACTAAAAAAAACTGATGTTTCCTTCAGGCTGTAGATCTGCTGAATATGCAAATGGTTCCACCTAAATTCATTCTTATCCGTCTTTCTGTACTGAGGTTCAAACTTTAACAACCTTTCCTATAGACCACTGATGTGTGTGTGTGTGTGTATGTTTATGGTAGACCAGTTTATATGTGTGAGGGGTAGGATTGTTAGACCAGTTTATGTGTTTATGTAGTTTGTTAGACTAGTTTAAGTGTTTATGTGTTTAATAAAACCTTACTTGTATCACACTTTGACGTGTTCATTGTTTTGCTCATAACCGGAGTCACTAATCATGCAGATTTACGCTACAAGCTTGTAGAATTGTACAGTAAGAAAGTTTCGTTTCCCTTAACCAGGAATTAACGTTCTTAGAATTGACAAAACAGATGACCCTGAGAGGTCAGCTAAATATCTACATCGGATCTAAAATATTCATATCTCAATTATAACTAGTTGTGGTTAATTATTCATATTTCCCATGATCTGATTCGTTACAGATTTTGGTGGAGAATATGCGGCCATGATAAAACGAAAGTTATGAGTTTTAACACTGGCAACTTAAAAGTGTGTGCGTGATAGTCCAGATTAAAATAGGGCGTGATTTGAGATGCCCTGTTGTGTCCCTATTTGCTGGTTTTTTTAGATGCAGATAAAGTGGGGGTTTGATTTGGTACTGCTATTATAATTGTGAGAGTTTTTATGTATTTCATGCTTAATGGCATCGTTGTAAGGTTAATCTGATTTTAGCAAAGTAACCCTAATTTCAGTATTAAAGCATAAATCTGTCCTGACAAAACGTAAGTCTGAATCTCAGCTCAGCGGAATGTCCAAACTGTACCATAATGTAATAAGCTTTAGTGAAGAAATCACAAAATTGAAGTATTGTTTAAATTGTTTCTTTGAAAAAGAAATCTCAGTACAGTTATATCAAAGTAGATTTGAGTGTTGCTCCTCTTTCCACAGCATAAAGGCCTTATAGTTTATAAATAGATTGAAGCAATTCATCTACACTTAGACTGTATATATATAAGCCGAGCAACATGGTGGTCATTACTGTGTTTCACTCGATGAGTGAAATTAAAGGTGTAATACTGTACTTTATTACTCATATGTGAGGCAAACATAACTAAATATATGTTTAAACCGGTTTTAACTTAAAGTAAACACGTTTTGTAATTCTTTAAACAAGTGCAAGAAGATTATTGTTACATTAGCGAACAGCTCACAGCCGTGTTGATTTATACAACAAGTCCTTGAGTACTGAAAGCACACATTTTCAAACTGTGTGCACTTCTTTGAATAAGGCATACACGAAACAATGAAATTACCTGGCGCATGCATTGGTTACCGTGACAGCAACTTGTCACAGGAAGTGCTAACGTTACATAGCACAACACGCCATGTTTGTAGACAAACCATTTGAAGCAGCTAAGCTACCACGACTTAGCATAGTTTCATTTTAGGCTAAGCCACCAAATAGCTTTAACAATTAGGGGTTAACACTCTTTAATTGAAGCTTTAAAATACATCACGTTGTAGCAGTGTGAAGTATTTTGAATTTAACCTAATCCCTGGTTTCTGATTTTTCCATTTCTCTTCCTTTTTTTTCTTCTTTTTCTATGTTTCTCAATCTTCAATTAGTCTCAGCGAATTTAACTATCTTTTTACATGTTATGCCCCTTTTGTTTTGATGTTCTCTTTGAACCTCAAAAGGAACCAGAGACATTTCTATTTTTGATTTGTTTATTTTCAACACTAATTTTATGACCCTGTTACACAAGTCATCTAGAACAAACACTAGGGCATATCTATCATCCTGAGTACCAAATAATAAGCATAATCTGAATAGAAATGCTCTCCTTTTCCTTCTGCTTTTCCCTTTTCTCCTTCATCCCTCAGAGATTGAGCCTGTTTGGGGAACCGTCAGTAAATTCTGAGTGATAATTTGACAATAAGAGTAGTCTTAAGTCATCAATCAAAACCCTGTTTACGCCCTTTTCAGCAAACATATGCTGACCCAAACCTATCTTAGCATTCACACTCTGTTTTGATCTTGTAGTAGTCTCTAGCCCTTACTCTCAACACAAGTGTGTCAAAATGTTGCAGATGCTCAGACTAACTGCCCAGAATGCAGACCAAAGAGGGCTGGCCAGGCATTGTGAGGAACACCCCCTACCCAGGGCCGACGACCACCTACTGAGCCGAAAGCAACTGGACACAGAGAGAAGAGTACCTCAGACTCATGACTCAAGCGGGAGTTATGGCTACAAAAAGCTCACCAAGGTCATCATCTTCCTGGCCCACAACCTAATGGGATTGAAACAGGAGGTAAATGATCTCAAGCAACAGATCACGGCGGTATCCCACAAGGACCCCAGCAGAATGGAGTTACAGGAGGAAATTGATAGACTTCAAGAGACTCTGATCCAGCAGCTGAACAACACTCAAGACAAGCTTGACATGTACCGAACAGAGAACTCCAACAGGCGGCGAAAAGAGACGCAGTGGGTGAGACACCCTACTCCTGCATCCTCATTCAACCGTGCAAACTTCCTCATATGCAACAAGCTACGAAGGGGAGAGCCAAAACTTTCTGCTTAACAACTCAGCAGACAAACCCATAATACCTCCAGCAACCACAGAAACAAGGGGGGGGGTCCCTTCCAAGCATCCCTGCAGCAGCGCATGATGTGACCCCCAGAGACTTTGACAAGCTAGCCAGAAAACTCCCAGTATTCACATGGCCAGGAAAATAATAGTTTCCTACTTTATGCAGGACGAGCAGTAATTTAGAACGGTGGCGTCGTTTTAAACATTGCTTGCAAGCAGACCCAATAATCATCCTTATGTGTCTGTTTCATAAGTTAGCAACTTCTTCTCCATGCGCATACCAGTTCCTGATCAAAACCAGATAACATTATAGTTTGAAAGCCCTTTCAGGACAAGCGGTAAGAAGTTTTCAGTGCTATAATGTGTTTACATCGTACGATAAGAAACTAACCTGACTTTAGCGAAGAATTCCTAATTTCTGTGTTAGTAGAGCACTAGTCTATTTTCTGACGACGAAATCTCTTGATTAGCAGCTCATATAAATGGTACCTGAATAAATCGGTCTGATTTTGGGCGAGGAAATCCCCTTCTTCAGTACTGTGTAGGTGATCTGAGCGGTGCTCCTCATTTCACTGATTTAAGGCCATATTATGTGTTATGTATCATTGTATTCATATCGACCACTCATGTGAATCATTTACGTAACTCTTATACATGCGCGCACCAGGTTCTGATTGTAATCAGATAAAACTATAGCTTGAATGGGCCTTCCTACAGGTAGTAGAAAGTTTCAGTGTTATAATGTGTTCAAATCGTACGATAAGAAACTAACCTGAATTTAGCGAAGAAATCCTAATCTCTGTTGTTAGTAGAGGTTACGGCTTTTCTGATGGGTAAACCTCAGATTAGCAGCCCATATAAATGGTACCAGAATACATCAGTCTGATCTTGGGCGAAGAAATCCCCTTTTTCAGCACTGTGTAGGTGATCTGAGCGATACTCCTCAATTCATTAATTTAAGGCCTTATTATGTATTACGTATCATTGTATTTCATTATGGGGCGCGCACGGTTCGCTCATGTGAAACATTTACGTAAACTTAATGGTGTTATTCTAGCGTAGCTAACTACGAATTCACCATTGCTTGTGAAGTGAATGTGCGGTTTTGATTAATGAATGATTTTGTATGGGACATGCATGAGTTTCCCATTCATGCTCACAGCAGTGCAAGTCTGCTCCCCCTGCACCTGTTGTGAGCTTGCATTGTTCTCCTAGCAACACGTGACCCCGGAAATGTGAGCAGACTCTTCCGGTTAATCTAACAACAGCACCCACTTCACAGACCTGAGTGTAAACAAAGAACTGCGTGTAAACCAAAGCTAACTCTTAAGCTAAGCCCTTTACCTCAACTGCTAGCTGTTAGGACAATTGACCATCAAATGGGGGCCCTTTTTTAGTGATAGGCGTGTAAGTGTAACTTCTCAACCACGACCTCTCTCCTCCTCCTTCGCTCTCATCGCCCTCTTCTCTCCTGTCACCCTGTGTGTCACTTCCTGTTGAGGGCATTCAACGGTTCCTGTGGTGCCCCTCCCACGACTGGGGTTTTACTTGTGTATTATTGGTTTATTTTTGTTTTGACTTATTCTACCTCTTTTTAATTTTATTACATTTATTTACATTTGTTTAGCACAAACGTACCAATTCAGCTACATTGATTTGTATCAAATTTGAGATTTAATTAAATCAAAATTTTTTTATTTTTTTTATTTTTTATTATTATTATATCTTGCCTTTTAATTCCCTCCCACTACTCTTAGGACCGCCCGATTATTATTATATTTTTTTTTTTTTTTTTACTTTTACCTTATTTTAGTTATTTTTACCATCACCATCTTCGCGTTTTGTATGGGATTACAGTAGTTCTAGCAACTGTTGTCTCCCACTTAAACGATTATACACGGTTTATTAGTAAGGCGAATCCCTGTTTCCTTCTCTACCGAAAAAAAAAAAAAAATACTTACTCTCCTCACAAGCCTGGCAGTGCCACGGCCGAATTCATTGAAGGGAGGCGCATACCATTCAAAGCAAATGGTAGGCTAAGATTGAACGTAGGAACCATTCCCACTCGTTTTCTTTGTGTGTCCTCTTTGAACGAGGTCATTTGGTGGGATCCCTGCAGTTTATAGCTAACACCTAACCCTAGGGTTTATGAGTCTATATGCAGTGCATCACCCGACAAAGTGACACTGGCTTAGCCATAGTCGTCTTAGGAAAAAACCAAAAATATGTAACAATCTGTCTTATTTTATTTCAGTTTCGTTTTAGTGACCAAACCCGTGAACCATCATTTCTTTAAGTAATTGTTTGACTACATGTATAGCCCGGTCATCAGCTGACCCTTGCTTACGGCCCCCTCAACAAAGTTACGCGAACTCTCTCTTTGTGTTCACGAACACAAAAAAATAGCACCCTACCTCACTAGCTGCCTACCACCAGCTATTCATACCTTACTGATACATTATTTTTTATTTTTAAACAATAGGTTAGTACATTTCATCTCCTCCACTTGGACCCAGTTTATGGTCTATCACCATTGGGTGTGGGCAAAGTTCGGGGGTCCTAGAGAGCAGAGCATGAGTCCTGCAGAATTTAGCTCCAACTCTAATCAAACATACCTGAACAAGCTAATCATTGTCTTCAGGATTACTAAGGCTATAGGTAGGTGAGTTTTTTTTCAGGGTTGGAGCTGAACTCTGATGACTGCGGCTCTCTAGTACCGACTTGCCTACCCCTGGTCTAACACTCGTTCCTCCAATCGACATTTATTCAGATATTTTTTTTATACGTTTGTTTTAAGTGTACAACAACCCATTAAATTGATCATAAGGGATTATGTGGGTGCATGTAACAAAGGTAATATTTTTCTATTCGATTGATCAAATTATTTCAGTCCACACCACTTCCTCTATCCAAGTTCCTTCAGATTATAGCCTCAGGTCGGCGTCGACTGAATACGTTTATCATGGAGACTCCAGAGTCCCATTAAGCTTGGCGCAGTTTGTTAGGCAGTGCACGCTTAACTACTTATGGTGAACTTCTTGGAATGTTCTTTGAGCGCCGTATCAGTATCAGAAACCCTCAGGTCATTACGAGGAGATTTATGTCCAGTTTTAACCCCAGTCACAAACACCATAATATACGATATCTATATAAAGTGAACAACTTCTAAAATAACCGATATTAGCGTCCACACCAGCAAACAATATCGTCTGTTTATTCTAAGCACACGCGAGTCTGCCACTTTAAATTCTCAAGCTCGTTACAGCAGGATGGATTCCAATTTTTTATCGTTCATGCAGCTGAGAAAAATCGTTTTGAAAGGTGTCGTGATTGCCAACGTATCGTGTCTCTTTGTCTTATCGTATAGTTTTGTGGTGGGACTTTGCTATTTCTTTTAATTATTGAGAATGATTTTTATAAACTATAAGGCTTGGTATCGTTTTATCTTTCTAGTTAGGCAGTCCTTGGTGTGAACGGGCCTTTAGACAGCACCATTACACCATCAGGATTTGATTCTGCCCTTTGACTTTTTTAAAAACCTGATCTTATAGTTCAGCTAGAGTTGTAAAACTTTGGGGTTTATGTTTTCTGTGTCTTTGTGTGTATTAATGGATGTGTGTGCATGGTAGCGTACAGTCATCTTCTATCTCGAGGACTGTGTTTCAGGATATCCTGCTGAGCGGACCGTCTGCTTTGCTGTCAGACTGCAGTGTGTCAGTGTGTGAAAGCCGGTTGTAAAGCAGGCACCCCTCTGTCTTGGGGTGACTTGTGTCGCTTATTTTAGGGAAAGTATGTTTCCGCGCATTCAGCCTCGGGTAGTACTGGCTGATAGGCCTGACTTGGTGTTTCCTCCTAAAGCATTAAACTGTGACAGTATCTGATAGATAGAGAGATACGAATAAAGGAAGAGAGAGAAGGAGACAGCTGAAGGATAATTAGTATGATTCTCAGATAGCATAATGAGTTGCGATCATCAAATCTGCATAATGAGAATAATTCACCCTTATCTCTATATGTTCTTTCTAACGACTTCTTTATTTCTTGTTTTAATCTCTGAACACTGTAAGACTTATTAGTGGGGCAAGATGTTACAGTTTTTACTTAAGTTGTCCTCTAGGCTTGAAGAAAAGGAGGTAAAATATGCTTAATTATATTTAAATAAATTTCATATGAACAAAAATTACAAGAATTCGTCTTTTTGGCCTTTTCAGAGATGCATTGTGGATGGAAGCAAATTACTTTGTGCCATTTGAATATAGTCAGTTTACTAATGAGAGAAGTTTTATGCTGTCAATCCTCTGGAAGTCATAGTGAGTATAACTTTCTGGGACTACCCTTTTTTAAATATATTTTTATTTCTTTTTATTATTTTATGGTTAAGCACATCAGGTAATTTATTATTATTATTTATTTATACATATCATTTTTTATACCTCATTATTATTTTACAATTAAGCATATGAGGTAAATTATTAAAACATAATTTCATTTGGAATAAAATTCATTTTGCCTACCTTTTGTATACATTTACAGAAAATAAAAAAATGTCTAAGTTGTGCAATGCTTTCTGTCTTTTTATTAGTTTTTATTCTGTGTCCAACTTAGAGGATAATAAATAAACTATTAATTTTAAAGTGCGTGGAACAAAAGATTCAAATAATCCATTTGAATTTATTTTCTCTTAGATAAGCAAGCCCTAATGACCTCATACATTTTACAATTGAATTATAATTGTTTTTGTTTTTTTTTTTTTTTTTTTTTTAATTCCACAAGAAACTTTGAGAATTAATTTTAGACGTCAGTGGGAACAGTATCAACTGTTATGTATACATGGTGGAAACTCTTAAAAAATGTTACCTAGAGAAAGGACTGATCCAACTTACCCACATGGCACAATTACCCCACTTTCCCTATGCCTTTGTGTAGTATGTGTGTATAATGTTTGCATGTCAGGGGACACTGGTACATACTGAAGGGTCCGAGATGAAGCTAAATGTAAGCAAAGTGCTGGTCTGATCAAAAACAGACCTCGCTAAGAGACTAATATACACAGGAGACAGGAAGAGACAGCTCAGCATGTCTATTAGGTTTCACTAATGCACACTGCATGCCGTCACACACTGCAGGATCACTTGAGATGGTACAAGTATAATTACAGAATGCATCTATCAGTGGCCAGGACAGGCTCATATTGAATCCCGATGTCTATATTATCTAAGTGGGTGTGTGCAAATGTCCAGGTCATAATTATAACACAGTGAGCTTGAGGAACCACCTCAAGTCCCAATCTGTAACTGGCAGGCCAGTATGTGGCTTTTTTTGAGTGGCTCAGATCTCTGTGGAGTTGAATTTGGAGAGTATACCAGCGTCATTCAGCTTTAATGGCAAATACTTTTAACCTGAGTTGCATTTACCTAAAAAAGGGAGAAGATTCATGACATACATGCCCACATGGTTTTTGAATAATACATCAAAATTTCGTTTGGTCAAAGCATTAGCCCATCAGATCCACATGACTTATACATGTGGATGAAATCAGCGCAAGAGTAAAACCCAGAGTAAAACATCCACTCTGATATTTGGGTTCAATTGGAATTATTAATAACATCTAAGTAAATTTTTAAAGTCACAAATCACTTCAAGTGTAAGATTGTGAGCATGTGCGCGTGTGGTATGTTCTCACCATTGCAAACACGTTTAATCAAGTTTAACACAATTTCAGCACTCCTGCTTTGAAAATGATTAAAAATATGTCAGTATCTAATACTGATAAAAGAGGAAGTGTGATAGTGATATTCACAAATCAGTGACTTGACGACATGTTCAGCTCTTTCTCGCTCTCGTTAAAGAGTTGCTGAGAGTTTGAGTATTTCTTTTTATAGCTTAAATAATTCAACTCATCTGATTCTACCAAAGCAGTTCTCTACAGAATCTTTGTGTTTGTCAGATGTGAGTGCATGCAGGCGGGTCACAAGAGCGTATACACGGGAGGAACGCATTCAATACCCCATTTCATGATGGGAGTTAGTATAGCCATCTGTCCTTTCCCAAGAGCCGTTCTTATTTATTCCCCACTATGCCCCAACAAACACAGTCCATCGGCCTCTGACTGAATCTATATCTGGTGACCACAACCATTTGTTGGAACTAACATTGTCATGCAGAAAAAGCGGAATGCAGTGAGATGTAGTCATTTGTCGTTGAGATCTGGTACAGCTGTATTGAGAGGTAACCTGCTGTATAAGATTGTTGCTTAGTTAGAGCAGATGTCATATTTAATTTGATGCAAATGGAAATGAGGCTGAGTGTTAGAAATACAGTCCACTGAATGTTGAATAGTCATAAGTTCCTAGAACATCAGAATTTCTAATTTTCCACAACAAATGTTTTTAAAAGCTGTTTTCATCCCCTGTGAAAATTAAAAGTACTTTGTGAAAATACATACTTTCAGTGTTTTGCCAGCTGAATTATCAACACTTTTTTGTCCATCATTCATTTTACATGAACTGTTATAATCTTAGCAAATCTTATGATTTTTAATGTAAATTGTCACAAAGTTAAAAGTACAAACAAAAAATAAAATAAACAAAATAATCTAAAAAGACAAAATCGAAAAAAATATTGAATCACATATTTACTGATAAAATGACTTTAGATTTTCAATGAATGCTGGAAGGTCTGATTTCATAGTTTACTGAAAAAAACAAAAAACAAACAAACAAACAAAAAACAATATGCTGTACAGGTTCTAAACTTGTATGCCTTTATACTGTGGAAAATAAAAGATAAAATAAGTAATTTGAGAAAGTGTTTTTGTCCATATAATGGAAGTCAACTACCATTCTTCAAAATATCTAAGTTACAGGTTTGCAAGAACATAAGGGCGAGTAAATGACTGAACTACCTCTTTAATAAATCTCTCTCAAATTTCAGATTACTGGTCCGTCATTACAGGTTTTCAAAGATGGCTTTTTAAACTTTAATGTTGACTTTTGGCTTACATCTGTGAACTAAATTGAAACTGATAACCAAAATACAAAATGCAATAAATGTCAAAACTAGTGAAACAAAAGCGTCATCTTCTTCTAATAAGGTCTATACTCTCAATCCCACAGCATTTCTCACTCAATTTGAGAGTCTCGCGGTTCTGTTCTACAGAGCTATACCACATGTTGAGCCGTATTGCACGAAGTACAGAGCCGCTTTGAGTCGTGTATTAAATGAAGTTGCGCTGTGTGGAAATGCAGTGCTTTCTCTGTTGCATGCTGCTCTGAATATTGCTGAGAAGCCCTTAATGCTGACAGAGCCAGGTCTCACAGGGAGGCTGTGTCATCGCCTCACACTGAATTACACCCTCACCGCCTGAGGGGAGAACGACAGAAGCGGAGCTCTTGCCTTCGTTCTCTAAAGCCTTCCTTCCTTTTGTCTTACTCCTGAATGACAGCCTGGGGAAAGTTGGCAGGGAGGGGGTGGAAAGCAAGCGTTTGAGGTGTCTCCTGCTATCACCGGCACTGCTGTAATGGTGTTGTCATAGAGGGGTGTAACGTGGAGGGAAGCACTTATACTAAGAACAACTAATGAGACCAACTGTGGTTCGGCAGCACTGAAACTCGACAATTGCTTTTTCAACACATAACGTGTATTTTCTATGAAAAAAAAACAGCTTTATTTCCTCATTTCACCACTCTGCAATCTTTCCCACTTTATTTTGACTTCAACTCTGCACAACCTCATAGTAGAGCGTGTTAATCTTCAATTAATGCCCACAATCTATTTTTCAGTTGGCCTGAACCAATTCTTTCTTATAATTACAGATTCTCTGACCATTCTCGTCCAACGCTTCAAGGCAACGGAACCAAATCTGTACAAGTATGGATAAATCCTTGCTGTTCAGAAGGCCTGGAGTTCATTCCAAAGCTGCATCGCGCCGTTCTGAGAGCGCTAGACGGAGTAATTCCCCCTGAGTGTTTACCCGGTGCGTTAATTACCTTGGATAAGTCTGTTCTGGTTGTGGTCTTCCAAGGATCATGGCTACTTTGGGGTTTGTACTTGGTAATGAGACTCAGTCCAAAAAGCTGCCTCGCTGCCAAAGCAACACGTTTTATTAGGCTGTAAAGTCCTCGTTGTGGTGTGTTCACACACTCGCTGCTATTAAGGCTTGTAAACACAGCGACAGAGAAGATGAGCGTGTGAATGCGTGTGTGTTTTCACTTTCCGAATGCCATTTGAGTGGTTTTTAGCAGCGATGGGTTCGGCTCCTCACTGAGCGCTCATCTGTTCTCTAGCTGTGCTTTTGCAAGCTACAGTACAAAGAAAACGCTTAAGTGTTGCGGAATCCACCAATTATTCTCCATCATTTAAATCAATTAGCGCCTGCTTGTCGATGTCATGTCATTTGTCTGTCGTAGTGAAATTTGAACTCAGAGAGGTGGATGTGAATGTATTACTATACAGCCATTTTGCAATGGGTTTTCATGAATCTGTAGGCCAAAATTGTAGCTTTATAAAGTGGAATCTCTAAAGCATTGTTAGCATAGATTATAGAAAAAAATATTTCTATCATATTAGAATAATATGCACCAAAGTCATCACAGCTTAAATAGTACTTGAAAATTTTCATACATATGAAAGTATTATGAAGCATCTGCAAATTTATTTATCAAATAAGTGTCATTACTGTCACTTTTAAACAATTTATTTAAAAAAATCATACTGACCCATTTGAACAGTAGTGTATAAAAGTAGCAGTTTTAGAAAACTTACATTCAAAAGAAAGATGTTATATTTAGGGGTAACATGGTTTAATGTGCTCACCAGGATGATAAACATATTTATCAGATTTGCTGCTGTGCATGAAATACTCCCATATACTGTGTGTCAAGACATCTTCCCACACTGTCTTTTTTCCCCTACAACTCCAGCTGCACCATGGTGCCGTACGGCTGACACCCGTTGTCAATTTGGGGAGCAGATCACCGTTTGATTGAAGCGGAGCTTCCGCCTCCCTGTTGTGCACTCTGCAATCCTTTGCAACACCGTGAACATCGTTATACTCAATATTCTTGTCACTAGCAGAATCAGTCCCAGGGCCTCAGCAGGTAACCGCTCTCTTCTCTGACCCTGGAGAATTTGCAAACTCACAGCAAATGAAGGAAGCAACAAATGGGCACATATGCAAATATATAGATAGTGAGGTTGATTATTTTGGAAAATAAACCTAGACATTTTCCAAGCAAGGTAAATTAATTTTCATAAAAGTATTTCCAATTTTAAGTAAAATTGCATGCCCAATTAAAAATTACAATGACAAGCAATTGACATTTCAACATGTTGTGAACACACAGCAACTCTTAACCACATTCTCAAGCATTTTTGGGGAGGCAGATGTAGTAACCTTGCACATAGAGAGCTCACTTAAGAGCTGAGATCCATTGTTATCAGGAAACAGGGCCCTGGACGCTAAAAGAGAAGCTCATTACACTATTAGATAATCTGGCATCATCTCCATCCTAATCAGCTTGTTGATGGAGTTCAGCAAAACACTGGATATCACTGGGAAACACTGGATGATAAGCTTTGAGATGAGTTTCCTTTAAATGCTAAATACGCAGGAACGAGAGAGTAATCTCACAGTAAATGAGGAATCTGGCATTTGTGTCATTACTGGCCCTTCTTGTCATAGGTGAATTTTCTTGTCATCTTATTTTACTATTAATTTGATTATTTAGCTAGCTAATTGCTATAATCACTCTCCTCCTCCCCTTAGGTATCATTTTGTTTAACTCTTTCACACACACTTTATTCAGGGCTTGTGAAACTCCTCTGCAACACTGTGTAGACATGGTAAACAAGTTAACTTAGTATTAAAACTTAAAAATAGAGCAACACTCTAAATGAAGCCTTTGCTTAAATGAATGAGAGGACAGTCTACTGCAACTCCTCTACTTAAAGGGATAGTTCAGCCCAAAATGAAAATTCTGTCATCATTTACTCATGTCTGCTATTCCAAACTTGTATGAAGTTCTTTCTTCTGTGGAACACAAAATAAGATTTTTTATTTTTATTTTTTGTCATCCTTTAAGAATATATTTTTTTGTGTTCCACAGAAGAAAGCAAGCCATACTCTTTTGGAATGACAAGAGGGTGAGTGAATGATGATGGAATTTTTATTTAGGCTAAACTACATCTTTAAGGTTAAACTACTCCATCCTAAGGGAACCCCTGATCTATAAAACATGCCCACTGTTAAATCATGGGAAAATAATTTCTTAGTCATTCAAACATTGATCCAGATTGATCTGTCTCTTTCCTTCGGTAGCCATCTCTCCTTTTGTCACTGAGAGACAGATGTCTGTCTTTAGTGGACCAGCTGTGTGTCTGCGCTCCCTCTCTCTGCTTATTGTGGAACCTTAAACTTCCTTAATCACTCACTCGAGACCTTTTTTCCTGAGGGAGAAAAGTAGAGAAAAGAAGTTATTGATTTCTTTTACTCTTCACTGAGGAAGCAGCAACAGAGGTGGGGAGGGGGTTATTGTCTCTAAGAAGTTGTCGTGTCAAGCCTGTTTTATTTGAACAATCATATAGAAAAATGGAGAAAAAAAACATGCACACACATATACATTACTTATAATCTATGTCTAAAATAGAGATAACTCAATTCTCTCTCCAGAGAACTTTGTTACAACCCTTGGTTATTGTGATCTCAAATTTGTAACAGAAATTATTAAAATACAATCGTGATTAAAATTCAGCTGGGGACCTCTTTCTTCATTTATTTATTTATTTATTGTAATTTCTCAAGCCAGTGCACTGAAAAACAACTAAATTATGTTTCTTTTTCTTTCTTTTTCAATCAAATTAAAATACTCATTCCAACATAAGAGGAAAGAGATGATTCGCTAGCTTGTCTCCCTGGTGACTGGAGTATAATTTGTCATGAAAAATTCAGCCAGCATTAGTAAAGGCACAAATTACCGGCAAACATAATCAAGCTGATTTTCCAGTCCTCTCATTCTGTTTTATATCTGCTCTGCTGAGTTGTGGAATTAGAAGTGCAAAGTTGTGTTTCAGTGAGTGAATCAAGGGATTTTACCCAGAGCAGAGGTGGCAGGTCATCTGTATAGACCCACCCAGATCTTAGTGTCTCCCTTTCTCTCCTCTTTTGTCTGCCCTCTTTTCCTAAATAATTTTAGAGGTGAGATGTGCTATTAGCACCGACATTATGAACAATATCCCTACAAAAAGACATCACAATTATAACGGTTGGATTCATTTTGATTGTGGCAATTGAGTTGATCATGCGATCGAGGAGATTACAGAAAATTACCACATTTCTCTGCACCTCCTTGTGATGTGTAATTAGGAGATTTTTACCTTTTAATTTTTACTGCACTGGTTTCTGTGTTAATGGTGACCACTCTAATTATCCTCTAGATGACTTTCAAATGACGGACCTGTGATAGGAGACAGCTGGCGACGATGCAGTTGGACTTTCAAGCGCTCTAGAAATGTATTACAACTTTACTTGCATAATGTTTAAAAAAAAAATAAGTGGCAGTGATGAATATACAGTAGGGTAGAGTGGGGGAAAACGCCCCCTTAAGGACTGTGCAATTTTTTTTTGTAAAACAAATGTTAAATGTGTTCAGAAATGTTATCATAGTTTTAGTGACACTGACATAAATTATAAACCAAGTATGAAAAATGTCCTGAGTTTTCATCTTATTAGATTTTGAACAAAAATGTATTTCGTACCAAGGGGGCGTTTTACCCCACCTATAACTGTGATGTTGTACAAAACATCAAGCTTTAAAAAACTTTTTATCTTACTGCTGAAAATGAGATAATTTACTGTGAAATCCGTTTTCTCTTCAGTACATCACCAGTGTAAGCTTCATCGTGAAAACTTCTACATTACTCTTGTCAACGTTGTCCATAGTTACAATAAAAATGTATCTTTATTTTATCTTGTGGTTATTTTGGGAAAAACGGTAGGGTGCGTTTTACCTCACTCTACCCTATAACCGTAGTACAGATTTAAAAAAATATATATGGTACAGTAGTATATCTGCATATACATATGATTATAATATAAGGAATATATATAATATAAAGGAAGTATATAAACAAATAATGAATATTACAGTCACAGTTTCAAAGAAGTTTGTAGACAAACTTATAACTTGCACAATGTTTTTACAGTATTAAGCAGCAGTAATGAATATACAGTATATCTGTAGTATAGATAATGTAATGCAATATAATAAATAAATAAAATATAAAATTACATAATTATATATAAAAAAATAAGAAGAATATAATACAATACGTATAATAAACCTGACAGGATGATCAGCTGAGTGTACATTATATGCCATAAATTGACATAAAATATTGATTTTAATTTAAATTATATTAGTGTGTGAAGAAAGAGACTAAAACTAGAGATATATTTAGCTAGATTTTTGTATAATACAAAATTTTTTTTTTTTAAATGTAGGAAACTATAGGAAAACAATGTGTACAAAAAAAAATTGTAATAAAAAAAACCCCATAAAATTTTCAGGTCCAATTTAATTTGGACTTGGTAGTCCTTATAAAAAGAACTACTGAAAGAAACCTGCCTTGAACTATTATAAATACCATGCTGAGCAAAAACTTTAAGTGGAGTTAAGACCTCCTGTAGGTCATTAAAAAAACGTTCATTAAAGTACCCAGTTGGTGATTGCAGCGTTCCTCCTTGCTATGCCAAGCCTTCCCTCAATGCGGAGTTTATAATTAGAGTACCATTTCCAACTCGGGGTTATTTCAGAGCCAGCCGCTGGTCTCTGGACTCTGTGGCTGTTTGGAGAATGTCAGTGTGGATAAAGATATGTGCACATCAAAACACTGTGTTGTAGCCTATGGAAAATAGAGCGGGATTATCACCAACTGCTCCTCTGCCTCCGGACTTCCAGAAAGACACACTCTTTCTCTAACTAATTCTGCCCTGGCACCAGCTGCCACTGCTAAAACACCTCCTGAGGAAGGCCTTTCCCTCAATGTACAAGTGTGTGTGCGTTGATGACTGTTGCTTTACGTAAACAAATTTAAGGTTTTGATTTCATGTTGACTTTAAGACTCCCGCTATCATACTGTTCGCTTAAGCAAGCGCTTAGAACTTTTTACAGTGCGGTGCTCAGTCTAGTCCAGTTTGATGACCCTGAAGAGAGATCACAGATTGTCTCAGTCTGGTCCCTACTGGAGACCCAGTGCTCATCTGAGCCCCTGCTGGCACAGCTCGCTGTGGTTATAGCTTCTAATTACTCTCCGGAGAGAGCTATTGTTGTAAAGGGAGATGAGAGCAGAAAACCCCAGGCTCCCTGCTAAATCTCTCCAAGAGCACATTCAAATAAAGATCACGCTCCAAATTCAAATAAATCACACGTGCATCTTGTATCGCTGAACGCTAAGTATGGCTAAAACATGTTGCATTACAGAATTGGTTTCTTGTGTTTCTTCAGCCCCATTAGTAAGTTTCAAGTACCCCATCAAGACAAATCAGAAATATGTCTCTATTGAAGTGGATATAATTTAGCATTATTTTTTAATATGAATTAAGTTATTAATATTAATAAAGTTAAACAATCTATTATTGATATTGTGGGTGAAAAATGTATTCACAGGGTAGAACACATTCTCTTACAAATGAGACCCACACATTTTTATAACGCAACAAATAAAAAAATGGGTGAATATGTTTTAAACTTCAGCTTGTCAAGCTACTCGTAATTTAAACTAGTACTTTTGAAAAGGTAGTTAGCTACACTACAAGCTTCTAACAAAAAGTAGCTAATGACATGATGACTTTTTAAAAATATAAATATACCTATCCAATGATGTAATTTATAATCTAACCAGACCTAAAAGTAGCTAATGACATGATGACTTTTTAAAAATATAAATATACCTATCCAATGATGTAATTTATAATCTAACCAGACCTGCAGGTTCCAAACAATTTTAAATAAATAAACAATCCCAATTAGGGTGACATCAATCTTGAACTGATACATTTACACTGAATCAAGTTAAAATAATAATAATACAAAATAGAATAGTTAAATACATTAAACATTCTGGTATAAAAAATGCCATGTATTGAATTACAAGAGCTGTCCAAATAAAATGATTATCTAGAACAATCTGGACTTTCCAAAACTTTGTAGGAGAAAAAAGGCTGTTTAGGGCGAATTGATTTGCCACAATAAATCGGACCTTCCAGCACATGAGAGAAAGAATCATTTAGGATGAATTGATTCACTAGAATAAATCTGACTTGAGTGTTACATATGAGAGCAAGAACCATTAGAAAGAACCACTTTACTAGAATGAATAAGAATTTCCAGCACTACAAATGAGAGACAGAACCGTTTAGGATGAACTGATTTCCAAGAATGAATCAGATTTATTTTACTGCTACATATTGGCAAAATAACTGTTTAGGACAAAGTGATTCACTAGAACGGCATGCACACACTATCTCTCTCTCTCTCATATGTATCTTATAACTGTAAAATTTACGCTGCTTTAAAAATAGTGATTGCTCATTAAGTTATTAGTGAAGTTTATTTTAATTAGTTACTCCTTAACAATGCACTTCACAAACACAATCTATTATTTTTGTTCTGCTTATAGGTTTTACTAGGCAAAATCAAAATCTTTCCAACTACCCTCTGGGATACACACACTCCAGGTGTATCTTAAATGCAAAGTAATTCCAGTACCTGACCTGTATAACAGCTATAATTGAAAGTTCAGCAGTCAATAAAACAGATACATATTATCTAGACCCAAAACATGTCTAACAGCGTTGATGCAAGTAAATCTGGTTAGATGCGTGTCTGTACTGAGAGGCTAGTTTTGCACGGTGATGATCTTCCACCTTGAATATGCCGAAGGCTTGATGCTGATTATATGAGACTGGCATCAGTAACCGTCTTCATCTGTTTTTGAAGTCTGATTCTCTTTAAATCAATAAGATCAGCTCGGGGCAAGGATAGACTCACCCTGTCTCAGATCATCCAAAACACAGCTGACCAACTGCAAATGCCGCCATCACCGGGTCTGCTAGGAGGGGATTGTGGGTGTTTGAGGGAGAAGTGATAGGAACGATTTAACACCTTGAACATCACCGATGGGTGTTGCTCCATGAAGTGTTAGTTCTTTGATCTTTCTGAAGGACAAATTAAAATAGAAGAGGCAATAATGATAATATTAATGACAGATCTTTACTGAACATGTCACTATGATGGCAAAGAAAAATGAGAGAAAAACAGGTATTGTTTTAGATGCGTAGAAGAAGATAAATCACAAAAAAATCCCCTAATGAGAATGCCAGCACTGGTTTCTCAGCTAAAACATCGGGGAGTTTTGTTCCTCAACAAGGCAGAATGGGAGTGAAGAACACACTTATTTCCAAATGCAGTCCATGGATACAACATAAGCTCTCTCAAAGTACATAAAAATAATTTGATCAACTGCAGTGTCAAACTAAGATGCAGATTATTTTTTAAAAAACAACATAATTTTTATTGTCCATCTCTACTTATGGACTGCATAAGTCCAGTTATTTATTTTTTTAACCTTAACAGCAACTCACGGCCAGCAGTTAAAGAGGCCCGAGAATAGTTGAAAGATCACCATTCCGCGTAATGAGGTAAAAAAGTGCCATTTATATCACAAAGAGTGGTGTGAACAAATGGAGCAAGTTGTTTGTGTCCCAAACGTGATTATGCACCCCATGGTCTAATGGTTTATTTTTCTTCCCGTACGTGCCTCTGGAGCTCTCTCAGTATTAGACTCTGCCCTGCTTTCAAGCCCCAGCACAGATGTTACAGTCTAATTAAACAGAAGCTCACTGTTGCTGCATTCACTGTAAGCAGCCAGGCAGAGGGTGAGCAAGAGAGGGAGAGAGAGAGAAAGAGAGAGCGCTTTTTGGATAGTTTTGACCCTGGGTGGTGGTTATGAAATATTAATCTGACCAGAGCCTTTTAAGATTCTTTAAAGTAAGAAGTCCTACGTTTTAAGTATCAATTTAAGGACTGCCAGATCTGCTTCCCTCAGTTTGATGAATGTCTGCCAAGATGGAGAGAAAGAGAAGACAAAGAAAAGATAAAAAAGAAAGGTGCACCAAACAATAGAAGCAGACACTGTCCATTTAAAAAACAGACAAGAAAAATAATAATGTGAAACTAAACAAACCAAACCAAACCATAAAGCAAAACTGCAATAAAACAATGCAGATAGATCGATAGATATTTAGATAGATAGATTATACAATATTATTTATAATACTATATACAAAAATTAATATAGCATAAGAAAAACATAAGCAAATAAAGCAATAAATAAAAAAGCAATAAACAAATAAAGCAATACATACATATGTACATAAATGACAAGGAAAACAAACCACAAAGCAAAAATACAAAAAAGCAAAGCAAAAACATAACATATAGAACAAAACAAAACAAAACAAAAAAAAAAAAAAAAAAACATACTCACAACCCAAAAATCATATAACAAAACAAAAACTTATAACAAAAAGCCAAGCAGAACACAAAAACAAAACAACAATACTATGGGCAAACCATATACTGTCAACTCTCTTTCCCACACAAAAAGGCATATGCTTCGATACATGCATTTACAGTACATGTTAGAACTTTTTTTTTATTTGGAAAGTGAATTTACAGTATAACCCCTGTGAAAGTACACATCAAAAGCTATGAGCATTGTTTATGCCATGAACCCAATCCCTGCATTAAAGCTCAAAGCTGTGTTCTGTCTGAGAGGGACATGTAAGCCAACTTTGTGAGTCTGTGTGTGCAAGAGAGAAAAAGAGAGAGCCAGAGAAAGGAGGAGGTGGTGGAGGAGGATAAGGATGTTGAATTGGAGGAAGATTTTAGAAGATCTAAAATGCATTAGAGATGTCACAGAAGCATCTCCCTTAAGCTAGAGTCATTGTGTGATTTCAAAAGTTGCTTAATTTCTTTTTTACTGGAGTATTTAGTGCTGGATTTCAGAGTTTTATGCATATTGCCCACAGCTTTGTCAAACACTCTGCCAACACACTCTTTCTCTAATAAGGCAGGCAAGCACAGCAGTTAATTGAACGAAAGAATTTCCAAGCTAAAAAATCCTGCAAATATCCTGTATTGTTTTTCCTCTCCTAACAAAATTTGCATGTATATATCCTTATATGTGTGTGTGTGTGCTTGTATGCGACTGTGGCCTTTAAGGTGGGCTATTTTTTTTCCAGCTTTCCTTTGAGAAGCATGACAGCAGACCTTTAAAGAAAGAGGGAGGGAGAGAGAAAGAGAGAGAGAGAGAGAGAGAAAGGGATATGGAGAACTTGAAATTGGAGTGGAGAGAAATATAGGCAGAGGTTTAAAAAGAAGAATGGAAAGAGGTGAGAGAAAGAGAGGTGGAGGATATCATAAAGGCAGAATTAAAGGAGAGGTAAGGGATAGAGAACAAGGGATGATAAAGGACAGAGGGGAGGCGAGCGCTTTTGTTCACAGCACAGGACTCAGGCATGCCAGCTGCTGCGTATGGCTCTGTAAGAAACCTGATCTCCCTTTCTTCTCCTCTCTCCTCTTGCTATTAAAATAAGGGATGAATTAACCCCACACTAACCCAGGGGGGAAGAGGAATGTGAGGGGGAGAACCTTCAGGAAAGAACTTGAAAGTGTCTACATGAGTGTGTGTAATTGCCATGTGTTTATGAAATATTTTAGGCTCTGTTAATAAAAAGCATGATGTTAATTATCACAAAAAATAATCTTGATTTATCTCTTAAAAATAAATTAATAAATAAATAAAAAGAAGAATAAGCAAAGATAAAGGATAGAGTGAAGTACTTAAGTGAATAGGGCCAATTTCTGGAGAATTTAAAGCAGAATGTTAAGCGTATCAATGCCATACAAGAAGCGCCTTACCCATTTAAAACCTAGCGGGTTGGGCTGTGTTTTTTTTTTTTTTGGAAAGAAGTGACTCTGTTCACCAAAGCGCATTTATTTGACAAAAATGCACTAAGACCAGTAACAGTGTGAAATATTATTATAATTATAACAACCTTTCTACTTTTAAAGTAAATTTTAAAATGAATTTTATTGCTGTGATGGCAAAGCTTGATTGTCTGTTATCTGCTTGTGAAATGTAAAGTGCCGAATGGGTTTACTGGTCACGTTTGATCAAACTTTTATGCATCATCTAAAATAAATAATTTAAATAAATAAATAAAAACAGAATTATATCATTATTCTAGAATTTATCATAATTCTAATGTCTATCAAGTAAATAAACAACAGATACAGTATTTATATATATATATATATATACAGTGGGGCAAAAAAAGTATTTAGTCAGCCACCAAAAGTTCTCACACTTAAAAAGATGAGAAAGGCCTGTAATTTTCATCATAGGTATACCTCAACTATGAGAAAAAAAAATCCAGAAAATCAAATTTTAGGATTTTTAAAGAATTAATTGGTAAGTTCCTCTGTAAAATAAGTATTTGGTCAACTACAAACAAGCAAGATTTCTTGCTCTCACAGACCTGTAACAACTTCTTTAAGAGGCTCCTCTGTCCTCCACTGGTTACCTTTATTAATGGCATCTGTTTGAACTTGTTTTCAGTATAAAAGACACCTGTCCACAACCTCAACAGTCACACTCCAAACTCCACCATGGCCATGGCCAAGACCAAAGAGCTGTCAAAGGACACCAGAAACAAATTGTAGACCTGCACCAGGCTGGGAAGACTGAATCTGCAATAGGTAAGCAGCTTTGTGTGAAGAAATCAACTGTGGGAGCAAATTATTAGAAAATGGAAGACATACAAGACCACTGATAATCTCCCTCGATCTGGGGCTCCACGCAAGATCTCACCCCGTGGGGTCAAAATGATCACAAGAACTGTGAGCAAAAATCCCAGAACCACACGGGGGGACCTAGTGAATGACCTGCAGAGAGCTTGGACCAAAGTAACAAAGGCTACCATCCGTAACACACTGCGCCGCCAGGGACTCAAAATCCTGCAGTGCCAGACGTGTCCCCTGCTTAAGCCTGTACATGTCCAGGCCTGTCTGAAGTTTGCTTGAGAGCATTTGGATGATCCAGAAGAGTATTGGGAGAATGTCATATGGTCAGATTAAACCAAAATATAACTTTTTGGTAAAAACTCAACTTGTCTTGTTTGGAGGAGAATGGATGCAACTCAGCATTCTAAGAACACCATACCTACTGTGAAGCATGGGGTGGAAACATCATGCTTTGGGGCTGTTTTTCTGCAAAGGGACCAGGACGACTGATCCGTGTAAACAAAAAAATGAATGGGGCCATGTATCGTGAGAATTTGAGTGAAAACCTCCTTCCATCAGAAGGGCATTGAAGATGAAACGTGGCTAGGTCTTTCAGCATGACAATGATCCCAAACACACCACCCGGGCAACGGAGGAGTGGCTTCGTAAGAAGCATTTCTAGGTCCTGGAGTGGCCTAGCCAGTCTTGAGATTTCAACCCCATAGAAAATCTTTGGAGGGAGTTGAAAATCCGTGTTGCCCAGCGACAGCCCCAAAACATTACTGCTCTAGAGGAGATCTGCATGGAGGAATGGGCCAAAATACCAGCAACAGTGTGTGAAAACCTTGTGAAGACTTACAGAAAACGTTTGACCTCTGTCATTGCCAACAAAGGGTATATAACAAAGTATTGAGATGAAATTTTGTTATTGACCAAATACTTATTTTCCACCATAATTTGCAAATAAATTCTTTAAAAATCCTACAATGTGATTTTCTGGATTTTTTTTTCTCATTTTGTCTCTCATAGTTGAGGTATACCTATGATGAAAATTACAGGCCTCTCTCATCTTTTTAAGTGGGAGAACTTGCACAATTGGTGGCTGACTAAATACTTTTTTTCCCCACTGTATATATTTATATTTATATGCTTTACTTAAAAGGACTTTCTTAAAACTTTCTTTACACAACTTTTATTGAATATTCTTTTAATACTGCCACTCACACAAAGTGCTCAACATACAAGGAGAAATGAATGTAAAAAAACCCAGCAATGTAGTCCAAGAAAGTAGGCCAGGTCAAGAATGTGTGTTAGAGTGGACAAAACTGTGTGTGAGCGTGCTTTGTAGATATGAGTTGGGTTTTGTGGTCAGAGTGGGTGGTGAGAAGCCATATGGTTGTGTGCTCAGCCTGAGTAGAGAGCCCCAAAGGTGGGGGAGAGAATTGGTCCATCTCTCTGGTCATCTGGAGCTTTATCCCTCAGAGAGCACAAGCCCTAAAATGGTCTTTCCCTTTCTCTGTTCTTCTCCTTTCATCTCTCTTCTTCAATCCTTTCCCTTCCTTCGGATCTTCCTGATCCTTATTACTTTCATATTCCTGGTAGGAGCGTGAGCCTGAAAAAAAAAAGTTCTTCATCTGTCATGCCACACTCTCGGGTGAAAAGGTTACTGGGCGGGAGTTTAAGTGTGCTGCCGGGACTGCGAGTGTGTGTGTGATGGGGGTCCTTATGGAACGCACGATGGGTCATTTTTCCAGTCTGGAAAACAAACACTTGAGAAGAGAGGATGAAATCTCTGGTCGGGGGGGGGACAACAGCTGTGACCCAAATATTATTCTCTCGATTGCTATTCATACAAACTGTTACTGCTTTAACGAAGCATATCTGTTTCTATGCTATATATTTTAGATTTGGCTCTTGTAGAGTCCTTCTTTCAGTAGAACAGAACAACAACAAGAGACTCATTACACATTTAAAGGGAAAGTTCACACAAAAATGGAAATTACTCACCCTCATGCTGTTCCAAACATGTAAGAAGACATTAAAAAAAAGACTCAGTGTTTTATGTCCATACATTAATAAGTCTATGCTCTTCCACAGAAGAAAGAAACTTGTGCAGATTTGAAACAGTATTATTTTAGGATTATTTATTTAGTATTTAATTATTTATACATGTAATATTTTGTTTTAGTTCATATTTTCAAGTTTAGTTTTACTAATCCTGTTATGTGCTTTTGGCATTTTTATAGTTATTAATTTTTGTTTTGCATATCTCTATTTAGATATAATTATTTTATTTTAGTTTCAGTAATTTTAGTACTTCAAATTAAGCTTACTTATTTAGGTTGCCAAGGCATGCATGAATGAAATTAATGAAATTAATTAATATTTATTTCAAACAAAAATTATTTTTAATAGTTTTAGTTAACAATAACAATATTGGAATGACATTAGGGTGAGAAAATGACACATCTTTTTTATTCTATGAGTGTCCAATCCCTTAAAGTCAAAAACAAAATTCAAGCGCACAGGCCACAAAAATCCAAAAAGACACAATTATCTTGAAATGAAGCACTGTGTTGTAAGAAATATACACCATTATTTGCCAAATATACCATATCAAGAATGCATCTTGGATTATGACTGTTGACCAACATTGATCCAAACATTCTGCATTTTTAGTAAAAACAGGCCTATTCACAAATAGTGGTGTATAGTTTTCTTGCAACAGTAGTGCGATGGCTTTAATGTATTTTTCCTATTTAAGTAAAACAAGAAAGATGGAAACAGAAAAGCAAAATCTAATTTGGTACCAAAAGTTACAACTTTAAACCCCAGTCCAAACTAAAACCTCAGCTGCTGCACATTAATATCTTGTTTCAGCTCTCACGTTCAGCTAAAGCCCCTCTATTTATGGCTTAATTTAAACTCTGGGAGACAGCGTATTTACATTTCTCCCATTCTTCTGCGTCTAGAGCTACAGTTGTGTCCTAACACTCTCTGAGTTGAGTGACCAGCGGATGAGTGCTTTCCAGTGCTGCAGCGGTCATGGTCGAGTGTGACAGAATGAATAATAAATGATAAACTTTCCACCACAGTAATAAGAGTTCCACCATCCGGTGGAGTGACAGAGAAACTCCAGAGAAATCTAGTCGAGGAAATCCTGGAGAACTTCACCTCGGCACCATGCATTACCTGCTCAGATCTTTCTGTCAGTTATGAATTAATCTCTGTGCTGTCTCTGCTTCTCTTTCATTTAATTTCTCCCTGTTGTGTGTCAGTCCCTGTGACTGGCTGGTTATACTTGAAATCCTTCCTCTCTCTCACTGTCGGGCTTCCTATTTCTCTCAGCTTCAAGAGTTCAGGGTCAGATCCACTGTTTGCAGTGACTTTCACACAAGCAGAACTGGGGCTGGCTCTCAGAGGGGCCGGGCTGAAAGGCAGCCTTTGTCTGGGAGAGGAGAAGTGTTCACATCTGGCAGAGCGCTGGCCTGGCTCGGATGATGGAGGGTGGCAGGGCGGCTGCTCGGATTGCTGTCTGGCTTAGCAGAAGCCCACAACTCCGGCTTTAATAGAACGAGCGAACGAAGCCCTCCCTCCTCGCTTTAAACCCCCGGAGGTTGTGAGGATTTGGCAATACTTCTGAGTAGGGATGGGTTAATTGTTCACTCCGATGTCTTGTGGCGGCTTTTTTCTTGACGTGCCCCTGGATTCCTGTGATCAGAGAGAGTGGAAAGGCTTTTCATCACTGTTCAATGGCTTTTTTCTATTTTGGAACAGTCGACTTGTGCCAGATCAGAGGGTTAGAGCAAGTTCATAATCATTAAAAACCGCATGCATGCCCAAGCATATCCCCACACAGAGTGTGGATATTGAGGCCATTTTTTTCTACAACCGCATTAATGCATGGAAAATTTTCCTCCCTTTATCGCCCCAAACACTTCTTACCCTCATGGGACGTAACAGCACAGTTGCCTGTCTCACACTTTCTCTGACCTTTAAAACGTCCTTCAGGCTCTGTAAATATTCTTTCCTTCCTTCACAACACACTTCTTATCTCAAAATCCTAACCTGAAAACACAGTTTCCCTATAGACCCCCTTTTTTAAGCGATAGAGCCCAGACTTTGACTTGGATCTAAGACCTAGACCTAATTCAAAAAGCTAGCTTGTCATTTTCTATATAAGAGTTTCCCAACATTTTTCTTCTTAAGTAACCCCAATCCCCATCTGTAATGCTTAAGTACCCCTTCATCTACACCAAAGCATAAAAGTGTTCATTCATCTTATTGCTGTTGCAGACATCTACACCTACCCAGTGTCATTTATGCTGAGAGTCATACATACAAATATTTAATATTGACATTAGTAAAGAAATGTAGAATATTTATATATTAACATAGTAAATATTTATTTATTAGTGCTGTCAAATGATTAAACACGATTAATCACATCCAAAATAAAAGTTTTTGTTCACATAATATATGTGTGTGTGTACTATGTATATTAATTTTGCATATATAAATACACACATGCATGTATGTATAGGTGCATCTCAATAAATTAGAATGTCGTGGAAAGTTAATTTATTTCAGTAATTCAAATCAAATTGTGAAACTCGTGTACAAGTAAATTCAATGCACACAGATTGAAGTAGTTTAAGTCTTTGTTTTTAATTGTGATGATTTTGGCTCACATTTAACAAAACCCCACCAATTCACTATCTCAACAAATTAGAATACTTCATAAAACCAATAAATAAACATTTTTAGTGAATTGTTGACCTTCTAGAAAGTATGTTCATTTACTGTACATACTCAATACTTGGTAGGGGCTCCTTTTGCTTAATTACTGCCTCAATTCGGCGTGGCATGGTGATCAGTTTGTGGCACTGCTGAGGTGGTATGGAAGCCAGGTTTCTTTGACAGTGACCTTCAGATCATCTGCATTTTTTGGTCTCTTGTTACTCATTTTCATCTTGACAATACCCCATAGATTCTCTATGGGTTCAGGTCTGGTGAGTTTGCTGGCAGTCAAGCACACCAACACCATGGTCATTTAACCAACTTTTGGTGCTTTTGGCAGTGTGGGCAGGTGCCAAATCTGCTGGAAAATGAATCAGGCTCTTCAAAAAGCTGGTCAGCAGAAGGAAAAATGAAGTGCTCCAAAATTTCTTGGTAAAAAGGTGCAGTGACGTTGGTTTTCAAAAAAAAAAACAATGGACCAACACCAGCAGATAACATTGCACCCCAAATCATCACAGACTGTGGAAACTCAACACAGGACTTCAAGCAACTTGGGCTATGAGATCCTCCACCCTTCCTCCAGACTCTAGGACCTTGGTTTCCAAATGAAATACAAAACTTGCTCTCATCTGAAAAGAGGACTTTGGACCACTGGGCAACAGTCCAGTTCTTCTTCTCCTTAGCCCAGGTAAGACGCCTCTGAAGTTGTCTGTGGTTCAGGATTGGCTTAACAAGAGGAATACGACAACGGTAGCCAAATTCCTTTACATGTCTGTGTGTGGTGGCTCTTGAAGCCATGACCCCAGCCTCAGTCCATTCCTTGAAGTTCACTAAAATTCTTGAATCGATTTTGCTTGACAGTTCTCATAAGGCTGCGGTTCTCTCGGTTTTTGTGCATCTTTTTCTTCCACACTTTTGCCTTCCACTCAACTTTCTGTTAACATGCCTGGATACAGCACTCTGTGAACAGCCAGCTTCTTTGGCAATGAATGTTTGTGGCTTACCCTCCTTGTGAAGGGTGTCAATGATTGTCTTCTGGACAACTGTCAGATCAGCAGTCTTCCCCATAATTTTGTAGCCCAGTGAACCAAACTGAGAAACCATTTTGAAGGCTCAGGAAACCTTTGCGGTGTTTTGAGTTGATTAGCTGATTGACATGCCATATTCTAATTTGTTGAGATAGTGAATTGGTGGGTTTTGTTAAATGTGAGCCAAAATAATCACAATTAAAAGAACCAAAGACTTAAACAATTTCAGTCTATGTGCAATGAATGTATTTAATACACGAGTTTCCCAATTTGAGTTGAATTACTGAAATAAATGAACTTTTCACGACATTCTAATTTATTGAGACGCACCTGTATACTACAGATTTAAAAAGTATTGTTTAGGAAATATAGAATAAAACTATGAAAATAATTTACAAACCCAATTCCAAAAAAAGTTGGGACACTTTACAAATTGTGAATAAAAACAGAATGAAATGTGGAAGTTTCAAATTTCAATATTTATTCAGAATACAACATAGATGACATATCAAGTTTAAACTGAGAAAATTTATAATTTTAAAGGGAAAAATAAGTTGATTTAAAATTTCATGGCATAAACACATCTCAAAAAAGTTGGGACAAGGCAATGTTTACCACTGTGTGGCATCCCCTCTTCTTTTTATAACAGTCTGCAAAGTCTGGGGACTGAGGAGACAAGTTGCACAAGTTTAGGAATAGGAATGTTGTCCAATTCTTGTCTAATACAGGCTTCTAGTAGCTCAACTGTCTTAGGTCTTCTTTGTCTTCCTCTTTATGATGCGCCAAATGTTTTTTCTATGGGTGAAAGATCTGGACTGCGGGCTGGCCATTTCAGTACCTGGATCCTTTTTCTACGCAGCCATGATGTTGTAATTGTTGCAGTATGTGGTCTGGCATTGTCATGGTGGAAAATGCAAGGTCTTCCCTGAAAGAGACGACATCTGGATGTGAGCATATGTTGTTCTAGAACTTGGATATACCTATCAGCATTGAAGGTGCCTTTCCAGATGTGTAAGCTGCCCATGCCACACGCACGCATGCAACCCCATACCATCAGAGATGCAGGCTCTGAACTGAGCGCTGATAACAACTTGGGGTGTCCTTGTCCTCTTAAGTCCGGATGACATGGCGTCCCAGTTTTCCAAAAAGAACTTCAAATTTGATTCGTCTGACCACAGAACAGTTTTCCACTTTGCCACAGTCCATTTAAATGAGCCTTGGCCCAGAGAAAAGCCTGCGCTTCGGGATCATGTTTAGATATGGCTTCTTTTTTGACCTATAGAGTTTAGCCGGCAACGGCGAATGGCACGATGGATTGTGTTCACCGACAATGTTTTCTGGAAGTATTCCTGAGCCCATGTTGTGATTTCATTACAGTAGCATTCCTGTATGTGAAGCAGTGCCGTCTAAGGGCCCGAAGATCACGGGCATCCAGTATGGTTTCCGGCCTTGACCCTTACGCACAGAGATTGTTCCAGATTCTCTGAATCTTTGGATGATATTATGCACTGTAGATGATGATAACTTCAAACTCTTTGCAATTTTTCTCTGAGAAACTCCTTTCTGATATTGATCCACTATTTTTCACCACAGCATTGGGAGAATTGGTGATCCTCTGCCCATCTTGAATACTGAGAGACACTGCCACTCTGAGAGGCTCTTTTATACCCAATCATGTTGCCAATTGACCTAATAAGTTGCAAATTGGTCCTTCAGCTGTTCCTTATATGTACATTTAACTTTCCGGCCTCTTATTGCTACCTGTCCCAACTTTTTTGGAACGTGTAGCTCTCATGAAATCCAAACTGAGCCAATATTTGGCATGACATTTCAAATGTCTCACTTTCAACATTTGATATGTTATCTATATTCTATTGTGAATAAAATATAAGTTTATGAGATTTGTAAATTATTCCATTCCTTTTTTACTCAATTTGTACAGTGTCCCAACTTTTTTGGAATTGGGTTTGTACATGCAAATACATGTAAATATTTTCAAAATGTATACTGTATGTGTGTATTTATATATAACTAATAATAAATATACACAGCACACACACATACATTATGTAAACAAAAACTTTAATTTTGAAGTGATTAATCGTGATTAATCGGTTTGGGGGGGAACAACCCTAATATTTATCAAACTGTATCTTGACTAATCCTTTTAAAATAAATCAATAAAAGATCAACAGTTGTTTATCAACTTTTGATGAATATTAATAATACTGAAATTTGTATATTACATATTACTTGTAATTTTGATGTTAATATCGATTAACAATAATACTTTTAATATTGAGATAGAAATTAAGAGTCAATAAAAGATCAACCCTGCAATAATAACAATAATATTAATAACAATAAAAATTTGTATCACTACATGATATTATTATTAATAAAACACGTAATATTGACATTAGTATAGAAATGTAGAATATTTATATATGAATATTAAAATGTAAGTATATATTTCATGCTGATAACAACCTGTCTCTAGGTCGAATACTTTTAAAATAAGTCATTAAAAGATCCACAATGCAACTGGATCTTATTTTTACCAGACTAAACAAGGAAATCTCAGAAAGGGTTCTCGTAGAGTTCAAACTGACAAGCTTCAAGTGAATGTGACAGCAGGAAAATATTCCACTGGCAGCACTTTGTGGTTAGCATCCCCCACTAATGTCTCAAATGCGCAATTATATCTTTCAGCAAAATCACTGAAGTATGCAAGACTCAGAAGGCCTTACATTAGAGGGTAATGGCCCATGCAAGAAGGCGAGGGAAGGTGTGCATTGGGAGTATGTATTTTAATTGGAATATAAAGTGACATTTGCAGAAGACACGTAAAGCCACCTTACACTGCTCTGGAGTGACTGAAGGTGCGTTTCTACATTTAAAAGCAAAACAAAGTAAATAAAGAGTGACAGAGAGCCTAAAGCCTGAGACCCTCTCATTAATTGGTGCATGAAATCAGAGCCTCTCTCATGAAAGGGAAAGTGTATAGCATAACTAGAAACAGGTGGACAGGTCTGTCAATAACAGGATAGGGAGAAGGCACTGTATTTGATTTTTCCCTTTTCACTTGCTTTATTTTTTCCCGTTTACCTTTCCATTTCCTTTTTTCACTTTTTGAGAGAATGGAAATGTTTCTGCTTTTAATTTCCTTTCCCTTTCCATTTTCACATCACCTCTTCTTTTTTTCCTATTTCATGCCTTATTCTATTCTATGTCCTTTTCCTTTTCACATTTCCACTTCCCTTTTCACTTTCCTTTTATTTAGTTTTTAATATCCTTTAACCCCTTTCCTTTCCCCATTTCCTCTTCTTTTTGTTATACTATGTCCTTTTCATTTTGACATTTTCACTTCCTTTTTCACTTTTCAGTCTTTTTCTGATTTTAATTTCCTTTTTCCTTTTCCTTTTCCACTTCCCTTTTCTCTTCTTTCCTGTTCCATTTCCTTCCCTTATTTCCCTTTTCATTTTCACATTTCTTCTTCCTTTTTCTCTTTTCTTTTTTTGTTTGTTTCATATTTCCCTTTCCCCTCCCCTCTCCCTTTTCATTTTTATTTTCCCGTTTCCTTTCCTTTTCTTTCTTTTCACTATGAGTACAACTAAAAACAATACCTTGGATGGTCTGTAGGTCAGATTCATACAGAGCCGTGTATGTTCAGAGCTGCACGACATTTGCTTAATCCTGGAAATTCACATTGAAGCTTGTTGTAGTTTACCCGTAATCTCCCTCTGTTCCCTACTTCCTGCTTCTTTGTCCTCACAATGGGGAATACTACATGTTTGTAATGCTAATTTGTCAAGAATAAATATGCAAGAAAAATTCACAAACGTGAAAAAGTCCCGCAGATCTGCTAAAGCAGGGGGGAACAAATGAGCTTTAGAGATATTTGAGGAAAATCCCAACTTTAGTCACAGCATGAGGAAAAACACCAACGGCACCACACACAAAGCTCAGCCGCCCATGCGGTCAACTTCACAGAAACAAGGCCACAGCCAAGGTCAGAAACAAGCCTTTATGGAATATTCATTGACCAGAGAGTTATTATGTTGCCTTATACAATGCCAGGGCTAAATCTGAAGGGGCTGTGAATACATTGATTACATACATGATGAATTATTGAATATTTGTACATTTGCCTGACACATCCCTGTAGGGCTGGATGCATGAGCTTGAGCAAAATCTAATAAAAACCGAATAGCATCCCACTAGCTCTGGCCTTCTCCCTCAGCTAATGGCTCCAATGCAGCGCTACTCGTCTTTGACCCTCTGGGGGAACCACAGAGCAGATGACAAATGTGCTTTAACTCAAAAAGGCGGCAAAACCAACGAGTCTGAAATCTAATAAGTAAGCCAGATCTGAGGAGTGATGGAGTATGTAGAGGTATGGTGCTATCAGTCAGGGAAAGTGTGGGAAGAGGAAATGAGAGAGAGAGAGAGAGAGAGAGAGAGAAAGAGAGAGAAGGAAAGAGAGGGCAGGTTAAAGGAGCTTCCAAATCCTTGGCCCCATTAATGTTTAACAAAACGCAGTAATGAGGATAGAGCAGACCTCAAAGGCACACAGAGAAATGAAGATGAAATATTTACTGAAGCCAGTGCAGTGTTTTCACTACACTTTGAGTGATTGTCGGCCATGTTTTATTCATGTGGCATTGTTTATGTGGTTGTGACTGAGACTTCAGCGGAGAGGAAGATCACCACTCACAAACCGACAGCTAATTATCCTCACATCTCTCACGCTCTCCCTCTCTCACTTTCTCTCTGGTGCATGCTGAGAGTGAGAGCAGTGTGCACAGAAGTGACATGCAAGCTGCTTGTTGTGATTTGGAGATTTCTTTATTTTGATCTTTTTATCCGTTTGCATTAATTCTTTCGAGATTCTTTTCTCTCACCAAAGCATTATTCGGATGTTATACACTTTATAAATAAATGCACTGATTTGGAATGGGGTTAGGATCTCTGTATTACTGTTGCGGGTATTATGGAAGATCATGTAGTCTAGATCCATGCATCACATATGCTATTGAATAAATATGCCACAGAATAAAAAAAAAAAAAAATTTTCTCACAGTACGTCACAGTTCTGACATTTTTATCTACATTTTGAGAAAAAGAGTCAGCATTACGAGACATAAACTCAGAATTCAAACAAGTCGTCATTTCAAAATGTAAACTCAGAAGTCAAAATTGCGAGATGTAAACTCAGAAATCAGAAAAGAAGGCAAAATTGTCATATGGAAACTCGCAATTCTAAGGAAAAAAGTCAAAATTGTGAGATGTAAGCTCAGAATTCAGAGAGATGTCAAAACGATGTGACGTAAACTTGCAATTCTAAGGAAAAAAGTCAAAATTGTGAGATGTAAGCTCAGAATTCAGAGAGATGTCAAAACGATGTGACGTAAACTTGCAATTCTAAGGAAAAAAAGTCAAATTTAAAAAAGACATTCTAATATGCTGATTTGTTAAGAGACATTTCTCATTATTATCAATGTTGAAAACAGTTGTGCTGCTTAATCACTTTGTGAAAATTCTGATACATGTCAGGATTCTTTGAATGAATAAAAAGTTCAAAGAACAGCATTCATTCGAAATGAAAATCATTCCTTAAAAGTAGAATCCTACTGATAACTCTTTACTCACTTTTGACCAATTTAATGTGTCCTTGCTGAATAAAAGTATTAATTTCTTAAAAAAAATAAATGTTAATCAACCCAAACTTTTTAACATTACATATACAATTAAATACATAATTTACTTACCCTCATGTTGTTCCAGAACTGTATGACTTTACATCTCTGAAGCACAAAAGATGGTATTTTGAGCAATGTTTTTATCCATCCTGGTTTGAGCACTTTGTATGCTTTTGTGTACATTTTATGATACAAAGTTTGTAAGTTCGGAACGGAACATCAAGCAGAGTAAGTGCATTAACGTAATGTATTTGTGTTCTATCTATTGGCAACATCTGCTGCCATATTTTAGGCTACCATGGAACATCATTACTAGAAGATGCTTCGTGCTCAGCATTCATGCAGCCTCCAGAGAAACCGGAAAATGAGTAGAGGAAATAAAAATGTTACAAATTTTAATCCAAGTCTCCTTGATCTTCGCTAACCAGATCGACCCCACTGAAAATCGATTGGAATACGACTAATAGGCTCTTAGAGATGCCTGATACATTAACATTTACACGCGCAGGCGCTCTCGTGCGCACATACACCTGTCGGTACTCGTTTTCACCTCTCTCTGAGCTGTCTAATGGGCCTTTAATTGATTGAATAAATCTGACTGGATAATAAATCACAGACTTAAGAAGAGCCCTACGTCTCTGACATCCGTTAGTGCACTAGAATATTGCTCCAACACTGTTAGCATTGATTTGACCTGTTTTAAGTTGGCGGTAAAGCTCATCATGACATAGCTTTAATAACCTCGCACTCATATTCGCATCAGGCGATTGCTCCTCTCTAAAATGATTGCCTCTTAAATCAAATCAAGACAGAGTTTTGTTCATACCTTTCCGGGATGTTTGAAGACTGGGGAGTCTCTCCCCCCTTACGCTCAGCTTTCATCATTAATCATTTGAAGATGCCTGTGCATATGATTATGTGTTTGATGATGCAGTTTGGTGTAGACGGTGCTGTTCCACACAAGGGTCACGCCATATCAATTCAATTTCAATTCAGTGGGGTTTTAGCATGTTTAATCAAAGGCCAGACAAGCTGCTTTTCCTAATGCAGTGAGAAGACTTAAGCGCACACACTCGGAAGGTAAGTGTGTAGGATGGCTGAGATGAGCTGAAGATAACGAGAGCAGATTCCATAGATGTGGAACATTAGAGGCAGAACATCAGAAATCTGCTGCTCACAGGAACATCAAAGAAGAGTAATTGAAAATTACATGACTCCCTCTCTCCCTCTGCATTCTTCTTGAGCGTGAAGAAAGAAGATACTATACATGTATCTGTGTCTGTCGGGCCCCTGGGCCAGAAACTAAGCAAGTCCACAGAGAGCTTTTAAAAGGCAGTGTGACTAAGTGTATGTGTGTGAGCCCTGCAGTGGAGTGTATGTTCCCAGTAGCAATACAGAGTGGGACAGGCATCTGAATGCAGGTGTGTGTAAGAGCAGTCCCCTAGGCGTTCTCCCTGTGTTCTTAAAGCAAGGAGGGTTGGGAACTTAATAAGCGCACAATAAAATATCACAATTTGAAAGGCTATGCTCTTCTGTCATCCTTTTCTCTCTCTCTCGCTTTTATCGTTTTCACACACATAGATATAAAGTGGGCCTTTAAAAGTACTGGGGAAGCTGCTTTGAAACTTTACCTCACCAAGCTACAAGTTACTTATAATGAATGAGTTTAAAGTAGTTAAACTACAGATAGCCACCTCTTTTAAATAAATTAATAATTAAATAAAATTGCTTTTCTCATTCACAAAACAAATAAAAAAAAAAATTAAAGTTAATTAAATGCATTAAGCCACAACAAATATAAAGGAAAAACATTTTCTAATCAATAAAAGTGAAAAATAAATGTTTCATTATTTTGTAAAACGAGCCAGCAGCACTCACTAATAAGTAGATGAAACTACATTAAAGCTACTTAAGGGAGTAAAATATTTTAAAATGTATAACCATGCGATTAGATAACTTATGATTTAATTAGAACCACGTTTTTATAAATAAATGACCTGGGAGAAAATATAACTTAAAAAATCGAGAACACAGCCTAATTTATATAACTGAGTATACAGCAGTTAGTATAGCAGTTTAGAAGAACAAAATTGAACTCATTATCTACATATCGCAATAAAGATATAAAATGCCAGGCAGGGAATCAAACTTTCTAACTCTGCATATGAGAGAGCGAGGGCATTTAGGAGAGGGTTGGATGATTGCCTCAGCTTGTTCAGGCTGAGTGTGCAATATATTGTGGCATTAAAACAGCAATGTTTTGGTTTCCAACAAAGGGCTTGTTGGAAAAAGTAGCTTGTTACTGCAAAAAAAAACTACAACAACATTATTTTAGAAACATCTGAACTACGGTCACTCTACATTTACACTACTTTAAAAAATACTAAAAATGTATGAATTTCATTGCATTACATAAATCATCAAATCAAGTGCAAACAAATGATGCAAGAGATTTTCTCAGCTTTTTTGGGACCAACTTTTTTGCTTGAAAAGTGTTTGTTTTTGCTACATTCTAATAAATGCCACTTTACATATAACACAATGTCATTCACACTTTTTTAAGTATAGCTCAAGAGTACAAATGCTTATTGGAGGCACTATAAACCCATGCAATTCAACACAGTACACTTCTTTCACTTTTCACTTTCTTTTCACTCAGCGTCTTCATTTCTCCACCGGTGACCCCAATTATTCGTGGTGCAAAAACTGAGCTTTTGAAGCAGCCCCTCTGCTCATTGAATGCAAACAGCACAATGCGCTCACAAATGATGAGGTGGCATCACTGTAGTTTAAAAGCAGCCGGGAGCAGCGTGCTCAGAGTATACCAGCATAAGATGAGCATTACAATAGCCTGGAGACGACGGGCTTTGCATTATTCAACAGTACAGGAAATACGCTTCAGGTTTACAGCAACAGCAAGAGACACTGATAATATGAAAACACACACACACACACACACACACACACACACACACAAACAGATCCACCATGAGGATCTCTAAAACAATGAGGTCTGATGGCCAGACTGTAAGTCTAGATGCTTGTAGTATAATGGACGGTAAAACGCAGTCCTTGAACAGAAACCTTGAAAATGGACAAGGCCTCAGGCTGTGAGCATTTGTGCAGAACTCCTCCCTTCCTTTGGAGCAATGTTGTTTCGATGGGACCGCATACATTTTGAAATCTGACCTCTCTCAGTGACTTTCACTCACCCAGAGAGAGAATGAACAATGATAGACCTGTGGGCGCCCATGTGATCTCTTTATGAAGCCTTCAATTCATCCTTTAACCCAGTACGTGAGCACTCAAGGTGAAAGAGAGAGGTCCTAGCACTAAGAACGGCCCTTTCAAGCAACCCTTGTGATCATTTCGGTAACGATAAAAGAGTTCTTCCTCCAAGCCATCTTTCAACTGATCATTGTATACACACACGCATCCCCCTGAGAACAGTGAGAATGAGTGAGAAACTGGTAAAGATCAAACAGAAAAATCGCTCTGCTCCAATGCCTAGGCTTTAAACAATGAGCACTCTACTAACATCACCAGGATGTTTTTATATGAACACTGTGGGAAGATTTCACTAAGAATGGGTAGCATCATTTATTTGTATGCACTGTCTTAGCGCCCGGTTCACTAGAGGAATTATGCAAATCAAATCACGCTCAAATATGCTCACAAAATATGTCCTGGACACAGTGCTTATTTTGCAAGAAATGTACAGCATGAATCAGCTCTTTAAAATGCAGAATGTTTATTCTAGGTGTATGTTCTTCAGTTATAATGCTCTTCACAATCACTTGATGAATAACTGCTGCCATGATCAATTGAAAATGTACACAAACATTTTATAAATGAAATTGTTTACAGCCTGCCTTCTGCAGGTTTATAGAAATCTGAGAAAATATTATCAGAAAGAATATGTAAAAAAAAAATGGTCACACTTTAAATTAAGTGGCCTTAACTACTATGTACTTACATAAAAAAATAAGTACAATGTACCGGGAAAGGTTAGGGACAGGTTTGGTGTAATGGGTAGGTTAAGGAATGGGTCAACAATATAACTATAAATGTAATTACAAAAAGAAAATATTACAGATGTAATTACATGCAGGTATTTTTTTTTAAATATAGGTACAATGTAAAAACATCTATGTACACAATAAGTGCATTGTATCAAATTATTAATTTAAATGTAAGTACATAGTAGTTAAGTCCACCTAATATAAAGTAGAGGTCTGAGCGGGCCTGTTTTTTTAGTCCCGCACCCGCAAGGCTCTATTCCGCACCCACCCGCTCCCGCTTTGTTCACCCACTGTCCGCTTAGAATAATTTTCTTCCCGACCCGACCATTCCCGCTAAATTTAGATCTCGTTTCCAGAATCTCACATTTAAATTTCCACTACTAAAAGAAACAGAGATAGGCTGACACATAAAAGTGTAGTCTGTACAAAATTGTATGTTATTTTACTCGTCTTGTCAAGAGTCTTGAATTTATTGACTTTGACTTTAATTTATATGAATTATCTTAAGACACAAAATTCGTTTAATATTTTATGCAACACAGTAGGAAAAAAATGTCAGAGAAAATAAAAATGTTGTACAACATTTTTATTTCTTATTTTTATTCGTCTTGTCAGAATGCAATTCGTTTAACATTGCCAACACAATAGGGAAAAAGTGTTGCAGAGAGAAAATAAAAATAAAAATGTAGGTTGTACAAAAATAGCCAAATAGCTAGGTTATTCGTCTTGTCAAAATACTAAATTCGTTTGACATTTTTCTGTTAACACAGTAGGAAAAGTGTCGCAGAGAAAAATAAAGAAATACTACATCTTTCATTTAAAATTATAGGCTAAGCAAAATATAAACAAAACCGAGTTGAACGCATCGCTTTGCTCCATCCTTATTCTGCTCTGGCACTCATCGACAACCTGCCTGTTCTGTCTGAGGGCCGTATATTTACCACAGGGACAGCCTGCTCTGAGCATTATACACATGCTGCGCACAGACCACGCAAATAAAACGTGTGACGTTTAAAGCATGCAGCATGTGCATAACAGTCCTGAGCGCAAGCTGTACCGGTGGTCAATAAGAATAAAGAGCAGATATGCTGTTCTAAATGGACGTCGGGAACGGGATATTGTTAGACCGCCCGCTCCCGTTCAAATTACACCAGAGTTAACGACCACTACCACATTTTATTTCCGGAATTTAATCCCGCGGCGCAAAAAATCCGGCCGAGAGCCGCGGGAATGCAGACCTCTAATATAAAGTGTGGGGAAAAAAAATCTAATATTAATACAAAGCAGTTAGAGCCCGTTTAAATTACCCTCTGGTAGTGTTTTCACAGTGAAACACTGTGTGCAAAAGTGGCGCGACTGTTTAGGGAATTCACTGTGTTTATTTTCATATAAGACATTTTGCAGAGCATGTGCAATCTGTTTGAGATTGTGAGATTGTGAGATTGTCAAGGCCTCACCTCTCTGGAGACGGGCCAGAGAGCTGAACTCAAAAGTGTTTCAAACTAGACCAAATGAGATCATAACCCTTAGAGCAATTAAAATTATTTTTTCTTCAAATGATAAACATTTGCAATGCCAATGTCATGGGTTCATTTTCCAGGAAATCTTCAGTTTACCTTCAATGGCCTCATGCAACAGAATTTTGAAAAACTTGAGTCTGAGTCGAAGCTTATCATGATACCGGTCCCCTCTCTCCTCTACTATCACCTCCTGTCTATCCTTGAACTCTCATGTCAAAATAAAACTTGCTTCCTCATGGGGACCTAAAAATGTCCCCACAAGGTCAAAATTTACTGGTATTACTATCTTTGTGGGGACATTTTGTCACCATAACGTAGTGAATACCAGTACACACACACACACACACACACACACACACAAAGCTGTATGTATATATGTGTGTTCTGATGAAAACAACCAGATAAAACAGACGGGAAATATTATTCACTTACAATATGCTGATTGTGCTCAAGAAAAATTCGATTTTATCAACATTGAAAGTGTGATTTCAGGATTATTTGATTAATAGAAAGTTTAAAAGAACAGAATTTGTTGAAATAAAATGGTCTTACCATTGTTAAAGAATATATACACACATTATCAGGCTGAGTTCGAAGGCTTGACGCTGTAGTGTTGAGGCATTAGGGCTGCTGTAACTATGGAAACGCATTAGGAGATAATTTAATGTGAGCGAGACAAGCCAAACAGGCCGAGGAAATGGAAAACAGATGAACGGTTGTCATGAGCAAAATTCCTCCATGCAGACATCACACAAACGTGCACTCTGACACACTTAGCACATATACACATGTGCAATTTCCTCTAATGCGACTCATAAATTCATACAGAACTTGCACAGGGAGCATTCCAGCATACTGTCCGTGCTTAGCTTTCCTTTCTCTCTCCATCTCACGCACCTATTGTCTGTCTGGACTACAGTGACCATTGTGAATTATGGATGGTCTCTCACTTTTAGTGACAGTGACAAAAACAACCATTCCACTCGGCTTTTACATCCCCCTCAAGCGTATAATACCTCTTTCCCTTGGCTTATTGTTGTCCCACTTTCCCTTCTGCTCTCTCTCTCTTTCTATTTCCCTCACTTACCTTGTCAACCCGATTCAGTGTAAAAGCACCATGATATATAAAAAGAAACACCTAACATAACCCTAAAAGTTACCTATAAATGAAACTTCTGTCATCATTTCTGAAAAGGCATGAATGGAGAACGTAATGGACACTTTTTTTCACATTTAATAAAAGTGAATGGGGATCTGGGATGTCAAGGTACAAAACAACACCATAAAAATCATATTATGAAAGAAAGTCACGGGAGAATGAAAGTCACGCAGCTTCACTCAGACTTCAAATTTTTGTTCATATTTACTACTTTTTATGTTTGCAAACATACAGCACTTAACTAAAATTTCTTCAAAATGCCCTGATGAGGCCAGTAGTTAAAAACAAGCTGCCATTATTGTGTTGCAGATATAACACAAAGCCGCTTTACAAGCTCATTGTTTAGCTGTAACTTCAATCTGCCAACAGACGGTTTATGCACTGCAACCTGTTATGTTTTTGTTCGTCTTTCCTCCTGCTTTCTCTTTTTTTAAGAGCTCAAAATGGGAAACTTGGACAAACACACACACACACACAATGTGGGCACATTTGTGCGTAATTAAGCCTTGCTTTGTCTTTGTGAAAGTTTTGACTCAAGAGCAGATCAGGCTTTTGTCTTCTGCACTGTCCAGGCGAACTGCAACAGGGACAAACTGCCTTTTGTTGCGCTTTGACATTCTGCTGAAGAGAGACACAGAGACAAAAGAAGCTTGGAGTGGGATGAACCCCCCCTTCACACAAACACACACACTTAAACAGAGGACTTGAAGAAGAACAAGAGAAGTTTACAGCAGCAAAAGTGAGTCAACAGATACAGACTAAACTTAAAATGATGAAAAGTTGTACAGGGGCTCAGAAGTAATGACTTTACAAATTTTACAAAAAGAAAAACGCGACTCAAGTAAAAATTAAGCAAAGGATTATGCTCATGTAAGCATATATAATATATATAATCTATATATATTATATATATATATAATATATATATATTATGTGTAATGCCAATCAATTACAAAATATTAAACGAACTAATCACAAATTTTTCTGAAAATAATAGCGATTAATCCCACCTAACATTAAAGTTTAAAAAAAATACTTTTACATTGCAATAATTTCACATCCAATCTTCAAATTAATGTAAAAACAAAATAAAGACAGTATATTTTTAATATTTGTATAATGGCATCTTTTTTTATGACTGAAGGCCAGTATCAATGATACCAAAACTGATTCTCTATAAAATTGGCCCCCCCCCCCCCCCCACCCTATTAACCATTGGACTATAGCATTCAACATTACAGTATAATTGAGAGTATCAATTTTACATTATTAGACTTTAACAAAACTCTAATTAGTGGACATAAACCCATTATAATAAAGTCATTCTCGAAATGTCTTTACCAGTGGCCTTAAGCAGAAATGTACAGAAATTGAATAAAGTTATCAAAAACTAAATTCTAAATTAATTATAGATGAATCTTTAAAGCTACAAAGGTTATTGATTTCCTCTTTTTTTTTTCTTTGATTAACAGACATCACAGCAGCGGGTTATTAGGTTGTTCTGGCTGCTATTTCTTTAAGAGCTGCCGCTGCTGAACGTGGCATGGATCTGACACGCATCATATTTTCTCTCTTTTCTGACCCACTTCAGGTCTTAAAAGTATTAAGGAGCTATAACGAGTTGAATCGGGTGTGTTTGATGAGTGAGACAGTGCTGGGCTGCTCCAGGATAATTTTGAAAACCGTTTCAGAGACATGTTCTTAAATGTGATTCATATAAATTATATTACATGCATGCACAGTTTTAAGCAGCTTTAATCGCCTTTTTCGTAACTTCATGACTTAACTGACCACGACATTGCATGCACGTAGTTTATTTCGAGCTTTGATATGAAAGGATACAGGCTAAGGGGGGAGGGGCAAAAAAAAAAAAAACGTGCTGCGAAGAACTGGCGGAGTGAAGTGAAGTATGAACGTATCCGAAGCTTCTCAGGCGTTCTGCGACGACATAAATGCTCTTTTATCTGCTCAATGGAGGAACAAGTGACGAGCAGCAGGTGTAAGTTGGGTGGCACAACTCAAGCCCGCCCCGGCGTGTAATGCGTTTAATATTGATTATGCGTTATAACTTAAAGAATTAATCAACTGCTGTTACCGTGATATTTTGACCACCACAATATATAATATATAAATTGTATATTTCAAATCTTATCCCTGTACTGTTTTGATAGATAAATGCATATAAACACAACACACACACTTTCTGTGAATTGTGGGGACTTTTTTCATAGACTTCTATTGTTTTTATACTGACCAAACAATATTTTCTATCTCCTTACCCAACCCTAACCCTAAACCTACCCATTACAGAAAAACGATATCATGATTTTATTACTTTCAAATAAATATCATATACTATTTTTAATAATTTGTCCCCTCATGGGGACCGCAGGTCGGTCCCCACAATGTAAAAAAAAAAAATCAGGTTTATTACAAATAGGTCTCGCAAATGCATCAAAACCTAATCTATGTCATCCATCTCATCTTGGTGACATATTTAAATCATCTGAATCTGAAACAACAATGTTCAATACATCACACAAAAACATGTGCAGAATTCTGAAAACTCTCAACAAATTCATAAAGTCTCAAAGCACTTTTGGAAAGTCGCTCAGGATAAGAGTGCCTGCACACACACAAAAAAAAATTTAATAAATAACTAAGGAACATTAAATATGAACTGGGCATGCAAGCAAATATACGGCACGTAATGGCACATCTGGCTAGGAAAAGTATCTAAATGGGTGGAATGTAGTGCTGGCCAACATAACAGCCATATCATGAGGTCTAAAGGAGCTCTTGACTGTTCTGCTGTAAAATAAGAACTGTTTCAGTAAAGTGCTTGCCCATTGCATTACATTCATGTCATGAAAACACGGCGGCATGCATGGGCATTTATGCATTATAGTACTTACTCTTTGTGGCTGTCTCTGTGTGAATGCAAGAATGCAGGCACTCGAGCGAACATATTCGTATGTGTGTGTGTGTGTGTGTGTGTGTCAGGCCTGCGAGGCTGAGTGTGACAAAGTTGTCAAGTAACAGAAGAGAGGGTGGCAAAGCTGCTCTCAGCGACGCTAGAAGAGCAAAGAACAGCATGTCATTTCATCTTTTCATTTTTTCTCTCCTTCTTTCATTTCAACCCTTGTTTTTCTCCCCTTGCGTGGCTGTTCTCCGAAGAACGAGCCCGCTGAAGGCTGTAGGAAGTGTACTTGTGTGTGTGTGCCAGTGTGGGGTGTGGGTTGGCGCAGATGTATATACTTATTCGAAAAGAAATGAAATATTTGCCTGGAGTTGCTTGCTAATCACCATTCTTATATCCCTGACACCAGCACCATTATTATCATCTTCAGCGGCACCACAACCATTAGTGAATGAACTTAGGATATCAACTTTAATTTATCAAGAAAAAACAAATATCTGGCCTCTGGTGTTGTTTGGTTTTCTGTCCTTTTTCACCCTTCTGACATGCTAATACATCCAACATGTGATAACCCCTCCTTCATCCAGTCGAGATAAGCATTGTGTGGCCAGGAGGGAAATGTAGCATCTCTGTTCAGTTCATTGTCTTGTTTTTTTTGTCTGTATTTTAATGAGCTACTGTATCTTAATGCAGATATGGGGCGACGAAGACGCCAAGTACAAACCGAAGCTTGCGCTACAAGGGACAAAACAAAAGCGGGAACGGAAATGTAGGGCAGGCCTCAGTCGGGCCACACCACGCCGTGTCTGACCCTGGACTCGGAGGCTCCTTACTGCAAGCAAATGTTACACAGTCCAATCAACCCTTTAGCCCTATGCATAAATTAGCATTTCAATGAGGCCCGTCTGTCCTTCCCTCCTTCAAGGAAATGACTAACCTCTACACGCTTTCATTAAGATGAAACTCTGTGCTCGACTTTCTGTGCGTTCATTATGTAGTTTGGAAATTCTTTATTTAGGAGACAATACACAAAGCCTTTGCAATGCAAATATATGTAAAATTTGAGCATACATTTCTAAAGAGTCTTTTTTCATGTAACATTATCACAATATTTTATGTAAACTCTTGTGTGCGCATTTGTATGCATGGTTCATGAGGACACAGTTGTGTTTCATGTGTTAAAGCATTACGAGGACTTCCTGTGTGCTCATAAACCATATGACTTAAAAAAACCCATATTAAACAGTATTTTTAATACACATATAGATAAACAAAGATGAACAAATTCAAGTATTACAGAAAGCTAAAAAAAAATAGCATTAACCGTCATATAAATATAATATACTAGTAATTATTTGGCTTAATTTATATCCGATGCTAGGGTCTGTAGGGTTTGTTTTGTTTTTTTGTTTTTTTGTAAAAAGTCTATTATGTCACAAGGCTGCATTTAGTAGATAAAAATATACATAAAACAGTAATCATGTAAAATATTATGACAATTTAAAATAACTGTTATATATTTTAAAAAGTAATGTTATTCCTGTAATGTCAAAGTTAAATTGTCCACTGCCATTAATCCAGTATCACATGATGTTTGAGAAATAATTTTAATATGCTGATTTGGTGCTCAAAACACTTCTTATTATTATCAATGCTAAAAACGCCATATTATTTTTGTAGAAAACTTTACATTTGAAAAGTCTTTACTATCACATTTGATCTATTTAATGCATCGTTGCTGAATAAAATATAAATTTCTTTAAAATAACAACTTTTGAATGGTATAATTCATATATAAACACATACATATACACACTCCCGCTAAACAACTTGATGGTATGTCTAAATGTTTTATATGCTGCATATGGCAGATTTATAAGACTTCCAAAACTTTATAAACCCTTCAGGGAAAGTCTTTTAACAGTCGCTTGTAATTTCACACGACATTCCACAAGGACAGCGGCCAGTCATTGTCAATTCGTAATATATTCGCCATGTCCGCACAGAGGAAGAACGCTGTAAATCAGTGAGAGCCTTCCCTAAAGCATAATAACACTCACAAGAGTGATTTACAAATTTGCCTGACTATATGCATTATCAACACACACTAAAACAACAGCAATGCCAATGGCATCAATACTCAGAGCTGTACGGGGAGTGACAAGTAGAGTAAATAAACCTAATAATAGCGTAGTAGAAAATAAAAGGAAAGTAAATATAAAATTCTTGAGGTCCATAACTCAGAGAGATTGATTAGTGTGTCGTGCTAGGCAGGTTTCCAACTTCACTGATCCGGCCAAAGTCAACAGAGACCAGGACTGACCCACACACACTGATCGCTTCATACTATGCTTACCTCACATGCTCAGTACACTGGGTCACAAACACTCATACCTAAGCTGGATTTGAGAACTCGGCCAGCCAAGTAAAACAAATTCTGTTCCAGACTGACCCCAAAACCCCAAACCCACACGTGCACTGTGAGCTCACCTCAGAAAACACATCTACCTGCTCTGAAAGCCAAGCATAACACAATTTAATCTTACACACACTGCGGGGGTAACACAAGTTTACCTCAATCTCAGTCCCGAAACCAAATAAAAAAGCCATTTATTTTATATATAAACTTCATATGAACAAACATTTGCTGGAGAAATGGAATAAACTTATACTCTGGAAACTCTTGACAAATCCATCTTGTATTAAAGCACTTTTTGGATAAGTCTGGATAAGAGCGTCTGCTAAAAGCCTTAAATGCACAAGCAATAAATTTAAATCACATTTCACAGTTGTCAGTTTGTAATGAATAACTCTAGAGAGTTAAATGTGAGCTGGGCATCTGAGCAAATAATATATTTGCCATATAATGATACGTCTGGCTAAGAAATGTACCTAAACGGGTAAAGTGCGAGTCAACATAACAGCCATATCATGAGCTCTTCACAGTTCTGCAGTAAAATAAGAACAGTTGCACATTAAATACACGTCATGTCATTTTCTGATCACTTATAATCCTTCACACGTTCATTCTCACTGTGATATTTTGTGTGAGATGCAAAGCAAAGTTCACAGAAAAGCCACAGCACACAGTTAATGAGCTAAAAGTGTACTATATTATCACTTTGAACTAGACCAGAGATTTGTTTACAGCCTAACCTTTTATGAATGTATTGCTTATAAGTTTGTTGTTATAAGTTTACACTTTGCAACTTGGTAACCGAACAAGATATTTCACAATTATGTGTATCTACATTCTCCAAAACAAGTCTCAATATCTTAGACAGCTTTGAGAGCAGTACAGGTAAACAAAATTGACTTGGGTTTCAAATAAGACAATTAACTTGAAAAGTCAAAAATACGATTTCAAATAAGTATTTATCTAATATATAATATATATATATATATATATATATATATATATATATATATAATTATTATTATATAATAATATATGATTTATAATATTGGAGTAATATACTTTTAACAATCAACAACGCAGATCCATGTTTCCTATATTGTCCATTGCAGACATCAGACAATTAACGACAAAACACCTTATCACATAGCAATGCGGGCCGTAGCCATCATTTCAGAAGTGAGGGGGACAGAATGTTTTATATAGAATATATATACTAGAATATATATTATTATATTAATATATATATATAGATACATTAACAAATAAACATTCTTCTCTATATAACCTACAGTCCAACATTGTTTTTGAACCAGTAAGATTTTTACTGCTTTATAAAGAAGTATCTTCTGCGCACCAAGCCTAATTGATTTGATGCATAGTACAGCAAAAGCAGTACTGTGTGAAACAGTTTTTGCTCTTTAAAATAACTGCTTTTTATTGAATATATTTTCAAATGTTGCTGTCATCAAAGCTGATTTTCAGCATCATTACTCCAGTCTCACATCCTTCAGAAATCATTATACTTTGCTGATATTTGCTGCTCAAGAAATCTTTTTTTATTTATTACTAGTATTATCAATATTTAAAAGAGTTGATAAATTGTTCTGGTTCCTTTGATGACTAGAAGTGATCCAAAGATCGAGTATTTCATGTGAATACAAAGCTTTCGTAACAGTATACACTAAACCAGGATCCTCAAATCTGGCCCACGAGATCCACTTTCCTGCAGATTTTAGCTCTACCCTAATCAAACACACCTGATTTTGCTAATCAATGTCTTCAGGATCATTATAATCACAGGTAGGTTAGTTTGATCAGGGTTGGAGCTAAACTCCGCAGCGCATTGGACCTCCAGGGCGAGATTTGGGACCCCTGCCCTATACTATTCAAAAGCTTGGAGTCAGTATAATTTTTTATTTTTTTTGGAAAATAAATTATAGAAATTAATACTTTTATTTAGCAAGGATGATTTAAATTGATCAAAAGTTATGATAAAGACATTTATAATGTTACAAAATATTCTGTTTCAAATAGCCTAAATGCGTTCTTCTAACTTTCTTCTATTCATCAAAGAACCTGAAAAAATTCTACTCACGGTTTTCAACATTCATAATAATAATAAATGTTTTTGAGCAGAAAATCTGAATATTATGAAGGATTTCTGAAGGATCGTGTGACGGAGTAAGGATGCTAAATTAGCTTTGAAATAATAACCAATAAAGTACATTTTAAAATTTATTAAATAGAAACTAGTTTATTTTAAATACCTATACAATCTTTCAAAATTGACTGTTTTGCTGTACTTTGGAATCAAATAATTGCGCTTGGGACAAAAGCCTGTAAAAACATAAAAATCTACTTGTTCAAAACTGACTGTTGATGTATAAGGCAACTGTAATTGTTCTCTAATTTCTAGCTGTTAATTGACGTCGACCTAAGATAACTTGCTGGACCAATACCAATAATAAGAGTTGTTTATATACAACACACACCTTTTTTTTTATCACTACGGCAAATTCGTTTTCTCATTCTGTAATAAATGCTATGTCAATTATCCCTTGCATTGTTCATATAATTTTATTTTTAACCTGGAGATGACTTGACAACAAAAATAAACAATATTTTCCTCACTCGTATGTTTAATGTCGTCATGTTTCCAAACGTTTCTGTTTTCATACTGCGATAGCTGGACGCTTTTGTCCATATTAGGAATTTCCTCGTACGACTTTCTGCGCGAGAGCACCCTCCGGCTTCGAGTATGAATGAAACATACACTGCACAGAGTGTTTAGCGCTCCGTGATGTTCATCTCGCCTTATTCTGGGTCCGAATAAAACATCAGATCATGCACAGACTATCCTGTCTCTTTGAATTTAAATCTATATTTATTTACACCGGCTCTTGCAAACCTCTATGCGAACACACTCGCCAGAAAAAGTGCGGGTGACGATTTTACGTGATATTAAAAGTGGGGGGGAAATGTCCCCCGCGTAATCTTCGCCCCTGTAGCAAGGGAAAAACTCAAATGAGATCTCAAATGTTTCTCTTAGACAGCAATGCTTTCTAGACTTTTCTCCTGAGAATAGAAAAGAAAGAAAAGAAAAGAAAAAGAGAGAGAAAATACAGGAATCTCATGTTTCTTCTATCTCCTGTAGAGTTTTAAAAGAGATATCACAGATTGAGCCTAGATTAGCTAAAATACCAACGTCATCAAAGATTTCAAAAGGGATTCGACATATTTCTGTTCAAATTCTCCCAAGACCAAATCATCTGAGTTACAACCAGGGATTGAAATTAACTTTTTTACTCACCAGCCAATTTGGCTACTAAATTTCTAAGTTACCGGCCATTCATAACTTCTACCAGCCAAAAAACCCCGAAATAAACCAACAGCTTGAGGCTGTCTACATGACAAAGCGACTGTTGCAAATCATTTTGTGTCGGTACTAAGGGTGTGATATTGACAAAAAATTATATCTCAATATTTTCTGGGATTTTATTGATAAAAATAATTAGACAATATTTTGCTGAGTGTGTTATTGTGCTGATTGCTTAAGGATACCATGGACAACTGACTCCTAAAGTTTTTGATATTCTTCATATTCTGTGTGGTTAATTCACAGCAGTGATAGAAATTAATCTTTTCCAATAAGTTTAGATTGATTTTTACCTTTATAAAGCCATTTCTAAAGTGTGCATCATCTTTTGAGTCAAATTCTTACATTTAATCAGGCAATTATAAAAATACTACATTTAGGCTGTTACTAAACAAATGAAATCAGTATCAATAAAATTCATCTTTGCAGAAGTTGAATACGAAATGGCATTTAGATGTATTTACACAATTTAATGTATCTCAGAGAGGACATGGATGCATTTAACCTGCAGTTACAAATGCATAAATAATGTTTTGATATTTTAAACATGAAATGTTGAATAGTGATATTTAAATTATTAAAAAAATTAAAAGATACTTTAAATGTGAAATTAAATCCGCCAGTAAGTGGCAGCAAGTCACTGTTAAGTGAGTCATGAACCGAATCATTTAAAGAAAGTTGATTTTCCGCAGAGACGCCCAAAAAAAAAAAAACAGCGCTGTGTTTGGAATGTTTTCTGTTGGCGAAATAACGCAAAAACAGCCAATATGGTGTCTAAAATGTAAGTCTCTTTATATTAACTTATTGTTTATTGAACTGTTGTATAAAATCAATATCACATTTGTAACCATGCTGATTTTATTTTTTTTTAAACGGCACTCTGCATGTGATATTAACTATATGAATTGATATAAATATATACATTTTCCAACCCCCTTATCTTGAATTATGTAATCATTCGTAATGCATATTAACAGACTGAATCATGCAATGAAAGAATGCACTCTAAATGCGCACACGCACTAAATCCTGTGTTGGTCTAACCAGACTTCATCACGTAGTCTCTTATGCGTGCATTCTGTAGGTGTGTTTTGTTTGGTTTTTTGCAATATACTTCCGATAATGTCATAATGTCTCACGAGTTCAGTATTTGCGCTAAACCTGCGCAGATTTGGCTTGCATGAACTTCCCAAAGAAATTAATGAGTAAACATAACTTACGAAAAGTAACCCGCCAAACTGGCTAGTGATTTGACAATGTTACCCGCCACAGCTGATTTTTACTTGCATTTGGCGGGTGCTAATTTCAAACCCTGGTTACAACATATACATTTCTTTCTCTGTATTCTGACTGCATGCCTCAATTTTAATTCTCCCAAGAAACTGTAAGAGAAACATATGAGACATAACTGAGAACGCCATTATGTCTCCTGAGCCATGATAGGGCAGCCTCTGAGCTATAAAATGTTCCTTAGCACAGCCATTTGCTTGTCTAACGTCTCTTGCTAGTTTTGTGTTGTAAGAAACAAGGCCAACAAACTCCTGAAGTTTATCTACTGGGAGCTGGTGATTCCAGCATTCTCTGCTTGCCTGGAGCCTTTGTTCGATTTCTTAATTTCCTTAATGTAAGGAACGCTGATGCAATTACAAGAAAGCATCTTCTTTTTTTTCTTTTCTTGTCCCTTAGTGTGCAATGTCTGACCAATCAGCAAGCATGACAGGGGTGAGAAGGATGATGGGACATTAGCCTGTGGTTGTTAGGCAGAATTCCCCTTGAAACAGTTTAAAACCTAACTCTATTATTCATGGATTGAAAGATTTCAAAGAGCTGGTGACTTTTTTATTATAGTTTATTGTTCTCGCAGCCCCAAATAACGCATTTAAATAAGTGACATTCAAATTCTCACTTGCTCATTTTGCTTCTCTCGCCTTCTCCCTTTCTTTTTTCTTTTTTTCCGGAGTGCATGATCAAATTCTGTTTGTTTATTTTGCTCTGTTGAGGAATTGCCTATGTTCAAAGACTCTAGGCATGTTTAATCAGCCCACACACTTCTTGGATTAAGATATACATAATTATTCAGATCATACATATGCATGAGGCAGTGCTGTTACATTCAAACTGGGGGTCTAGATGCATGGTGTCTATAATGTCATTGTGGTTCATTTACAATGTGGGAGAGAGAGAAAGTGAGCAAAAATAAGTAGGCAATAAAGAATCGGATAGAGATATATAGAGAGAAGTGTGACCCCTGCCCGAGGCATTGCTTCCTTTACAGTAATCCAACAGGCAGATAATTAGGGAGAAAAACTTGTTAAAAGGGCTGAGGGAACACACACACATACGGACTCACATTTGTTCATCCTCAACCAGCACAACCAGCTGTCTGTTTCTGTGTCTTCCAACACTGGAGGGCAAGCCATATGGGACAAAAAGAGTCATCCGTGTTTATTAAAGCAATATCACACCAGCAAAACTGCTGTGTGAAAACTGCTTCTAGACAACAATTTAAGTGAAAAGTACGTAAATAATTAAAGAAACACCAAATACCATCCTCTGTGTGGAAATACTTAAGGCTGGAATACACTACACAACTGTTGTCCATGTTTTTTTAGTCAAAGTGAGTTCAGACAGTCAGTCTGCAGATTTTGGCTAGTAGCAGTGAGAGATTTCACAGAAAACTGCATAATGTATGACTTATTTATTTTTTAGCTCTAGACTATGATTCCATCAAGTCTGAGGATATCAAACATGTTAGACAATGAACCAATTTTCAAACACTCATTGGTTGTGTGTCTCCTAGCAATGAACCACATGTTTTTGAGTGAGTCAGTTGTGTTCAGAATTAATTAAAAGTCTGGAAGTCTGTGATCCTCATTCATTTAGTTTATGATGCCCAGTGTTTCTCTGTAACCATTTACAAAGTCAGCAATTGCATGATACCTTGAGGTTTAAAATCTCTTTTAAAAGTTGTTTAGAGTATTCAAGCCTTAAACAGCATGGATTCAGGATGTGCTATTGCTAGATTGTATACATGTGCCCAAACATTAATTCAAAATGGTGACATTAGAATAAGCAACAAACAGCACTATTGTATGATGTCACTTTTATGCAACAGTTTAATAAACAAGAAATTAATATTGACTTATTTACATTTTAGACAGAGAATTGCCAGATATATTGTCTGTTCTTTCTCTGCAATGCAAATAGTTCCAAATGACGCCTAAGCAGTACAGTTGTATTTTGTACATGATTTTTTCAGTTTTTTAAACAAATTGGTTGAGTAAATAATTAAATGATTCTTTCATAAAGACAGCCAACATTTGTTCCTGAATGAATCAGTGTGAACTGGTTGAACAAATGAATAATTTAATGACTCACTCATAAAATCACTTGTCGCCACCTACTGGCATAACAATGTAACCTGCAGAAAGACTCACCACTAATATGCAAACTGACAGCGTATCTGCTATGCTCAAACACAGACACGTATAGTTATACAAACAAACAAGGGTTTTTTTTTTGCCTTGTAAAGATGCAAAAATGTGAATGAAAACAGTTTGGATTAAATTGGAAACTTTCCACAATGTCATAAAACTTCATGATAACCTTCACAGTTTTTTTCGGAGGCACATATGTTCAGCTGAATTGCACATATATCTGACTTTAACAAGACTCTAACACACAGCACAAGCAATGACAGGAAATGACACATCATTAACTGAGTGCCTGAGCTTAGGGTTGTAAGAAATAGAGAAGGAGAGAGGGAGAGTTAGAAAGAGAGGGACCAAGATGGGGAGAGGGGGCCCTCGCTGGTTAGAATGGCCTGGCTGGAGATCCAATAAAAACATGGCAGCCATAGCTAAGTGTGATCCTCTACATGTTGCATGGTGGATAAATATCTAGCCGAGGACCCCCCCCTCTCTCTCTCTCTCTCTCTCTCTCTCTCTCTCTATCTCTCTCTCTCGCTCTCTCTCTCTCTCTCTCTCTCTCCTACTGTTTCTCTGTCTTTCCCTCATATCTTGGGGTAGTTCGCGATCACCAGATTCACCAGATTCACAAATCACCAAAAGGGCTTGCGTTCGAATTTTATGGATATTTATTTGACACTTTCATTTCCACAGCTTTGCCGTGGAAGAGATGGGAGTGAGTGTGTGATGAACACTGGACAAATTCCTCACCGGCTTTATTGAGACCAAATAAATTGTGTGAGTGCATTTCCCAAAGCACTACATTTTCAAAGGGACTCCCCAGAGGCTATGCAGAGTTGATGATAGCCTGCAGATCTCTGGCTGTTAACGGCTCTATTTCTCTCTCTCAAACACTCACAAGTGTGCACACCGTGCAGCCTAGTACACAAACCACTAGTTAGGGCAGGTAAAATTCGTGTTTTCAAGCTTAAAAAGAATGAAAACACACCACAAAAGTCCCATATGGCGCAATGATTATATTCAAAGTCATATGATAGCTACAGGTAAGAAAAAAAAGTTATTATTTACTGAAAGGTTTGACATCTCCATATTCATGAAGTGATTATTATTTCTATTTGAAACATTTTGATAACTGACCTGATCCTGTTCATAAAAAGGCTCAAATAATTGGTTTTGAACTTATTGACTCAATGATAATTGCTTTCATTTTATTTTTTTTTAATATTTAATGTTCATACTAATAAAACAGTATACTATATAAATAAAAACCTTAACAAATAATCGAAAAATTAATTGTTAATTATGCTACATGTGAATTTAGGTATAACACTATATGTACATTATGTACAGTATGTATATTCATTGTGTATTGTGTAAATTTTAAACATACTTTCATGAAGCTTATGCATACGTTTTGAGGTTTGAAAGCCTCACCCCTAATTCATTGTAACTGCATGAAAAAAATAGCAACTAGTACAGTTCTTCAATTTTTTTTCTTTTTGTGTTTCATGGAAGAAAGGAAGTCTTATGGGTTTGAAACAACATGAGGGGGAGCAAATGATGACAGAATTCTCATTTTTGGATGATACATTCCTTTAAAAGCCCTCTCTTTTCTCTCTCTCTCTCTCATCCTAAAGCACTCACACCGTGCGGTGCATCCAAGCACACAAACTACTAGTGAGGGTGTTCGTTAAAGATGCAGCAACATGATCGTGCTTTGTTTTCAAATGGTCCTCTCTCTTCTGCTATTGCAGCAAGTCGTTCTACAGTTTCCTCATGCCAAGCCATTATTTCTTCTCTCCCTTGTGTTTTACTGACCTTCAGACCGACTCACCAATGTTCCCCCCTCCTCACTGATCAGACAACTGCCAGCACTCACAGCTCCAAGCTCAAGAATATACTACACTCATGCATAGCTGGTGTTTGTTAAGCACTCATACTTTTAGCCTTGTTTAGTTGGAGTCTTTTTTACACCCTTTTTGCAGAAATGTGCAAATGACTATACTGCCTAAAACTTTCTTGGACGCACGTTTCTTTGGCTGTGTTCTGTCTCTCAGCTCTTTGGACGGCCAGTTTGAATTTAGTCCAGAGGCCAGTTGAAGGATCTTCAAGTCGTTCTTATTCAACACAGAGCTCCCCGCACCCCCAAACACGCGCGCACACACACTCCTTCATCTCCATCCCCACTTCAAACAAAGAGCTGCCTCATCACATTCTGTTGCTTTGAAACCACACACACTTTCGTCTAACCGCATATACACACAGAAACGCATAGCCTTGGTGTGCCTCCAAAGAAAGATGGAAACATGGAAAGCAAGAGATGGGGCAATGGAGGAAAGCCAGAGGTTAAAAGAGAATGTGTTTTTCTTTTAAGTCATGCTTTTCAGAAAACACGGATAGGCATTTTTTATTTTTTCCTTCTGTTTTTCTTTTCCTTTTTCCTTTTACCAATCCACCCGCTCTGGCTTAGAGGCTAGCTTTGGCTCTAGTGTCTTTGGCCTTGGTTTGATCTTTGTGTCTTTGTGTATGTATGCAAAATATTGAAATTGGCATTTTTCTTTTGCAAACAATTCACTATGGAATTCACTAAGAATGCTTTTGCTTTTATAAAACAGTTCAATAAAAAAAAATTTAATTCTCGCCTGATGTTCTATTTAGTATGAATATGGGTAGTATAAAAGAAATGTGGATGTACTGCATCCACCATGTTGTCATTGTCATGTGGCCTACTAATGTCAGTTGCATCGCTTTATTGCAATCCACAGCTTCTCTTCTGTGGCCTCATGGGATGTGAGTTTCATACTATATAAATGAAGTTGGCATATGTGGACCAGCGATGTTTTTATTGAGTCTGCTGCCTACTCCCCCCCCCCCCCCCCCCCCAAAAAAAAAAACAAGGGAGGGAGGGGGCAGTGCTCATAAAAATTACTTTCCTAAGTGACTCAGTGTTTTTTTTGTTTGAATAAAGAACTCACTCAACGACAGAGCTACTCCAAAACCGCCTACTTCCCTACCCTACACATGATTCTACTACTTACGTTCATACTATATATACCACCACCGTTTTTTAAACATTGTTAGTAGTTCGGCTACTATTTAAAAAAACAAGTACCTAGACAATTAAGAATCACTTCCTAAATGACTCAGTTGCTTTTTATAAGACGCATCTTGTCGCTACGTTACTGCATAACACTGACCTACAAATGATTGTTAAAAACATCCCACCACAAATGCACAACGTAGTTAAAACGTTAATTATACCGCCATCAACTATCACTGATCCACCCCGCCCCCCCCCCAATGATAGAATCACAATTATTTAGAATTTTAAATATTACGAATTTAAATGTCACTGTGCATTTAGCACCTGTACTAGCGGTTAAAGTCAAAAACAAGTGCTGGGTGTTTTTGTGCTTGACATACCACATTCAAAAGTGCGACAACTGTTTAATAAGTCAACACCCCTATATTCTTCTTTGCTTTTTCTGCATGTGTACACAGCTTGACAGACCTGAGCTTTTACCACACAGGATTGCTCAAAAGCGTGTCAGTCTTTAACATTGCTTCTAGGGATAAGACATGACAAAGCAGAGGTATATCTTAACTGTCTTCGTTCTTTATTCTTCCATGTTTCCCGTTTCGCTCTACCCTCCTTCGCACCTCGTCCTCTTTATGTCCCTTGCTGCATCCTTCTGCAATTCTATATTTCCCTCCAATTGATTCTTTATGACATTGAAAGATGAACAGAAAATGCCTCTTGCACGCATCTCTTTACAGCCCATGGCAGAGCTGTTAACACTCTTGGCCCCTGGATCTGTCTGACCGACGCGTTTATCTCTTCGACCTGTCTCTTTGTCTTCTCTCTTTCGCTCTTGGGTGGCTGCCATGCTGACTCGTCCAGTTTAGGCATTAGAAACCCAGTCTACTGCTGCTTTCAATTAGTTTTCCTCCCCCCTGATCCGGGCTGCGCTGACCGGACTCTCCTCTCCTTCACGTTTCAGCCCTCACTCTCACACTCACCTAATCTAATCAACTGTTAGACAATACCTCTTGCTTTTCTGTATCCCACCTCACTACCGCATATCTCTCTAACAAATCCGCCTCATACAAAAAATGGAATCAAATTAACCGTTCTCTTAATTTAAACAGATCTTTTATGATTTTGCGCTTCTATACATCTCTTTTAGGTTATGTGTAATAATAATAAAATATACTAATAATAAGAATAAATCTAAGAGTCATTTGTTTGTGAGTCAAGATAGCCTGGTCGCGCTGTATGTTTTTGACTCACTTAAAAAAATGGATCATAAGAGTTATTCTTTCAGGAGTCGACCAGTCTGGTTGCACTGTACATTTTTGATTCACTACAAAGAATCAGATCATGGGAATCATTCATTCAGTAGTCGGCTATATAGCCTGGTTGCGCTGTACGTTTTTGACTAACTATAAAGAACCGGATCATAAGAGTCACTTTTCAGGAGTTGGCTTGCCTGGTTGAGCTGTATGGTTTTCATTCACTAAAAAGTACAGATTCAGAAGTCAAATTCAGTAGTGCAGGAAACTTTCGCAATTACGTCAGCATTAGCGGAAGAATGCGTGTGTGAGAACCGTTAACGAAACTGACCATCACTCGATTAATTTTTTTTTTCATTCTAATAGATGAATAACCTTTATTTAAAGGGTTATTCCTTTGTTGAAATGTTATGAATAACTTTCTGTCCGACACCAAACAAATAGAAAGCAAGTGACTGACAAAATGTCCTGTTGTTCATCTAACCCTCTCTTCTTCTGTTTTTCTGGAAGCTATTGTACTCCAGTCATTTGTAGAGATCACCAGCTGGGATGTGGAAACAAAGCGAATCAGCCCGATGACCTTCTCCTTACTTTCCTGATTTAGACCATTAAAGCACTGAAGCATGTATTTGCTATTTTATCTCTTTCTCATGGTTTCAGCATGTCTTTGCTGTTAATATTGTAATTCTCATATTCTGTCAGTCTACACAAATTAAACTTATCAGCCTCACACAGAAACAACTGTGAAAGCTCCACAGATTTGTAACAAACACTCATCCTTATCATGCATGTTTGTTTATTGGATATTTTGGCTAATTCACATTGAACATCACATTTCATATATTTCCACAGATTTCATTTAAAATGAGCAGAGAAATCTCATTTTTGAGATTTCGATAAACATCTCCCCTCCCACAAATACAGCTGTATCTTGTAGTGTTAAATTATTAACTTGCAGAAAAAGAAAGCTTGGTTGGTCCAATAGCATGATTTACACAATGGAAGGCTTTCTCAATGGCCTGGAACACACTGTAAACCACAGTGGTTTGGCAGAAGAACTAAGAAAAAGAATCTCTCAATAATTCAACATTGTCAAGGTCACCTGTGATTGTGCACCAGAGGAGAAAATGCACAGCAGTCCAAGGACAAATCAAGACCTATTCTATATTTATGTGTGTCTCCAAAATCCTACCTTATACACATAATCTGCCCACAAACAAGCACATATTTTAATATTCAAAGTCATTTCTAGGCAATCACAAGCTGCTTTGATTCAACAAATAACATTAATTGTAATCAGTACTCAGTGTTGGGGAGTAGCTAGCTACAGGTAGTGACGCTACTATCATAACTTTTTCAGTAATTTGACAGTAGCTTTTGCTGTAGCTAACTACTTTTTCCAGCAAATAGCGGTGTAGCGTGGCAACAGCTACATTCTGTTTTGTGAACAAGATCAGCTACAGCGATAGCGATGCCTTTGCTCATAGTAGGGATTTCCTGGAGCGTCATGACAAAGCCACTAGAAGGCAAGCCTGCAACCTTTAGCCAAAAAAGCGGCTAATGCTAATGGAAAGGAGACCAGAGGCCTTTTTTTTTTAAAGGATCTCAATGGAGGAGAGGCTTCACTACGCTGAATAAACAGCTTTTTATAGGAAACAGCTTATCATTTAATGAATCGACAGCCTATCTGCTAATCTTCAACATTTGTTTTACACTAAATAATACTTTTGGATTTAACTATTTTTATAGTTTACATTGAAAAAAAAAATTGTTTTATAAGAGGTCACTGACATTTTGCGACAGGAGGGATTCAGCTTACGGCACTTCCCATTCATTCCTATGGTATCCATAAATGGTGATTGAGTGTCGCACAACTCTGACTGAAATTCTATGATGTCAAGGCTGTAATGTAATTGGTTATTAAGGCATACGTTATCCAAGTTGACCGTTGCGCTTTCTCCAATAGTAAGTAATACAGACCCTCTCATCTCCATATAGTAAGGCAATGGCTGCATCCAAAAGCCTAGGCAGCATACTTGCTGCCTCGCTGCCGTATCAGGCAATGACTTCGCAGGCAGCGTTTTGGCATGAAGGCACCTCATGAAAGTGATAAAGGCATGAACAAGTTTCTCCAAGTCTTGACTGGAAACAAAACATCTAATTCTTGCCATGTTTTTGAGATGATAGTATGCTGATTTAGTTACTGCTTTGACATGACTACTGAAACTAAGGTCTGTCTTCAGAATCACACCAAGATTCCTGACTTGATTTTTAGTTGTTAGACCCCTAGAGTCAAGGTATGCATTCACCTTGAGAACTTATCTTTGTTTCCAAATGCAATGACTTTAGTTTTCTTCTTGTTTAACTGAAGAAAATTTTGGCACATCCAACTTTTAATTTCATCAATGCATTGGCAGAGTGAATCAATTGGGGCTGTAGTCATTTGGTGATAAGGTTAGGTAAATCTGGGTATCATCTGCATTGCTGTGATAGGCGATTTGGTTATTTCTCATTATTTGACTTAGTGGGATCCTATACAGGCTAAACAAGAGCGGTGCAAGAATTGAGCCTTGTGGGACTTTGCATGTCATGGACGTCCACTTAGACTTATGCTCTCCTGCTTCTTCAAAAGCAGACATAGTATCTTCCTTTTGATATCGTGGTCGAATCTGTCTAATCTCTGCATAACTTGGGGATGTGCTAATCGCTTTCCTGATATTATTGATCTTCTCAGAAAAGAAGGAAGCAAACTCATTGCATTTGCTGTCGGAGAGCATTTCTCTGGCAATCTGATTTGGGGGGTTTGTCATTCTCTCAACAGTAGCAAAAAGAGTGCTGTGTGTGAGTGTTGTTTAAGTTACTGTTTATTAGGTTTGAGAGTAATGACTGTCTAGCTTTGCCTAGTTCCACATTGAAAGCACGAAGGCTGTCTTTATATATGCTATAGTGGATTTCAAGTTTCGTCTTCCGCCACATCCGCTCAGCTTTTCTGCATTGTCTTTTCATACTCTGAACTGCTGTTGATTTTTTCCAAGCTGATTTCTGTCTGCCAGTCTTCCTGCTGACTTTCAAAGGAGCAATGTCATCAATAACATTCTTAACTTTTGAGTTAAAGGAATCAAGGAGAAGATCAACAGAGTCTGCAGAAATGCTTGGTGTTAAAGATATAGCCTCCATAAATAGCACACTAGTGTTTTCGTTAAATTCTAAATCTCTTTCTGACAGAGACAGATCTAGATTCAGTGGTAGACATCTTTAAATAGAGCAGCTACACCTCCACCTCTCCTAACAGTCCTGCAAACACTCATGAAAGTAAAGTTAGGAGGGGCTGTTTCATTGAGGACCGTTGCACTTCAGCTGTCTTCTAGCCAGGTTTCATTTATAAACATAAAATCCAGGTTGTTTGTGGGTATTAAGTCATTGATTAGAAATGATTTATTTTTTTTTAGTGAGCGAATGTTTAAAAATGCTAACTTGATGGCATTGCATTTTGTCTCAACAGCAATATTAGTTTGATGCATATCAGGCCGCAGATTAGATAAGTCAACCGTACGGCTTAAGAAGGCCTTAGACTTTCTATCACGTGATAAAACAGAAATAGAGAAAACTACAGGCACACTGGGTTCCCGCTTGTTCTGTAAACATTTGTGAATGTTGCTGCTATTATAGCGGGGACCCGACACATATCACTGAGAGCTGCTATCAATTGTTTTTGGTTCACCTACAGCAGATGGAGGAGGGTTTGGGCCCTGGCGTTGTGGCAGCGGCCGGAGAGCTCTCACAGGAGGAGGAAGACGAGCTGGGCCCACAGGCTTTGGTGGTTGTGGGGCCCGCCATTTTTTAGTTGATATCTGGGGGCTTGCAGCAAAAGAGTGGGAGAGTCTGGTCCCAGCATAAACCAGTTCCTCCATTTTCTGTGAGAAGCTTAGAAGTGGAGATGTTGGAGAGAGGAATAATGTGTCTGGTGAGCGGGGCTCTGGCTCTGTTGTTTCTGGTGGCTGTGATATGTTGTCCTGGCTTCCCTGGCTGTTTTCCAGAAAGTCGTCCTTGGGTGCAGAGTCTTGGAGATGTTCTGATACGTCACAGTCTGTCTGTGATGAGCTCTGTGGGCAGGGCTCAGCCGTGATGGTGTCCATGAGCAGTGCTTGTTGTGGCTGCGTGGTGTTATCAGTGTCCTTGTGGGATGTGTCAACCACATAATGACTCGGAAGCTGATATGAAGTCCTGTGGTCAATCATACTATGTCCAGGTGTGTGTGTGCCATTTAGGTTGAGTAGTTTGGCACACACTACTGAAGGATGATGGATGGAGAAGTAGATGTTGTCCTTTAGCACTCTTGCACCAAGTTTGTTTAGGTGGAGGCCATCCAGTTTAAACAGTTGTCTATGGCCCCAGAAAAGATTGAAGTTATCGATGAAATTGACTCCTTTTAAGCTGCAGATTCTTTGTAGCCATGTGTTCAGCCCAAACAAACGTGAAAACATATTAGTTCCCCTTGCTGGGAGTGGTCCACTGATGAACGACTGAACTTTAAGTCTTTGAAGTGTTTCAAAGAGTTCACTGAAGTCCTTCTTAATGAGTTCTGACTGCTCTTTCCGAATATCATTCTTCCCCACATGGATGATGATTCGATTTGCAGTCTTGTGCTTCACTAGAATTTTCCAAAGTTCCTTGTTCAAATCAGAAACTGTTGCTTGAGGAAAGCAGAAAGTTGCTGAATTTCTGCTACTGATGTTTCTGATAATGGAGTCGCCCACTATCAGAGTCCTGGGCTCGGCTGCGCTCTGAGCTGAAAGCCGCTGTCTGCTCGACCTTGAGCGTCTGTTAGTAGCGATGTTAGCTGCTGGCTGGTCTGATCCATGTTTAATCACATTTGGGGATTCCTCACCCGCATTCATTAATGCTTCAAATTTAATCTCAAGATGTATAGGGGGTGGTAGAATACCAGTATTCACAAGCCTTGTCATAGCCATATCTGGGGTAGAGGATGCTACGGCAGCAATACGAGAAACTCATGACATTCTGATGTCTCTACTGCCTTTGGGTCTCGCTCCCTGTTTGTGCCATCGATTTGTGTGACAATCAGTTTCGGCTTGTTCCTCTACACTTGGTATAAACTGTTGAGATTCACTAGATTCATGGGTCCATGATGACGGTCTGCTGAGTGCTCTGCCTGTTTTGGAAGTTCAGCAAGTAACTTTGTTTCAAGAACCGTAATCCTTTGTAGAAGTTTGCGACAGTTCATGCAGCAAGTAGATTCAACAGGAGGCATTTTCTTTCTCTTCTGTTTGAATGTGGGCAGCTGTGTTTTCCCTTCTCCGGAATGTAAGCTGCTGGCAGTGGGAGGCAAAAGTCTTATTTTTCGTGGTATTATTCCAGTCCCAGAGAGTTTTTTGTTTTAGTGTTTGTGCCAAAAATATGTTGTTTGAGCACTGTGCTGATCTGCTGAAGTAAAAATCTTAGAAAAATCAAAGAAAAGTACAGAAATAGGGAGCAAAGCGCAGAGCAGTAAGCAAGAACGGTAGCGAAGCCGGAAGCAGAGCCGGCTTCGTCCATAGACAGAAGTGAAGCAGAATTTGGATTCGGACGTGTCTTGATGCCTTCCTACCTTGAAATGCTACCTCCGAAGGCAGCATTTTAGAGCTTTTGGACGCAGCCTACCTCTGGTCATGAGTTTTAGTACTTCTCTGATGTATATTTGGAGTTTCTGCACGAAGGCTAATTATAATAATTTATCTAATTATTATATTGTTTTTTATCATTTTTTTTTGCATTTTAAATCACATTTTTAACCAGAAAAAAATCACAGTTAGATTATTTTCCCCAAATCCCACCTGTTAGTGCTTTCCCTGTCGGAGCCACATGTTAGCGGTTGTTCAGAATTCAATCAAATTTTTTGCCATAATGCAGCCATCTGTCACACAATATTTTTGAGAAAACACTTCTGTGTGCTTAATTTAAAGCTGCAGTCCGTAACTTTTTTATTTAAAAAATGATCCAAAATCCATTTTTGAGCAAGTACATAACAAGCCAGTGTTCAAAACAATCGTCTTACTTTAGCTCGATTCACAACGGTAAGCTTGTAATAAAGTTTTCTAATTTGAGTGGTACAGGTAGGTTTTCGCAGGAAATTCTTTGTTATTATGTCATGTCTGTAAACATAAAGAAGTTGTCCCGGCTAGAAATCCAGAAAGGTCGAAACGACAATCATCAGTGACTGGAGATTGATAGCGTAATTTATTCCTCAGTTGATCAGAACAAAAGTGTCAGTTGTTACTTACTTGTTCAGATGACATTCTCCAGTGAAAACTCTTATTTGGATCATACTTTCAAGATGTAGAATCAGTGAATACAAAGTGCAGTATCCACACCAGTGCGGTGACCGAAAGAATAGTAGCTTAACTGTACTGTAGCTTAACTACTTTAACTTATGAGTAGCTTGTAGCTTATCAAGCTACAGTTTCAGAGTAGCTTCCCCAACACTGTCAGTACTTACAATCCGATACAGATAGTATTCACATCTCGCCCTCTGGTGTTTCTGGTTTGACAACATCAGGTATTAAGAGACCTGCATGGAGCAGTTTTTTTTCCTGGCAAACAACATTTTGGTTAATATGAAACATTTTGGCTTGTACTTAGACAAAGAGCTTACATCAACTTTGGACATATGCATATAATTTAAATCCATAAATTGACTAAGATATGTCACAATATATAAATGGTACCAATGCTAGTTGATCAGAGAATGCTTCCAACCCTCATACAATTCAAGGTGCACATGGTTTGACAACTCTATACAATGTTGTTCCTTTCCATCAAACAGATCAAACAATCTAACAAAGTCTTTTTGTAGCACTTTGATACAGCGGTCTACATGAAAGCCTCTGTGTAACTTTGTGCAATCCACACGGTTCTACTTTTGGGTTTCATCAAGTTCTGAGATGTAGAGATGATACATGGTGCTCTGGGGGTCGTCTTCCATCTACAAAGAGATTTTGATGCATGGGCCTAAATACTCCTCCCACAATCCCCCTTGGTTTTTCTGACCACCTTTCCTCTCCACATTTCTCTACCGCCTACATTCGACCTCTTTTCGCTCCAGTCCCGCATTATCTTCAGGTCATTAAAAAGCAGCTATCAATTATTCAGATCCTGCCTCTTAAACATGAAAAAAATATCAAACATATTAGCAGGATGTTCTTTTGGCTAGCTAAAGGCATTTGAATATTTCAGTGCAGAGGAGTTTTTAATATCTATATTTTAGCTCAAAAAGCTACCTCTGCGAGGAAACATTGCGGGAGCTCATGTGAGCTTTTCTTTTGTAAGCGTGAAGAAACGCTACATAACTTCAAAGATTTCTGGAGGCAAAATAGGGGTTTAAACTCTCCAAGTGCGAATCTGTTTTTCTTCTTACAAACATACCTCATTATTTCTCTCATTTTGTGAAGATGGTGTATAGTGAGTCAACATGATGACAGTAAATGTAGAATGGGTTCTTGAAGAGGAATAATCCACACACTCACTCCTCAGTACTTCAAGACAAAAAACATAACTTTGAGGTGAAACTAAATCTAGTTTCCTTGTTAAAAAAGAGAGAATGTTTTGGAGCCAAACTTGGGGAGAATTTAAGCTGACTTAGCACAAGTTTTTTTTTTTTTTTAACTGTAAAATGTGTACACATATATAATTGACTGACAGTTCTTAATCGCACTAGTGTGGAAATGTGCTGTAACTGTGTACAGATGTGCTTGGAAGCATCACATGCCCTTAGATGTGATCGGCCCCTTGGCAGTGCTTTCTGAGCATGAATGTGCCCAATCGTGTGTGTGTGTGTGTGTGTGTGTGTGTGTGTGTACGTTTACAGTCTCTGAATTTAGTGCCGTTTCTAATAGAATACTTGGCTGCAGTCTCTGCCACGGTAATTAGCCACATTATCTATGCTAGTGGTATTACTATTCCATCTTTCCATCTATCTTTCTCTCTCTCTCTGGCTCTCTCATTCATGCTGGAAGCAGTTTTTCTCATCTTTCCAAGACCATTTGAGCAAAAGCTGTGTTTCATATGGTTGAATTCATTAATCAAAAGAGAAAAACACAGCACAAAGCAATTCATTGTTTAACTTTGCTTTTAATCTAACAATTGGTTTTGTCCAACAAAACTTTTGAGTTAAATTAAAATAGACAGACTAAATCTTGTAATATCAGCAGCAAAGTTTATCGCTATCTTATATCGATTGGTTATAAATACTTATAAATATATAAGTATAAATGTTAAGCTACTCGTGGGTTGATCTCTTGAGAAAGGAGAGGAGACAAAGATATGGAGAGGCGATCAATGTGCATGTGTTGTTGTAAGAGAGACATGAGGAAAGCAATAACACATGTTCATTGCTTGGCTTCCTGTGGTGGTTGAATGAGAAACAGATATGCAAATAGCTGATATGCCCTGTGTATAAGTGAATGATTTGATACAGCACATTTACAGTTAAAGGCACTGAACTTTCTCTTGACAACCTCAAATGTATATAAAGAATCAATCGGCAATTATTTATTCCTTCCATCATTGTATTTATGTTCATTCTACAGTTTTTGGTAAAACTTTCTATGAAGCCGTATTTATAATACATTATAAGGGTATTCTTAAGGCATTATAATGATTGCATAATGCATTATAAAAAAACCTTATAATATGTTGTATCATCTTATGAATATTCATAATAACAGTTTTAATGTTTTATAATATTTATTTGTGGTTATAGTTTTTAAGAGTATGATGATTTATAACACAGTGAACATGTTGCATCCACTTTTACAATGGATTATATTTCTCATAGTTATAATGTATTATAAATCTCATATCTTGCCATTTTTCTTATGCTACTTTACTGAAAGTGGTCAAAGACCACTTATAAGTAATAATAATAATAAAGATAATAATAAAAAAAAATTCTCTCAAACAGCCATAAGATCAGATATCAGATCAGATGAAAGTGTAATATGACACATTTGCTTTGAACAATTTTTATTGTAATATCAGTTTGATTGTTTTGATGGTACCCTTTAAACAGCTGTTGATAGCGGTCATTAGAGTATTAGTATGTCTGCTACTGTAAATATTTACTTTATTTTGATGGTCAACCAACAGATAAACTGACTATAAGTGTCTTTGCAAGTACGTCAACTTATTCTACCATACTAGATTATACCATTCTTGAGCATACTAATACTCTAATGAGAGTTAATTGACATGTAGTTGCAAATTTGCTTAGAGTCCGCTTGACTAGGGTTACCAGCAAAATAAAATGTAACCATATACACATTGCATTTTGGTTTCAGTTGGAGTAATAAAACCACATACTTAATTAACATTACCTCCACCGGAAAAGCTCATCTAACCACTCACAAGCTGTAGTACGATACTGTGCAGATCTTAAATAAACAATGTCAAGATATGATACAGTCCATTATTCTGTAAATGAAGTAGATTTAATATGGTGTTCATTGTGTGTTATAAATAATCACACTCTTAAACTTATAACCACAAATAAGTAAGTATTATAATACATTAAAACTGTTCTTATTATTATTTATGAGATGATACAACATATTATTAAGCTTTTTTTATATTGCATTATGCATTAATTATAATGCCTTAAGAATACCCGTATAATGTATTATAAATATGGGCTTCATAGAAAGTGTTACCCAGTTTGTTTTTAAATAATAATACAAAATAGAATAACAATAATGTTACAAAAAATCTTGCTGAAACTGAAATTGATTCTTCATTTACTAGAGAGACATGAATCTCATCTCTCAAAAAAATGCCTAGATCATATTTCAGTCAAAATCAAAAGAAAGAAACACAGAATTATTCTGCACAGAGAGTATTATATCTTTTTGTTGAAAAATTAAGATTTTTATTTTCATAGCAATTAAGGCCATATCTCCTCCTAATTTGCACTAATGTAATGCAAAATAAGTAATTAAATAAATACATTTAATATTTAAATAATACATTTAAAATAGCACTCATACAGTAAATGGTAATATATGTTGTTCTGCTTTCAGTTTATGCAATCAATCAGTGTTTTTTTATTATGTATCTATTAGAATTTTACTTATGTTATTGTTTTGAAGAATCTAATGATTCAGAATCATCACTGAGAAGAAAAACTAAAAAATCCAAATGTATAACAGTAATTAGAATTTGGAGGGAAATGCACTTAATTGTTTTGTAAAAGAACCATCCACACACACAATTCCATTTGCAAAACTAAACCTTACCTAAAAGGATTTTGCTTGCTTAAGCTTGTTGGTTGGAGAACTGTAAAAGTGTTAGCAATAAATTAGGTAATACTTTACTTAAAGCCTTTAAGTATAATGCATTATAAAGGGTTATTAATGGGTATACTGCATTATAACTATTCATAATGTGAATTGTATTACATTATATCTTGTTGTAAATAATTATAACCACATTTAAAATACATAGTGTAACAATGAATTGATAAATCTTATGTATTAACTGTGACTACAATTATTCATGAAATTGTACAATGCATTATAAGGCACATTACAAGGCATAATTAATGCAAATAGAAATACTTTTATAATGCATTATACATAAAAGCTTGGATGGGTCACGGGTTTGAAATTTGCTCTTCCAAATTACCACGTTTAACTCAATGTGTTACACTAGTGCTTTTTTTTGTAATTGTTTAATGTTTGAAAACAATGAACCCGATTTTACCACCGACATTCTACTGTGGCGTTCTATAGGTTTAAAGCATCTTAATTCCGTAGTTAGACTGGCGCCGGTAGATTCACATGAGTCTTATGATTATGGCCATTCCTCTGAGAATTTCTGGTTTTGCTGGAACGCATGTTCCTAAGATTAACAATTGAATCAGATGTAATGCTGACTGGTTTTTGCTGTGTGTTTGCTATCTCGAAGCCAATTACGCTTGGGCCTGTGTTAGCTTGAACATGGATGTTAGCCTGCGGACTAGATTAGCATTGGGTGAGCTGGTGCCCGACCCGTGAGCACCGGCGGGTGAGTTAAAGGGGTCATATGATGCATTTCAATTTTTCCTTTCTCTTTGGAGTGGTTTTCTCTTGGTGCATAAAGAAGATCTGCAAATTTGCAAAGACTAAAGTCTCAAAACCAAAGAGATACGCTTTATAGAAGTTAAGAGTCAGTCACGCCTACCTAAAACGGCTTGTTCTTACACGCCCCTACATATCTACATCACTATGTGGGAAGTTTGCATAACGCCGCCCAAATGTTCAAACAAAGAAAGAAGGAGTAACTTTTATTCCCGCTGTAGTATTGTTGCCGCCGCCGCCACCATGTCATGAAGGCGCTGTGTGTTCCCTTTCAGTCAGTCACGTTCTATGTTACGTCAGTGACTGATGAATTGGGATCTCGCCAGAGTGCCCAATCACCTTCGAGTGTTAACTAGACAAGCCAATGACAGTTGGCGTGCGTACTTCGCCACGCGCACCCCGCCCCGCAACGCGGGTATAAAAGGAGAGCGCGTGCAAACGCACATCAGCTTTTCGCTTCGGAGCCGAGCTTTCTACAGGACGAATCTCCGCGAGTGTTCTAGAGAAACAGCTGGTGTTGGTGTGACGGCGTATCAGCGGGGTTGCCATCCAGGCTGCTGAAACATCGGCGGGCTGCAGCTTTTCTTCTGTCTCTGCGGTCCTGGCCGCGACCGGGTGGTGCAGTCCCCGGTGGAGCGCTTCAGCGGGCTTTTCACTAAAAGAGATGTTGTTTCCTTCTTAAAATAGCAATACTAAAGAGCTTCACGAGCGCGGGGCTGTCTTTTTAAAGATGCTTCCCGCTCGTCGTGCGTTTTCCCTGGGATGCTATCGTTATCACTGCCTTCATCTGCCGGGTCTCATGATCACTGCCTCTCGTGACTGGGAGCTTACAGCCGCTGAGCAGCCGTACTCATGGATGGTCGATGTTACTCACTGATGCGGGAACATGACCAGCGCGGACATTGCGTCCAGGATACCTCCTCTTCAAGCGGGGGGTTATCCCGCCTTTGCCGTGCCCCGCTCTAAGCTCCTCTGGTTCTCGGAGGCGACTTCGGGTTCACGGTCCAGGGGAGACCTGAGGGGTTACGGTGAGAGGCTTCCTCCCGCCACCCGTCAAGTACGTCTCCGCGGCCTCTCCTTCCTCGAGCATGATCGCCCGACCTGGTTCTTTGCCGGCCACGGAGGGCCGTGCTGGGTCCCTCGGACAGGCGCGGGGGTCTCACTTGTGCTGGGTTCACAGGCAGAGACAGGAGTTTAGTGTCGGCATTGCTGCGAGGGGAGCTAGGCTCTGTCGATGATGATTCGGCTGCGCCTGGGGGCCGATCCCGTCAGTAGAGTGGCGAACCTTGCCTCGAGTCAGAGTCTCGAGCTGACCCGCTATGCTTTCCCGTCCTCGCTGAAGCGTGCGGTTCGCAGCTGGTCGCCTCTCCGCCTCCCTGCCCACGCTCCGGGAGCTGGATGATTATGGGTATCCTGTGGGTGCGCAGGGGCCGGTGAGGACGGTCGTTCTGCCGCCGGCCGGTTCCATTTCTTCCCCGGTAGTGCATGAGACGGTTCCGAAGTCGGTTGAATGGCACGCTTTTCCCTGCCCGGGACAGACTGTGGTGCGCTCCTCCGCCTCACCAAACCCTCTGACGGGGGGCTGCCCAGGTGTGTGGCATCGCTCCGGTCCCGAGTTCCGCGATTGCCATGCATCCCTCCCGCAGGAAGCGCCGCCGCCGGGAATAGGTAGTCCCACGCCTTCGCGTCCACGGCCTGTAAGTTCTCGTTCCGTGCCCATCGGTCTAGACTGCTAAGGCTTACAGTGCTGCTGGTCAGGCCGCTTCCGCCCTGCACGCCATTGCCCTCCTGCAAGTCCACCAGGCCAAATTGTTGAAGCAGTTGCACGAGGGTGGTGTTGACTCGGGTGTGCTGCAGGAACTGCGCACCGCGACGGACCGCGCGCTTAGGGCGACGAAAGTCACGGAGCGGGCCCTGGGTCAGACGATGTCCACAATGGTGGTCCAGGAGCGCCACCTATGGCTGACCTGGCGGATATGAGGGAGGCCGACAAGCATCGCTTCTTGGACTCCCCGATCTCCCAGGCTGGCTTATTCGGCGAAGCGGTGGAGGGCTTTGACCAACAGTTCTCCACCGCACAGAAGCCGACGGAGGCGTTCCGACACATCCTGCCCAGGCGGTCTGCTGCTGTCCGCACCCCAACGCCGGCTGCAGCCCCTCTGTCTGCTCCTCGCCGAGGGCGCCCTCCTGCGGCCTCCACCTACGCTCCGGCGCGGCCACAACAGCAGCCTTCACACGCCGCAGCGTGGAGCCGCCGCGGCAACTGGCGCAGCCCGCCTCCGCCTCCTGCCCAGCCCGTGAAGCGCCAAAGCAGGCGGCGTCCCTGCGACGGGCGACCCGGAGCCCTTGGATCCTGCTTTTCAGGAGATGGTGACCGCACCACTTCTTCCCCCGGAGGAGGGCCGGGTGGAGAGTCTTATGTTCCCTTTTGTTTTTGTTCCGCCGCCACTGGCTACTCAGCCAGTGGTACCCAAAACTCCATTAAAAGAGCAGTTTCCTTTGCCTACGGGTCCCAAGAGGGCGAGGACGGCGATGCACGAGACCCAGTCTCCACACAGCCATCCCCCTCTCCCTTCGCTAATGGGCAGAAGGGTTCAGTTCAAGGACGCTACGCCACCTCACGAGCCCCCTTCCCAGCATGGGAGCCAGAATCGCGCTCTGCGCACTCAGACCCCCCTGGGACCGCTGGCCCGTCCCGGGTCTGCGTCCCTGCTGTGTCCCTTCGCCCCGCCCTGCTGTGTACGTCTTGTGGTTTCCCTCGTCCCTATTCTCGAAACGGCGGCTCTGGGGCCGTGGTTGCCCTCCCCAGGCCGGGCTCGCTGGCCTCCTGAGCACATTGCTAGACTCGTCGCTACGGGCGATGTCAGGTCGCCCCGGGGGGCCGCCTCGATCCCCAAGTGTCAGTGGTCTTCGTTCCCTCGTGCCGACAGATGCTCCTGTCTTGCGTGCAAATCGCAGGTCCCTGCTAGCCGAAGTGACGCGATACGCCCGTCCCTCCAAGCCGGATGAGGTCGGCTTCTACAGCCATACTTCATCCGTACCCAGAAAGGGCGGTGGGGGTTACGACCGAACTCCTGACCGCGCGTCAGGAACTGACCGGTCCCTTTCACCGCTCCCGTTCAGTTGGGTGGCGCAGGTTAACCCTCTTTCAATGCGCCTTCCTTTCAGTTGGTTTGCAGCGGGCTCGACTCAAGGAACGCGTACTTTCCGTGTCTCGATTCTCCCCTCGAACGCATACCGTTTCTCTCCGCTTTGCGTTCGAAGGGGTGAGAATATCATAAAGGTCCTCCCGCTTCGGCTTCCCTGTCTCCTCGGTCCTTCACCCAAGGTCGTGTATGCCGCCCTCCGTTCCTTGATGGAAGCGTGCAGCATCTCGCCGTTCTCAACTACCTCGACTACCTGGCTCATACTGGCCCAGTCCCGACGCAGTTGTGCGACACACGGGCCTCTTTGTTCTCAGTCACCTCAGCCGTATTTGGGGCTTCGGTATCACCTGTGAAACGAGCACTCCTCTCCGGTTGCAGAGATCTCTTTTCTCGCAACTGGACTGGACTCGTCCGACCTCGTCGCAATGTTCTCTCAGTAGAGCGTGCGCAGTGCGTGCTGAGACTGCCTGGGGTCCTTCCAGTGCGATACGGGCGGTTCCACTGGACATTTTCAGACTCCTGGGCATATGCATCGCACCCGCTGTGGACGCCCTGGCGTGGCGCAGCTGGCCTCGGGGCCTACACGCAAATATGCGTTTCCCCCGGAGTCCCTTCGTCGGCTCAGTACACTGTGCACGGGTCAGTGGAGGACGAGGTGGCAGTCCCTCTTGGTGGGCTCCATACTGGCCCATTCGAACTTGGTTCCACCGAACTGATGCTCCTCGCGACAGCCCTCCTTGGCGAATTCCTCTGAGGAGGGATCTCCTTTCTCAGAGAGGGGGCACCCTCTGGCACCCGCGTCCAGACTTGTGGAATCTCCACTTATGGTCCCTGGACGGGACGCGGAGGTTCTAGTTGGGCTATCTCCAGCGGTAGTAAACACCATCGCTTCAGCTAGAGCCCTGTCTACCAGACACGCTTTACAAGCTGAAGTGGAACCTGTTCGTCGGTTGGTGCTCTTCCCGCCTGGAAGAACCCCGTAGATGCCCGATCGCGGTCGTGCTTTCTTTCCTGCAGGATGGTTTGGAGCGAAGGCTGTCTCCCTCCACTTTGAAAGTGTATGTTGCCGCCATTGCGCGCATCATGATGCAGTAGACGGTAAGTCTCTAGGGAAGCACGACCTGATCATCAGGTTTCTCAGAGGGGCAAGGAGGCTGAATCCTCCGCGCCCTCACCTGTTACCCTCTTGGGATCTCCCCTCGGTCCTCATGGCCCTGAAGTAGGAGCCCTTCGAGCCTCTGCAGTCAATAGAGCTTAAGTTTCTGTCATTAAAGAAAGCGCTCCTCACCGCATTGGCCTCGGACAAGAGGGTAGGGGACCTGCAGGCATACTCGGTCGACGATTCGTGCCTAGAATACGGGACGGGTAACTCTCACGTTGTCCAGAGACCCCGGCCCGGATATGTGCCCAAAGTTCCCACCACTCCTTTTTCATGATCGGTGTTGAACTTGCAACGCGTGGCCCCGCGGGAGTAGGCGACCCGGCCCTCGTCTGGCGTCTGTCAGGTTCGCGAGCTCTGCGCATGCTACGTACTTACGCGGAGTTTCAGAAGCTCTGACCATCATCTTGTCTGCTTTGGAGGCCAGCAGAAGGGAAAGACTGTCTCCAAACAAAGACTTGCCCACTAGTTAGTGGAGGCTATAGTCTTGGCATACCAGGCCCAACGTTTACCATGCCCCCTCGGAGTGAGAGCTCACTCTACGAGAGGAGTGGCATCTTTTTGGGCATTGGCGCGGGGCGCCTCGAAAGCAGACATCTGTGGAGCTGCTGGCTGGGCGACGCCTAACACTTTGCGAGATTCTATAATCTCCGTGTAGAGCCTGTGTCTTCTCGTGTACTCGCCTCAGGTAGGCATTAACACCGGACCTGCTCGGTGTCGATTACGCTTGCTGCGCCATTCCCCTCTACGGACCGGATACGTGCGCTCTTGTGCTCCTCAATCAGTTCCCCATGGCGAACCCTGGTGGAGTTCCTCCCGCACCCTCGGCGGTCAGGCGTGGCGGAGCGCCAGATGCCAGGCTCAGCACTCGTGTGCATGCCCAAGGTCAGCCCTTGTGCTTGGCTAGGTGCCCGTGTGTAGTGATTCCCCCTTCGGGTGATCCCACATTTGTATTCTTCCACGGTACGGCTCCCCTCTTGGTGAGCCCGTGTCTTTCCCTGGCAGCCGTTCACTGCCATCTCTGCAGTGTAGTGATCTCGCCCCAGGGTGGTTGAGTCTACCGCAGAGACTTCCATATGTAGTACTGCCCTGTGCCAGTCCATATGTGTAATTCCACATTATACCTCCTATGCGCAGGTTGTGGCTTCCGTAGCGTTCCCAACTGGGTACGCTTTCCCAGTGTTATCCAATGTACCACTGTACGGAACAGCAGTGGCGGACCTCTGCCTAGCCCTGTCCTATCTTCCGCCCCAACTGGTGTGGGGGGACTTGCCGGCTTCCACAGGGCACTGGAGGGGGTCAGCAAAAGTGGCGTTTTCCCATACGGATCCCAATTCGTCAGTCATGACTGAAGTAACGTCGAACGTGACTGACTGAAAGGAAACGTCTAGGTTACTTGTGTAACCCTCGTTCCTTGAAGGAGGGAACGGAGACGTTACGTTCCGTTGCCACAGTTGCTGTATCACCGCTGTACGGCCGGGGCACGTAGTCTCGGCTCCTCAGCGAAAAACTGATGTGCGTTTGCACGCGCTCTCCTTTTATACCCGCGCTGCGGGGCGGGGTGCGCGTGGCGAAACACGCACGCCAACTGTCATTGGCTTGTTTAGTTAACACTCGAAGGTGATTGGGCTCTCGGGCGAGATCCCAGTTCGTCAGTCACTGACGTAACGTCTCCATTCCCTCCTATCAGGACGGTTATTACCCCCATTACCAGACTTTCGTGTGAAAAGCGCACACTTTGTTTGGCCTTCCAAAGGGGAACGTATCGCTTCTGTCATGTGCCTGGAGCTGATCCGCTGGCTGGTCGCTGGGTGAAAACTTCCACTTCGCGCTGTCCGATTCGCCGGATCGCTTTCACCATGGAGCTAAGCGATTCCCCCTTGTTTCGTCACGATTTGGTTGTGCCGCGCATCACAATATGGTAAGGGATGTAACATTTCTGTCACACGCTAGAGGAATTCGACCAATCACAACGCACTGGATCCTTGGGCCATCCGAGCACACCTCGCTTTTTCTGATCGATGAGCTTTGTAAAAATCCGACGGTGCGATTTCATAAGGTGCTGGGTCAAGAGGCAACAATATGTACAGTGTGCCAATAATGCTGTTTTTTTTTAACCTTAAACCACATAAACACATTTCATTACACCAAATACACAAAATAATGTTCTTTTTAACAGCATCATATGACCCCTTTAAGAGTGATGCAAGCATGCAACCATTTCTTTACCAACTGCATCTGGGAAGTATATGAACTTAAATTACATAATAGTCTATGGTCTGCTTTTAGTTTAGTTTTTAATTTACTTGAAAAACAAACAAAAAAAATTTCGCCATATTCACCAAAATACAAGCTATTCTACTTTTTGGACCCAGATGGTTGCAGCATCTACCAGCAGGGTTTTGAAGAAAGGGTGAGTTGTTGAAGTTAGCAAAATTACTTCTTTTAAGGAGGCAAAATAACAAAACGTCTGGCACATCTATTCCAAGATCATTCGATTATTTTTCTGCACGCTATAGCTCATTGTACTTGAGACATCTAAAGTGTGAACAAACAAGCTATGTGCAAAAATGCTTAATTATTAATTAGCAAGTCTTGTTGCTGTGGAACAATGTTGTACAAAAGTTTAATTGCCATCTGTGACATTTGATCTCTGTATATAATCACACACAAACAAAAAGGCAGGTCACGCAAAAATACAAGAACAGATGATAGCAGTGCACCTGAAATAGTTTAATGTGGTCTTAATTGAACTGTAGTAACTGTCTTCATTTTGTGGAGTCTCTTCAGAAACATGCTGTAAAACTACTTCAAAAATAAAGGATATTTTGTGTTTTCAAGCATTCTTAAAAAACCTAAATGATTTACTATATTTACTAGAATGTACAATATACAAAAGAATACCGTATTCCACAATGCACTGCACTGTACTAGACCTTTGAAATTTTACCATGTGACTGTCAAATTTGAAATGTTTATCACTGTAAAATTCAAACAAAAACAAGCACTTTACAGTATGCAGTAAACAGCAATATGCATAGTTTAAGTATATGCTTTTCTGTATCAGTTGGACGTTCATTCCCATTTATCTAGTTTTTGTCGTCTTGAGCCTCGTTCTTTAGCTCTGTTTCTCCATTTCACGTGTCTTGCAGATGTCCTGCAGTGTGACACTCTTTGAACATGGCTTCATAAAACCTGGTGAGATGTTGTTGGGGAAAGTGAGAGACACACGGTGACACACTGCAAGACTCCACTCACGGTAGAGCGCAGGTACATTTGACAGCAGCAGGTTTTCTCAGTCTTTTTCTCTCATTTCATTCTGCACAGCAAAAGAGAGATGGGGAGAGAGGCGGAAAGAGAAATGACTCATTGACAGAACTGGAACTTTTAAGCACAGACTCCACAAACATGTGCACATACTGTACACACACATATGCGGGTGCGTCTTCTGGCTACTTTTGGCTCTGTGGACCTTTAGGAAAGAGATTTGTTTTCCTGTGAGTTACGTAAGTTGTGAACATTTTCAGCTCAGTGTCATTTCAACCATTTCAAATGCTGTATTGTTGTATGGCATTCTATAATGGATATGAGAGTGAAGCAATGACTTTAAACGTAGTTGGCATCTCATACACCATATGGTGAAATTTTTTTTTGTCATGACTGTCAGTTCCACCACATCTCAAATCATCTTTCACTTTGTGGTGGGGATGCCATTTAAAGTATTATTTTAATAGAAATAATTTTATGTAACTTAAAGAAATACTTACACTGTCAGAAAAGACAGTATAAAAAATATTGTCTCCTTGGCAACCACTTTTGATGAAACTTTATTAAAGGGGAAAAAATGGTAATTTAATGTAAATGTAAATGATGCAACAACTAAAGGAACACTGGCAATTTGAGTAAAAAAAAACATTTACATTTTCACACAGTAAATGTTGAAATTATTTATGATTAATGCATTATTTTTAGAACTTTGATCATAGTTCTAAAAAATTTATATTTATATTTTTAAGATGGAATTTCATAGTTAAAGATTGAAAGATTGTCCAAAACAAATGTAAATAATAAAATTACTTTTGAAAAAAAAGAATAAAAGATTAAGTGTTTCAAAAGTTTCCAGGACCGTTTTACTGTAACCGTCATGTAAATAAAGTTGTAATCTTTTTGTGTTCACAAAAATCAACCACTGACACTGTACCTTAAAGAAACACCCACAAAAGTAGCTGACTTCAAGCAAGAACTTACCGTATATTTAGATTGTGGTTAGAAGGTTAGCGCTGTGGTTATGAGTCAAGTTATGTTAAAAAGAGTATAATGCTCCAGCACACAACATCTGAGCAATACACATAAAGAGAGAGCTCTTTCAGTCAAAACAATTCCACTGTAACAGATCTAACGGCATTAAATTCCTCTTACCATGTCTATTGCATGCAATTTAATATCTGTGTGATCAGGAAACATACAGTATCACTGATTCAAACATTATTGCTGTTGCACAGGTGCAGCAGATCTGTTTCTGCTCAGACAGGCAAAGGCAATGGTGGAGAGGATGTATTTTTAGATGTCATGTTGTAATAGCCTCTATACTGGTAAAAATTACAATTCCTGACCACTCGACTGCCATTGTACAGTGTGTTCCACACACACACACACACACATGCTTTGCCATCAGTAGTAAGAACAGAAATTTATGTTACTTGCAAATGATCTTTTGCCTCCCCTCAACATGTCCGTTATTCTGTGTCTGTGCCAAAAAAAGGAAAATTGAAAAAGAAAAAAAAAACAACTGCCTTGCTGTAGATGCCTTAACAAGTATCTAACTGAAGAAAACAAATAAACTAAAATGGAGCATCATAATTGATCGATGTGGAATGCTAGGAAGCAACTACAACTCCTCACCTGAAGCACACAAACAAAATTGATTTTTAACACAGTTTGGTATGAGCATGCTGTTACACTAATTAAAGGTCTATTCACTAACTAAGGCAGATTGTAATACCAGTTTATCCATAGCAGGATAAACTGTACAAACTGTATTTTCTATCCCCTTACCCTAACCCTAAACCAACCTCAAACTTTCTGCTATTTTAGATTTTCAAAGAACATTACTTTTTTTGTATGATTTATAAGCCGTTTTTCTCATGGGAACCAAAATATGTCTCCACAAGAACAAGGATTTTGGATATTGCAATCTTTGTGGGGACATTTTGTCCCCTTAACATAGGGTATACCTGAACCATAAACAAACAACCACAGAATAGAATTAACAGGTCTCTAATGTCAGGATTAAAAACAATCTATTCTAAAACTTTCATTTGAAAACGGTCCTATAATAACAAAATTACAGCAATAACTCCAAAGACAATAAAATAAACAAATTTAACCCAATTTAATCATTGAATGCTAACAGCAAAAATATATTTGGTAATTATCTAAGATTAACTCCATTGAGTGCTGGGGAAAGTTGCTGTATAATTCAATTAAAGCAGGTTTTTATCAAGTTCATTTCCCATGTGTAGGATGAAGTATGAGTAATTTTTTTTGTGCATGAGAGAAATATAAGAGCACTATTATGAACTACACCTCCATGTGATGACTTTATATTTGTTCATATTGTAACTGTGCATTAGTGATCAGCTTTATGTGTATACATTAAACTCAAATGAAAGAAAATAAATACTCTTTCTTATTCTATGGAAATCCATTTTTCTATTCACAATGAACATTTGTAATAAATACACATGCTGGGTATGAATGGGCCTTTATTCTTCACAATTTCTCTCATATATACACTTGGCCTTTAAAATTCCAACTTTTTTATTTTAGTCATGAGACAACCACGTTAGTCACTAAATGCAGCCAATGGCCTCCAGTGGACTAAAACACAAATCAGTAAGATTCAGACTGATGATAAATGCTCCCTCAACTGCCCTCTACTATCAGATCAGTGATATGCTATCCTTCAATCACCCCACAGATCCTGTGATCTCCCAAAGCGGGATTCCTTCCCTCTCAGCCTCCACTTGGCCAGTCCCTCCTCCTCCTTCCAAACATCATGTGCTTGGGATGGCTGACCCATCTTGCCCCTGACAGAGGGGAGGCCAGAAAAAAGAAAATGAAGGGAGTGTATGCATGCCTTGTACCATACAGTCAATGGTTCACCTCTCACATGCTTTGCATTTTTCTCATTGCCAGTTCATTTTTACTGTGCCCTCCTAGTGCAGTTTTACTAGATGTGTAAAGATAAGAAAACTGTTTGTATTCCTTGATTCATACCATTCAGTAAAGTTTCAAGCAACAAAGAAGACAAGGAATTTTCCACTGAGCTATTTTTGATGCCAATTCATGTCTTACGTTATGACTTTACACCGCTAAATAGTCATGCTTATATTAGATTCAACCCAAACTTCATTAACTACTTGTCCTCAAGTGGAACTAATCAAATTTTATCGAGGCCTGGGGAATTCATTCCGTTTCTCAACCAAAACAGAAACCAAGTGCTGCAATGAGACCACAAAAATTATCCTAAAAGCCTTGCAAACGTTATTTAAAGAAGATAATCAGTGGTACCATGTCAGTACAAAAATATAACTGCACTAAAGCACAACAGCTGGCTTTGTTTGGACATATGCTCATGGGTGCTCTAAGAGCAAGCGATGGCCTCTTTGGAAAAATAGGAATGTAGTGGTTGGTAGCTGGTTGTCAGAGTTACATCTCCCAGAAGGGTAGACGAATGGTATCACCATTCAGAATCCACAGATGTGCCATCAATTACTTTTGTTTGCTATTTCTTTCTTTCTATCTTTCATAGTAGACACACAAGCCCCTGACCTCACGTACACACTGGCCTGCAGAAGGTAAACCTTTTTTTTGTTGAGTTCAGCAGAAAAACCATAATATCCTTGTGGGCCCCTGACACAAGCCATTGAAAATCAGAAACAGAAAGAGAGAGAAAAAAAAAAGAAACACTAAAAGAGAGAGAAAAACAAGGCCACAATAAGCTTCACACTTATTTAGGTCGCACATGCATTTAGATTTTTGAGTTTGATTTTTTTAAATTGCAACTTTAAAAAATAATAAATAAATAAAAAACCTTAAAGTCTTTAATTATCTTTAATTTTTTAAGTCTTATAGTAATGGATATCATAAAATGATGCTTCGTTTAACCATTCTGATTCCATTAACAGTCTTTTTTAGTCAGCACCGATAGCCTAGTGGGCAGTGCGCCGACATACTACGGGCGCCCTGAGTTCGAATCCCGGCTTGAGGACCCCCCGCCCCCCTCCCACTTCATTCCCTGTCTCCTCTACACTGTCCTATTGTAATAAAGGCAAAAAAGGTATTTTTTTGTCCTTTCAGATGGAAAAGAAAAATTCAATTCTATTTCAATTTGAATTTTAAAACTTTTTTTGTGCGTTTTTGCAAAAGGCGCTTTTACTTTACTGACTTCAGTACATTTAATACTTCAGTAAATTTAGTACTTCTGTAAGACTCTACTGAGTTACAGTGAGCTATATGTGCTTGATTTCCTGAAACAATTGACTCATTGAAATGATTCATTCGAGAATCGGACTACATTAGTTGCACTATAAGTTTTTGATTCACTAAAAAGAACCAGCTCATAAGAACCATTCGTTTGAAAATCAGTCTGGTAGAGACTCAGACTCTACACTGGTCGAGTAGTTTTTTTTTTTGATTCACTGAAAAGAACTGGCTCATCTACGTATTTGTTCTTTAAAATTGGACTTCAGCTTCACACATAGATGTGTACACATAGTGTATTTTTTAAACTTTAGTCTAGCTAGTGCTGTGTGTTCAGCTTCTCTAACACTCATAATTACACAATTAGCTCTTCGTGCTCCAGATTAGGTAGAGTAATCCCATCCACACCACTGGTTGGTTGCATATGTGGAAGGAAGCAATTTTAATTTAGGGCTTGCTGGGCTGCATTTGGATGGAAGAAAACGATGTTGTGTTATTTGAATGTTCATTTTGATTGGTCAATTTTAGTTACGACTTTTATGCTGTCCACACCATCTAAAGTTCATGCAGTTAAAAAAAAAAAGCAAAAAACATTTTACATTATGCATCTGAGTTGTACACATTAGTGTGTAAATATATTAAATAAAGAACTACTAAAGAGTATATTTCATTTTTATTATCCTAGTCACCACTGAGCCTAAACACCACTTGGTGCCCCGAAAAAAACAAGAAAAAAAAAAAAAAAAAAAAGAAAAAAAAAAAAAAATAAAAAAAAAAAAAAAAAAAAAAAAAAAAAAAAAAAAAAAAAAAAAAAAAAAAATCAAAAAACATCAAAATCAAAGTTGATGACCCCCCTGTCTTGGTAGTCTGTTTTGGTTTCTGAACATCATGCCGTGAGATTCTTCACCCTCTGAGGTTAATCACCAATAACTAAGCCTTGAGCGTGGTGTCATCACCCTCTTAATTACTAACAGAGCTATTTAAAAGCATTCACCAGCTATTCTTTCTTTTATTGTGACAAAGCAAATGTAATTTCATTACAGCAGTCACAGCAGCCACATCAGCAAAAGCAAAGAGCAGAGAAACACATACATAAAGGCATGTAGAATAAAAAGTGAGTATTTGAACAGGAATTTAATGAAAGAGTGGCTTCCATTATTCCACAATAAACACTGTAGAATTCAGTGGTGCATCTCTGGATTTGAGATTTATAATCCTGAATTCATGCTCCAGTTCTTTCTGAAGTAAAAAAAAATAAAAACCTAAAATAATAATAATAAACCTTAAAGGCTGCTTATGGAACCGCTTTTTCAAGTGCACGGGAAACAGCGGACACACATCCAGACGATCAGAGTTAAAAGAAAAATGTAAGGTAAACAAGAAAAATTAATACAGACATGTTTGGAAAAAAAAAAAAACGTGCTCCAAAGTGAAGGTCGAGGAAAGCCCGTAGTTGAATCCCTCAGTAAACCATTCTCATCAAAGCTTATAATTTCAGTTAATTTTGTTTCAGATGTGACCAAAAGTAATGATCCGCCATGTGTTTTTCGGATTACTTGTAGCCAGGCACTATTGCATTGACAGGGTAATCAGCCAATCACAGCAACACTGAGGCACTGCCTCCTCTCACATGATATTTAGCATATATATTGCCATTATCCCCCTTCACATTCATGCCACACTTTGGTATCTCAAAGAGAACACAATGAGCTCAAAAGAGATAAAAGAGATGCTGCCTCCCTCCCATGGCTGTCAGACAGTGTTACTTAGGAAAAATTAGAGCTCTGTATTACTTCAGCAACGTCAATTATTTTCTCATTTGCTCTTCAGATAAAACACACCTGGTAGAAATGAATGTTTATAGGAACGAATCAAGTGATGAGAGGGAAGCACAGGGGAAAAAAATAGTGAAAGAGTTCATTGTTCTTCATCTGATGGAGGAGAGCTTTGGTTTGTTTAGAGTAGAGTGGAATGGTCCACTCATGATTTAAGGAAAAGGGGGTGGGGAATGACGGGAGATGAGATACAGCTTCCAGACAATGTTCATCTACAAACACTTCCTATGAAAATATCCCCCTCTAACACATCTGTACCCCACTACGCATCCAGATGTGAGCGAGAATGAAAAACGACGAATGGCTGAGCAATGTAAACCACTGGAGAGAGTGAGAGGGACAGAAAAAATGCTGAAAAGATGCCGTCTGAAGACATTTGTGTTTGCAGTTTCCAGCTGGGAGTTCAGACAGCAGATTTTCTGGGTGTTCTTTATATGTGTTCTAAGAGAACTCGCTATGGATGCCCTGAGACTGGAATGGAGGAGAGTGGAGAGTGGAGAGTTGTAATTATGCCTCCCCCTAAACAGCTTGTAGGCTGCGAGCCAGAGTGCCTTCTGTGAACTGCAATTGTGTTGTGTGTGTGTGTGTGTGTGTGAGAGATAAAAGTGTTATAACCATGGGTTCCGCCCAGCTTGACAATGATCAATTGCCTGTCATATCCTGTGGAGACCCTGTTAACACATAAGCATGTGTGCTCACATTCAGACACAGACATATGTGTGTGTACTCTAATAACTGCAACCGATGCAAGTCCTGTTACCAAACAAACAAAAAATAAAATAAAAAATAAAATCCTCACTTTTTTGATGATAAATTGAGTGCAGGGAATATTGAGACATTTGAGATAAACTAAGGAACTTAAAGGAATATTTTGAGTTCAGTACAACAATTAATTTCAACTTGTCTCCCTTTTTTTTTTTTAAAGCAAAAGTCCAGGTTGCAGTGAGGCACTATAAATGTATGTGAATGAGGCTAATCTGTTTCAATATGATAGCCACATGGCGATCGAAGTAATTTCATTGTGAAAAATCTTTTCTGTGTAAACACTGCGGATGTAAAATATTATGGAAATAACTTTACCGCTGAAATTATGTATACACAAGTATTGTATTCTCCAAAAACTGGTTCTGCGAGGGACAAGTTAAAATTAATTATTGTGGTAATCAACATTATTAATCCACAAATGATCTGATACTAGAACTTAACGACAGATGCAACACAAACAAGTGATGAACATTAAAATAACACATCCGAGACCGCATCGATCCAGATTGTTGTGCACTTGTTGGCCGGTTTGTGTGAGCCTGTGGGTGTGTATATACATATATATTCATAGACCTACTTTGTTAGGCACAGAAATCTGGAACTGTGCAACCCTCTCTCAGTTCTCCACCATATGGCAAGCATGGGACTTGGTGCATTGCAAGGGCCACAAGAGACAAGAAGAGGGAGACAGAGAGAGATTGGTAGAGTTTACTTTGTGCAGTGTGTGTCTGTGTGTGATTGTGTGTCTGAGTGAGTGATTGAGTGAGCTGGAGACAAGGAGGGCGTTCTGGAATTGATTTATCACCGTTTGGAACAGGAGGGGTGTGTGTGCGTGAATGTGTGAAGGGATTGGACTTTTCTGAACTTGTGGCGTGCCAGACTGACAGGATACTTACTATGCTGTACCCTAGAGAAAGAGAGAGAGGCAGAAAGAGATAAAATGAAAAACAAGCTTTTAGATATTCACACAATTGAAATGATGCAACTCCATTCAGATCATTATTCCTGCATTATACATCACTGCTATACTAAATCTTACTAACCTAGATTTCAAACCTGTATGGCTTTATTCTGTGGAACACAAAAGAAGGTTTTTTCAATCTAAAAGGGGTCCAAACAACATTGGGCCTATTTCCTTTCATTGCATAAAAAACTAAACTTTTTCAAACATTTTTCAAATCTTCTTTTGTGTTCCATAGAAGAAAGAATGTCATACAGGTTTGGAATGACATGAAAGTGAGTAAATTATGACAGAATGTTTATTTTTGGAGGAACTTTCTGTTGAGTAACTTACATTTTAAACACAATATTGGCAATTTATGGTTACTGAAAGTTACCGCTGCAACATGGATCAATGCACTAGTGGTGTTTAATTCCTGAATGATTCAGTGTTTTTAAACAAATCCGCTGAATAAAGATTCAGTGACTAACTCAGACATTCCCTTGCTTTGCTTCGAAATAAATCAGAATTTTTTTAATGAGATTGGTTGAATGAATGATTCAGTGACTCACACACAAAGACAGTCATTGTTTTGTTCCTGAATTAATTAGCATTTTTAAATGAATCGGTTGAATTAATGATTCAGTGACTCACTCAATAAGGTAGCCACTTGTATCATTCCTGAGTGAAATAGCGTTTTTTTTAAAAATCGTTTGAATGAATTATCCATAGACTTGAGTGAAGAAAGTGCTGCAAAATTTGAAATATCATTCATGTCCATAGCACAAATGTTGTGGAACAAGTTTCATTCCACAAGTTCAATGCTCATAATAATAGTACCACTATTAATTGCTAAACTGTCCACTGTATGCCCTGTGTCCGAATTTGCACTATAGGTTTATGAAAGTGGATTCTATCTCAGCCCACACTACCGTAATCTTCCATCTCTTCATCCTCAAGGGAGGTTACAAAAAGCTTCCCACTGCTCCCTCTCACATCATTACTGCGCTTTGAAAATAGAGAATCTAGAAAAAGCGTTTAATTCCAGACAAACTGATACATCATTGCACTTCTGTAGGCCACAAGGGCTCCATTGATTGGCTTGTTTTCAAAGCAGGGAAGGAAAAGTGAAAACTGAGCCACTCTTTTTTTTTTTTCTTTCTCGTTCCTCTTTCAGAATTCCTTTCATCTTCTTTAATCAACACTCTCTGATTTTGCTGAGCAATAACTGGAAATATTCATATTCTATTTTCTGTTATATGTCATTTATCATGCTTCATGTGCAATAGCTCTAAGTACTTTGAATGCTATAGCAATTTTGTACATTTTCACAACTTTTCCAATAAAGCTTGCCTCTGAAATAGAGAGCAAGAGACAAAGGACATTATGCTACACTTTTTTTGGTTTTGGTCTATTTTCTTGTCTGTCGCTCAAATGCACAATTATTAGTCATGCCAATAAGGTGCATTAAAACTGAAACAGATACACATAGAAAGATTACACATTTTCCCAACAAAATGTCATCTTCTCATATTTATGAAGAGGAGCTTTTGTCCTTGTAATTCCACTACAACAATTCAACCTCTAAGAATTCATACTGCTAAAATGATACACTCATTAATTATTGAAAACTATAAAACTATTTGAGTAACATGACTAATGATGAGGAAGAAATATATTGATTTTCAAAGATGATGTTTCAGCAGTGAGACTGCTAATTACAATCACCCATTTGACAAACAAAAGACGTGCAACTCTCTAACTCGCTATTTCAAAAACACACAAGCTCATTAGTGATGAACATTCAACCCCAAAAGCAGCAAAGAAACGAGATCTAGTAGTTGTTGTCATTCAAATTAAACTGTACTCGTTTCCTCCCTTACACACACTGAGGAGAACAACAAAGGATAACAAGATCTTTCTAAATCCTTCATGTTAATGACTAGAAGTTTGCCCTAGCTTGACAAAAGAAATAGTGACCACAATGATGAAAAATCTCATGTCAGAGCTGTGTGTGTGTGCACGATTAAGTGATTCAGCAGCTTTTGTTCCTCACTCTTTCAGCCTGCTGTCCCTTTACTTTCAGGGTGTCTGATTGGCAGCTGAGTGGGAAGTCAAAGGTCATGTGAAGTCTGACAAAGAGCCCAGGCAAATACAAAAGTTACTAAGTGTGTCAGATTGGGAGGGGGTCCTGAAGGGGACCTCCTGCTTGGTCCCCTAACAAAGAACCATCAGCATGTGAACAGCCACGAGTGTCAGCACTCTAGTCCGCTGCTCCATCCCCCCGCAGAGGGCCTCTCTCATGGCATGCCCTCTGTCTCTGCGGGGGGAACTCGCTGGATAGGTGTTAAATCACTGGCTGGCATAAGGGACCGTGTGTGATTTGGGGTAGGGGGTTTGCTAAATGTGACGGCCGCTCTGCAACAAAGAACAAACCAAAGTGTGCCTCTTGTTTTCTTTTAAAAAAGATCTGGGGAGGGATGGGGAACACAACATGAAATGTACAAGAGCACAGAGAATGTGAGTCGGTTAATTTGGCACTCAGATGTGAAGCTGATGGAACGTATCCAGCAAAGTTACAAATAAGGCTACTTAGTTGTGCGTCTCGCTTCAAAAAAAAGAGTCTCAGACTATGAAAACTATGTGACTACATTCCCTAGGCTGGTCACTGGTGGCCTTGAGTCACACTGTATTGAGAGCAGCTCTGTGCTGACCAGGGACAGAATGAATGAATGCCTCAAAGCCATTTAGCCTCTTAACAAATTTAGTGCTTAAACAATGCCATCCCAGCCCAATCCATTTCGTCATCCATCTTAAACCTGGAGTGCAGAATTAACGACCTCGCTTAATGACTGATAGCCAGAACCCACACGGTCCACTTATTAGCGCCACTGTTCACTTCTTAAGCTATTCAAATAAAGAGACTTGGCCTCTTTCTCTATTCTTCTGTGTTTCCCCCAGCTTCTTTAGTTACAGTGATGAGTCTCGGGGGTTGTTTGGGTTTGAGTCGACTGTCAACAAAGCCTTGAAACTACAGAAACTGGAGATCAATTGCTGGAGCTGTTCTTAATTATCAAACCCACACTCTGATTCAAGCTAATTGCCCATTAGCCAAACAATTAGCTAACTTGCTAACACTCACTAGTGCTAAATGGATTGAGAAGATCCAGTAGGATTCCTGTAGGATAATGTGATATTCAGTTCTTCTGACATGAAAAAAGTAATGTTTTTGTTTATTAAAGTTTCTTTTTCTTTTTCAGCAAATATTTTGGCTGCAATAAGTCATACTGCAATTATGAATGAAATGTGGCTCTTAAGGTTTTAAGACTGTAATGAGCACTGAAATGTCTTTTAATGTATCAAAAGTGATTGCATGGCCAGAACCTCTTGTTTGCTCTAACTCTTGTACTGTGGACATTTAGAAAAACAAAGCAAAGCAAAACAAAACATATTCGATGTTGTTATTCTAAAAGTAAAACTATTTTTAAAAATGTGAATAGATTTGCATAGACACAAAGTGAATCAAACAAAAAGCAACTCAAAATCTGTTTTGGTCTTATACAGCTTTAGAGCAGCTTAAAAAAAATTCTCTAGCAGCAGCAGGATCTATATGGTATTCAATGACACATACTTTCCTGGATTTTCAAGCCTTAAAGCAACAGACACTGATTTCCTTCTAAATCCACAGAATGCCTGGACAGACAGATGGAATAATGCGTGAATATTACGAATGGACAGACAGACAGACGATGAAAGAGTGCTGAGGTTGGCACATATGCGCTCTCAAGCTGACCCGCAGCCAAAAAGTGTTTGGATTAGACGGAATGGGGAGACGATAACTTCCTCTAGCTATAAAATTATCCTCTTTACCCTCCATTGGAACCAGAAAGATAAACACACTCCCTGTTTTTATAGGTGTGCGTGTGTGTGTGTATGTGTCTGGAGTTTTAATTGAGAGATAGAGTTACTTGGCTTAACTCAGAGGGGGTTCTATCACTCTCTGGCTTTTACCATAAAGAACTTTTATGCAGGAAACCGTCTCAGGCGATAAAGCGGGAATTTCTGTTTTTATAATTAGCAAGGTGTTATTTAAAAATATGTCTGTTTTTTTCTTAGTTCATTAATGTATATGTTTCTCATTCATTGCTGATAAACAGTTTTCTAAAGACACATCCAACCCTTTTAGTGCATGTGGAACAATATTTTCTTTCTCTTGTAAATCACATTTAAACCCGCAGCGCATTTGATACAAAGTGTATTCTGGGGGTGCAAATCTGAAGGCGAGAGTCTTAAACTGCTAAAAAATCCCAAAATAACATAAAGGGAGTGTGAGGAAGAAATCGGAGAGTACGAAAAAGAGAGTCGGAAAGTAGTGGGTAGAGAAAGTGGCTCTGTTTCTTTGTGTAAGGCGATCCTTCGCTCATAAGAGTTTCCACGGAAATCAGGCTGACATTGTGAACACGTGGCGCGCTGCTGTCCCAGGCTCCCCAAAAAAGACCCCCACACATCTGCCAAGCCAAGCAGACTGAGCAAAGCTGCAACAGAGGGAAAGAGGGAGGATTTAAATCTATTGCATACTGAATGAACCTCCTTCTGAAATATGTCACCTTTGAGCCCCCACATGCGCCAAAGTCACCGATGCCCCAGAAGTGTGCATGCCTTTGTGCGCTCCGAGAAAAGAAGTGTGTCGAGAAAAATGAACAATAGGTTGTTTCTCCCCCCATCTCCGGCACTGTCATGTTTTGTGAAGTCGTTCTCAGAAAAAGCCTTTGAACTAAAAAGACAAGTTATTCCTCCACGTTGAACACAAACACGGAGCGAGGAGGTTCCATTTGTCAATACACAGCTCTCTGATCAACTGAAGGAGAAAAAGGGTGAATTATTACTTCTTGAAATCAGATAAGCAGTTCAAGCTAACCGAGCTATGATGATCAAAAACAGAAGAGCGGTGTTGGTGTGTTGTGAACTCTAAAATAAAAACAGAAGAGCATTTTCCGAACGTGACATCAGATAGCCGCAGGTTAGCGGCATACAGACTGAAGCAAGGTATCATTCGGCTACAAAAACAAGCGATCAGGTGACAAAGTAACAGCTGCCATACGGACGGGAATCGGCCTCTTACACACACTCTGTTGTGCAGACACACTCTTGCTCTGTCTTTTTAGGACAAAAATCAGAGAACAGAACATTCATGTTTTGTGGCTTGCGAATGTGAGCCGAGTTAGACTGAATATCAAACAGCTGCTCCTCTAAATGTTGGATATCTGTGTTTTTTGGTCAGTTGCCAATGTGGGGCCAGTTCTTTCCTTGATTACTTTTCTGAGATATTAAAGAGAGTTCACCCAAAACTGAAAATGCTCTCATCATTTACTCACCCTCATGATGTTCCAAAGCTATATGACTTTCCTCCTTATGTGGAACACAAAATAATATATTTTGCATTATTTTTGGCACACTGCAATCACAAAAAAATGCAATCACAATGAGAGAGATGAAACTCAAGTGAACTTACATACTGCACTCTTTAAAAAGTCATACTGTGTGTATATATAGAGCATTATCTGATGTTTGGTGTCAAGCTTATCAATGATAAGGGCAGATTATTGCTGATATATCTCTGATGGGCAGATAAAACAATCCAATCAGGATTCCCTGACTACGAGATGCTGACAACACACTTTTCTACAGTGATGCCCAGAAATGGCGCATATAGTGCAGAAAGAAGAGCAAGAGATTTCTAACTGTTTGGAACGCAATGAGTTGCTAACAAAACATTTGAGTAAATCAGAAGTGATTTTCGTCCAAAACCTGTGCACAGGTTCAGCAAAGAACTCAGCAAAGAAGGGATAGTTTACACAAACAATGCAAAAATTACCCTCATTTCTTTTGTGTAACATGAAGACGTTCTGAAAAATGCCTTGGTGTTTTATGTCCATAGAATGAAAGCCAATGCGGTTCACTGTTGTTTTGAACCCCACTGACTTTCACTGTATGGAGAGAAACAGTTGAAACATTCTTTAAAATATGTGTGTGTGTGTGTGTGTGTGTGGTGTGTGTTTCCTGAAGAAAAAGTCAGGCAGGATGACTATTTTTCTTGGTTTGTTCGAATTGGAATCTTTATTTTAGAGTGAACATGGAGATTGTGGGAGGGCAGATTTCTCTCCATGACTCATGTGGAAGAAATAAATCTTGCTCAAGTAAACAGAAAGTGCATGATTGAGATCAATAAACTATTTCTAAACAAACGCACGTGTGCGTACCTAATGTCCTGAGAATGTGTGTCCTATTGCGTAAATATCCAACTCTTCTTTGGACTCAACCCCCAAAATGTAAGACATGCTTTAATAAAGGTTTCATGACGGGCGCATGCCGAATGCTTGTGACCTGCCACGAGCCGAAAGAAAGGCAGCGGACAGAGGAAGTAAAATACGGCAGGGACGATTTGCAGAGCAAATAAAGAACGGTATGAGAAATAAGGAGGAGGGGAGTTGCCACACAGGCGGCAGATGCTCGCGTGCCTTTACAAACATCCACGGTGCCCTCTCGACCCGCGGCGCCGGAGCATTCCGCCGTGATTCCCCTCCTCCCTCTGCGCTCCGCTTCCCCGCCGGTTTCCACGGCCCTTCTGCGAATTGCGACGTCCCACCTGCCATGCTCCATTGTGTGCGTGATCCTTTTTCATTTCAATGACAAAGTTAATTCCCCCACGCCCCCTCCCTATCCTCCAGCCCGGGGTGACTTTACGACCACAGCTTGAAAATGCATATCAAATCCTCCTGTCCACAAAAAAAAAGCCATCTGATGAGAACATATGACGCCGCCAGATTTCAACACCCGCTCATATTGTAGGCCATGTATGCTTAATTGGGCTGCTGCTGTAAAACTATTTACCTGATTATAGCTTAACTACAGTCAACTGTTTGGTCACTTTACGAACAAAGTGACATGACGACGTTTTAAAATAAAAACGTGAAGACTCAATCAATAGTTTAAAATATGACTGCGTGATTTGGCTCTCATATAGGTTAGATGAGACAGCACAGAAGTGCACACAAAACATATAGGCTATTCGCTTTTTCAGATCTAGCTAGACTATCCCATGTATTTAATTCTAGTATGTAAATGGCATAAGTGATTACCATCACAAGTTTCTCATGCGCATCTGCTTGGGCACATGCTGCGTCTTTCCCTTATATGGCGTGTGAATAAAACCACCCACTTGTTTAAAACGCACTGACTTGAACTTCTTTGAGCATGAAATGTGATTAGCAAGCAATAATTACATTACATTTCGAGGAAGGCTTTCACACTAAATGTTTGCTTGCTGGATAAGAAACAGTAACTTGCATGAGTAAAACGCGTAACTTTATTTATGAGTGACAAACGCCTATGGTTTAGAAAGCTGTCATCTGCGCTTTGGCTCTCTGGGAGCAACCATTAAATGACAAATGCTATATGATGACATATTCTTGACGACATAATGAAAACCCTAACTAAAAATATTTATTTTGCTTACAACAATCAGTGATTGATGGGATGTAGTCAGGGTCACTGCTGTGTTGAGCAGGTTTGAAGAGCGCAGCTTCAGACTTCAGCTGGCCCACGACAGATGGACAGCCACAGGTCACAGGACCGAATTACAATGCAGTCTCACGGTGCATCTCCATACAGCACACTTTCTGTTGATCAGAACGCCTCTAGTATAAAAAATAGGATTCCACTGGAAATCTTACTGTTTAAACATGTAAAAACTACTTTCATGTGCGCTGCAATTCCATGCCTAAACTAGGTAAAATGCAGGACGCGCAAAGGATCAGATGCCTTATGGATAAACGTTCCAATGTCTTTATTTAATAATAAATAGACAGTGATTCCAGACAGCAGAAATTCCTGCTGTGTATCGCGAAAATGTGTTTCTCGCTGGACTGACTGATATAATTACTGGTTTGTGTTTTCTGGACGTTCAAACCAGATGGCCGTGAAACATTCAGAAGCTCATGTTTGCTTTTTGTTTGTGGGTGAACGCGCATAATGATGCTAATGCGGCAGAATCAGAGATGGTGAGTCGTAAAGTGGCATTGTGCACCGTGGGGGTGAGTGTGACCTCTGTGAGAAATCACATTGACTGAGGGTTAAGGGAGGTTGGGGGAATCCTTTTCAACGCGCGCGATTCGCCACGTGCGCAGACTCCTCCAGCTAGACACAATAGCGCGCTGATGTGCTCTCTGATATCCTCCAGTTACCCTTCATCCTCAAAACTCTAGCTGTGGTTTAGACTTTCAATAATAAAGTTCGCTGTAGATAAAAAAATATAGTTTCAACTATAGCCTATGCTGTGTAGTAGTGCACTACATTGTAATTGCTAGCTGTTTGTACTTAATATCATAATATCATAACGATTTTTGATTAGTGTAATACGTACTGACATTATAAAAAGCTAATTTTCTGCCTTAAAGTGAAAGTGGTGCCAAAGTGACAGCGTGAAGTAATCGACCACTTTAATTAAAGTTAAATGTCAAAGACAACTACACTGAAACTCTAAAAACGAATCAAGTAAAGTAGAATCCACATACACTGTATGTTAAATGGATAGCTAACAAATATGTTATAACGATGAAAACATTTCTACAGTAGCAATTAACCTAAAGTGTGCCGTTGTGACACGAGAAACGTTGGTCTTGAATAAATGTGTGTCTTTTTTTCTATTGTTATGGCACACTTCTGAAACTCTGTCCTCCTCATGGCAAGATCTGCTTGCCAGCTCCACCTCAATCACTGCTCTTTCTTTCCTTCATTCTGCCTTTTCTTTTCTTATCGTTTCTTTTCTTTTCTTTTCTTTTCTTTTCTTTTCTTTTCTTTTCAGGGATGTACAGCCGTGGGGCGAGGAGGGGTGCCTGGAGTTTGGAGAGGGTGGGGGCCAAAGTCTGAGGTGGGCTAGGGGCCAGTCAGTGTTCTCAGAGTCACAGACAGAGCAGACACACACACACACAAGGAGCTGCGCCTCCCACACACCCGCGCACCAACTCACACACAGTCAGACGCAGAGGAAAGTGGATGTGTGCAGCAGCATTACTGCGTCCTGATGCTTTCTCCGAGGCGCTGAAAAGCACACAGAGGGAAAGTGCGTGTTCCTCGACTTCATATGCATTTTGCTTGAAATCTATGCACAACATCTGAGGATTTATCATGCTTTAATTTACATCGAACAATCCACCAGCCAGTTTTCTCTCTGCGTGGAACAATACTTTGCGCACGGCTTCAAAGATGGGAACAACTAAACACTCCAGCGACAGGAATGTACTGTTTTGCAAGACCCTTCTGAAACTTATACTTCTGGCGGCCGTTGCGCACAACGTTTCGGGGAAGACTTTAAAATACAAAGTTTTGGAGGAGCAGAGAGTAGGCACGGTGATCGCCAGACTGAAAGAGGATGTAGCCGGTATCTTATCCAAACTCCCGAGCTCAGTGTCCCCGCGCTTCCGCGCGATGCAGAGAGGCAGCACCCCTCTACTCTCCGTGCGCGAGGAGGACGGAGAGATCAACATCGCCACCAAAATCGACCGCGAGAAGCTTTGCGAGAAGAACTTAAACTGCACTATCGAGTTCGACGTGATCACGTTACCCACGGAATACCTCCAGTTGTTTCACATTCAAGTGGAAGTGTTGGACATCAACGACAACGCTCCGCAGTTCTCGCGCGCCATCATCCCCATAGAGATATCAGAGAGCGCGTCTGTGGGCACACGTTTCCCTTTGGATAGCGCGTTGGACCCGGATGTCGGGGAAAACGCGCTACACACCTACTCCCTCACTCGGAATAACTTTTTCAAAATCGATATCAGGACGCGTACGGATGGCGCAAAATACGCGGACCTTGTTGTGATGAGGGAACTTGACAGGGAAACACAATCCAGCTACCAACTACAACTCACAGCGTCAGACTCTGGCGTGCCGCCGAAATCTGGCTCAACTCTGCTTAAAATCAGCATATCTGATTCCAACGATAATAGCCCGGCATTTGTCGAGCAGGCTTACGTGGTCAACCTCCTGGAAAATTCACCACTGGGGACGTTACTAGTGGACCTGAACGCCACAGACCCGGATGAAGGCAATAATGGCAAAATAGTGTACTCTTTCAGCAGTCACGTGCCACCAAAAATCTTAGAGACCTTTAAAATTAACCCAGATAATGGCCACATCACTCTGATAAAGAAAGTTGACTACGAAACCACTTCTTCGTACGAAATAGATGTGCAAGCTCAGGATATGGGTCCCAACTCTATTCCAGGCCACTGTAAAATAATCATCAAAGTGGTTGACGTCAACGACAACAAGCCAAAAATCAACATCAACCTTATGACTCAGGGCAAAGAGGAGGTGGCCTACATCTCAGAGGCCTCCCCTGTCGATACCTTCATAGCATTAGTGCGCATCGATGACAGCGACTCAGGTCTAAACGGTGAGGTTGTGTGCCGTCTCCATGGCCATGGGCATTTTCGCTTGCAGAAGACCTACGAGAACAACTACATGATTCTCACTAATGTGTCTCTGGACCGTGAGAAACGCTCTGAATATAGCCTGACGGTAATCGCTGAAGACCACGGATCACCAAGCCTATCCACCATCAAACACTTCACGGTGCAGGTGCAAGATGAAAACGACAACCCTCCACGCTTCGAAAAGAGCCGATATGAAATCTTCAAGTCTGAGAACAATTCGCCCGGGGCATACCTGACTTCAGTGGTGGCCACCGACCCAGATTTGGGCTCTAATGGTCAGGTGACCTACTCAATTGTGGAGAGCCAGGTTCAAGGTAGCTCTATTTCAACCTATGTGACCATTGACCCATCTAATGGGGCTGTGTATGCTCTCCGAAGCTTTGATCGGGAAGAGGTCGGCCGGCTTTCGTTCACTGTGCAGGCGCGGGATGGCGCGGGCCCGGCTTTTCTGAGCAGCAACACCACTGTTTTGCTCACTGTACTAGATGAAAATGACAACCCACCTATCATTGTTGCTCCACAACTAATCAACCACACAGCTGAGGTGCCACTATGGCGGCACGCCGAGCCTGGTCATCTGGTGACAATCATCAAGGCGACAGATCGTGATGCAGGGGCCAACAGCGAGCTAACTTGCTCCATCGTCGGTGGTAATGACGAGGGACTCTTTGTCATTGAACCACGCAGATGTGAGTTACGAATCAACGGAAGTGTGGAGGCCTCGGGGCGTGAGGGATTTGATCTCGCAATCCTGGTGCAAGACAGAGGGGCGTCAATTCGTCTCTCAGCAAGGGCTGTTCTGCACATTAGCCTGCGGGACTATCCAGAAAGCTACTCCCTGAATCCTTCAGACATGAACAACCAATCGACTCTAGACGTGTCTATGATCATTATCATCTCCCTTGGTGCCATCTGTGGCGTGCTTCTCATTGTTATGGTAATGTTCGCAACCAGGTGCTCGAGAGAGCAGAAGGACCCAAGACATTCCTATAACTGCAGAGTGGCTGAGTCTACTTACCAAAACCATCCCAAAAAACCTGCCCGGCAGATCCACAAGGGCGATATCACTTTGGTCCCCACGGTTAATGGGACCCTGCCTGTGAGGGCCCATCCTCGCTCCCCTTCGGCCTCACCTGCTCCAGAGAGCCGCCAGAGCCACCACAGCCGCCAATCACTCAACAGCCTGGTCACCATCTCCTCCAATCACGTGCCAGAGAACTTCGCCCTAGAACTCGCTCATGCCACACCACCTGTCGAGGTAAAATAACTGTTTTCAATACGAATTCAATGTGAACTGTTAAATCTTGACTATTTAATCCCCCCTAAACTTGTTATAATATTCAATGTTTATTTTATTTATAGGATGTTTATTTGTATATCCATAGATTGTTTCATCATGCATAAGATTCCATCCATATCATACCCTCATCACCACCATGGTTTGTCTGTATTTGTGTTGGCTTGCTGTCTGGTCTGCCATTATTCATTTTTTATTTCCATTTTTTCTTTCTTTATTTGTCCCCTGCCCTGTTTCTTTTCTTTTTGGCTATAGCAAGTCTCACAGCTTCTGTCCATACTTCATCAGGGCCAGTACCAACCCAGACCCAGTTTCCGTGGCAACAAATACACCCGGAGCTACAGGTAACCAATCACACTTCAGCCTGTTGCCACCTTTACAGACCATCCTACAGGGGGTTTAAAGTTCTAGTCGTGAGAGTCTGGACACCCTGCAGTACTTAAGTAACAGATGCTGACGATACATGACAGCCTCATCAAGTCAACTGCCCTTTGAATAAAGTCTTTTTTTGTTTATGCATAATTTGCTCCCCCCTTAAGAGGCTCATTTCATACTTTTCACATCGCCAGTGAATTAAAAAGTCAAAAAATAAAAAACGAAACTGAGTCAAAGTTATTGTTATAACTAATTGTCTATTCTTTGTTTCTAGGTATGCTTTGAATGAGATGGATAAGTTCAGCCTAAAGGACAGTGGAAGAGGAGATAGTGAGGCAGGAGACAGTGATTGTGAGATGGGGAGGGAGTCTCCTCTGCTTGGAGAAGGCTTCAGTGAGCTCTTCACTCCTGATGGACATCACCGACTGCATCCAAGTAAGCAAGAGAGTGAGATGTTGAAGAAGAGTGCTTGATTTCATAATATTTGGGCATACCTGTTTAAAAAGTTAATTGCTCACACTGGACAGCATCATATATATGCATTTAATGAAGTATGTGACACACACACATATATAAAAAATACATAATACAATGACTATATCCTTGATTTTGAACATTTAGACACATTTACAATCTCTCTCTTGAACATGAAACACCTCAATAGCGCCAGTACTCTGATAATATAATTTATTGGAGAAAATCATGATTTCTGATGGAAAAAATATGCATAGATGATCTATAACACAATCATTACTGTGAATAGAACAAGAATTGGTTTGTATGCTGGGATGGGCCATTGATTTCTGTAAATCAGCATGTTTAATCTTTCATTCTCTGCATGAGAGAGAGTGGGCTAAATGAAGGCCTGTTTTGCAAATGCACCAGATTGGGCATTTATTAACTCTAAGATGTATTATAAATGGCCTTTCAAAATTAATGGCGCTATAATCAGCCCCTAGAACATGAATGAGTAATGCCGAACATGTTTAATGAGCACTATAAGTTGGCATATTTGATTTGTTTTGCATAGTCTCTAGAAAACAAAGCTGGGTCGGCTGAAGCTGGAAATATTTTGTTTAGTCATTTGGCTTCCAATTGATGTATTTGACTAGTTAAGGGCGTGTGCAGTTTTGCATGCTTTGCCAGAAAACACCAATCATTAACTAACCTCTTCCATCAATGCTTTGGTTTTCACCATAGCGATGAAGCTGTGCACCGAAGAGTGTCGTGTCCTCGGTCACTCTGACCAGTGCTGGATGCCCCCGTTGCCTTCCCCAGCCTCCTCTGATTACCGCAGCAACCTCTACATCCCTGGAGAAGACCCTCAACAGAAAGCCACCCCTGAAGCACCACAATCTGGCGAGTCAACTCTGAGGAAAAAGAGTTTCTCCACATTCGGCAAGGAGAGCGAGGAGGGAGAGGGGGAGGCAGGTGATGGGGAAGACCTGTGCGGAACGACTTCTCTGCTGTCTGAAATGAACAGCGTGTTCCAGAGGCTCCTCCCTTCCTCGTTGGATAATTACAACGAGACTAATGAAACTGAAAAGGTAACAGCCTGCGCCACGGGGGTGGGATCGTTGGAAAGAAGGAAGGGCCACTTACCTGGTAAACCAAGCCCTGCAACTTATCAGCAGAACGTGGCCGTTTGGGCCGCTAATACGCATTTCCAAAATCCCGGACATGGCCACGCCCCTGCTAGTCACATGACAGCCCTGGTGGCTCCGCTCCCTACCCCTCTGCCAGCTCCCATGGCAGCATCAGCTTCCTCTTCAAAATGGCTGCCCGCGATGGAGGAGATTCCTGAGAATCATGAGGAAGATGAGTTAGAGTCTGTACTCGGGCATCTGCACGGCAAGCGCTGCGACAGTCGCAGCGAAATTATGGACGCCAGCGAGCTGGTTGCAGAAATCAACAAACTCCTTCAAGATGTCAGGCAGAGTTAAAGACTAAAGCTTAAACTCTTCCTTCCGCTCTCTACGATAAAGTAAAACATTTTTATATGAGAGCGAGGAGGAGGAAGATACGAACAGGAAAACACAGAGACCTGCAATTGTCGTTAAAGTTGCATTTCTGGATGTAATGTGTTTTGTGAATGCTAATTATCCAAATGATGCTTGTATTTTCTGGTTTTTGGCCACAGTGTACACAATGTGAGTGTATTTATCTTTGTATTTTAAAAATACAATTTGTAGTCTTTATATTTATATGTGTATATACCTAAGTTAAAAATGTACATAAAGCTATCAGATTTCTATTTTTATATATGCATGTTGGGAAAGTAATCAAAATCAACATGCCTTGGTGTAAATATTCTTATTTATGAAAAATGTTTTCTTTTCTTTATCTTTTCAGTGGTATTGCTATATATGAGCATAATATAAGTACATGAATATTATTGAGTATGTGATATTTGGTGGGGTGGGACAGGTACTGAAAGCATGTTTTTGGGGTGGGAGTGGTATTTATTATGGTGTATTCTTTGTGTCAAGTTCTGTTTTGCGTTAAACAAATGACAAAATAAAGAGAAATGCAGATATGTCACACATACACATCTGGTTTGACTCTTTGCTTTGACATTTCACTGTTTATATTGCCATATTCTTGTTTTAAATTTGTAAGTTTGTGGGCATAAAAATGGTCCTCCAGTAAATTACAGTATGTGGTACTCCATTTAGTTTTAATGTTCCTGAAATATCCAGTAAAATGGGAGTGTGCAGTTGTGTTCCTCCTCCTCACAGACAGATCTGGAGAGCAGCCTTGCGGGGGAAAATAGCCATTTTTAGTCTCTCTCATCTACGCTGCACTCGTTATGAGCGCCCCCTACTGACTGAAAGAGAATATTTCATTAAAGCTTGAAAGGATTCAACCAGTGAGAGAATATTGCAAACAGAGATGAGGCAGGTAGAAAAAAAGGAAACACGATCGTTTTTGTCCTCAATATAAGACAGTAAGACGTAATGTAAAGTTACGATGCATAATAGGTCACAAAAGCACAAAGAAGGATATTTCACATAATGTGATCACTGTTGGAGATATGAGATTCATTGTTCTAACTACAGCCTCCTAGAGGCGAGATAGCTGAACAGCAGTCACTTAATACCTAATCTCTCTCTCTATCTCTCTCTCATCACCATAACACAACATGACAGGAAGACGTAAATAATTTCATTTTATTTTGTTATTTTTTTGAAGCATCAAGCATTTAAGTTCAGCCATTCAACCCTGTTATTGTAAAGTGAGAGGGGGAAAAAAACGCTGCTCAAAATAATTGTTCCCCCTCAATTTTAAGAACTTTGTTTTTATTAACTATAAGGCAACACTTGGTCACTAACTATCGATCGAGTGTCACCCTCATTTGGGCTAAACTTGCAATTCTGTTAATATACTACCATAGCCTTTATTATTATTTTTGTATATTTCATTTGGTTATTTACTTACTGTGAAAGACAATTGCAAAAAACCTAAATCATGCTTTTAAACTTTATGTAAACATCTTGCAAATTTGAGCAACAGGATTAAAACATTTGCAATTGAAAGAATGGAAATAAAATAACTTACATAATATTCTGTTTGACCTCCAGCGGATGATGATTTTCTGATGGTTAAGCAGCTCCTTTCTAACACCATATTCAGAAGCCATATTTTGTATCTTACTTGTGAAATTCTGCCTTTCTCAGTATGTATTTATACAACACACATTTCAGAGCATTTTAAAGTTGTAAAATCATTTTGTGTTAAAATTACTCAGGAAATAGCTGATAAACAGTTTGGAGTTGTAATTTACCTTGACCTTTTTCATTGTGTTTTCATTATGTACCAATAACCAGGTTTACTTTTCTAGTAACATAACAAGTGTGTTGAAATTATGCAAAACTAAATGACTAAAACTAAAACTAAAGACAGGAATGACTGAATGTAAGGTGCTATTTTGTAAGCGAAGAATTTCCAAACTCAAAGAAAATGTGAATCTTTTGCTCCTCCTATTTGAACAGTTGAAGCAAGAAAATAACAACTTCTCTGAAAGCTCATTTTGACATACAGAAATTGGCCTTGACTTTCAGCTAAAAAAAAAAAACTATGCTACCTTCCATCTCCTTCTCTCCCAGAGACTCTCACTCTTGTATTTGCACACAAAGCATAATCTGTACCACTTCTTTACTCTTTATATGACGAAAACTTTTGCGGCGCCTACCCGACCCCTCTAGGACTAGGAGCGGACCTCAATCGCCTAATTTGTGCTAATCGTTTGTGCATTGTAATTCAATTCTACAGTAAACTTTTATTGCTTTAAATGAATAATTCATTCTGTTTCTTCTTTCCCTCTATTTTTTTGCATCTGGATGAACGTGCCAAGTTACAACACACATCACATACAAAGCCATGTCACTCACGATTGACCGCAAATTGTCACAAAGCCCAGGGTGGTTAACATGGACCATAATACTGACCCGGTGAGTTTCTGAGTAGCTGCGGTGGAGTGCAGAGTGTAGATGTCATGTATTTCTCTTCATCTATTCACGTTCTTTCACTGCCTAAAAATTACACCGTCTCCTTTCTTCCATCCATTTCAAGTCCTGGAGGATAAGCTCTGACCAACAGTTCCTCTATCATTACCACTTGTCTGCTCCTATGTGTGTGCCCTGTGATTAGAGCTGCACATTAACTGTGGGTGTTGTGAAGGTGTTTAGAGTGACGCGAAATAGGTGTTAGTTTCTTATTTTGCTTCCTGAAAACGTAAAAATTACACAAAAGAAATCATTTTAGTTTTCTCTACTATATTTTTCTATTTCGCTCTCCTCTGTATCTGCAGGGGACCCACACCCTACTTTCATGACCAAACCTGCTTGCCTCACCAATGATGCATTAATAAAAATCACCAAAACACTCACTGTGGAGTCCCAGGTGCAGCTGCTGGCCGGAGTTGCCGCCGTATGTGTCGTGTGACGTTTAAATGTGTGCTTTCTGTGCCCCGTGTCTTATTAAATGCACCACACTTTGGTAGAAGCCGCTTTCAGTAAAGCAACTGACGAATGACCAAGAATGGTCCCTATCACTGAGCTGGTTCCTGTTTAATGGTGCTGAGTGCCACCCAGTGACGGATGTGTGTCACTTTTAACGGTGTACCACGTGCATCTAGAATGCACAATTCAAGTCCCCCCGGACTTCTGCTCTTCTTTGCGGAAATCAAATACAGAGTATCACTTTTGTCAACTGTCACGGTGTTGCTTTTAATTCCATACAGGGAAAGTCAGTGGGGTAGAATGTGTTTGGATTCCTTGTCGACTCTTCATTATCTGGACAAAAGCAAGTTAAAAACCATTCTTCTAAATAGCTTCTTCTTAGTTAGATCACTGCCCAGCAGAAAGAAACTCAAACAGGTTTTGAACTGACATCATTTCAATTTTTTGGCGTGTTATCCACTTTAGCGTGTTTATATAGGAATTATATTCTCAAAATGAAGTTTCTAAATGTCAGACTGCGTTATTAAAACAAATCAGGACGTGTTTGCTGTTGTCAAACAACACTGGTTGCCAATAACGGCACTTTAGACACTAAAAAATGTCTTTATCCATTAAAAGCATCCATTCACTTCAAACATCAGCACATTTTTTTATTCTCCGTCAATGAACAAGAGCACGGCACCTTGGCATTTTATATTGGGCCCCCCCCCCCATACCATTATTCCTTGTCTACATAAGTTGTGCATATTAATGCTCACGCCAGCTCTGAGCCAGAAACGTTGCGGCGCCTTCCTTCCAGCTTTTGGGGGTCAATGTGTTCAAAGTTTAAGATAAACAGATTGACAAAATAGTTTGTTACATAACTCATTTCCGACCTCTGTTTTCCAGAATACATTCAAATAGTTGTTATGATCAATAATTAATGAAATTGCACGGATTGTAACGTCTATCAGGAGTTATCATTGTGGGTTCTGCACACTATCATGCGGACCACGTAAGAGTTTCACTACACTTTTGACAAATTACATTGCCAGTTATATGAGAATAGTAGCTCCCATTGATGCAACGGATACTCAACAAAACTACGTGTTCACTCAGGTCAACCCTTTAAAAGGTTCAAGCATTAACGGGTTAGTTCATCTCAAAAAAGCACAAATCCTAGCCCATAAAATTACGCACCCTCACACGATCTACGCAGTGTATACCCGGATTTTCATCTTTCAGACCAAATCCAGGCTTCGGAGATATATAAAAACTGGCTGATCTTCAAGCTGTTATGCCAGTCAGCTGGTGTTGCATTGCTTCTGTCCAAAAGAAGTGAAATAAAAAGCACCCATAATAAAAAGTGTCTCACACGGCTCAGGGGGTGAACAAAGGCCTCCTGTAGAGAATCGATGCATTTTTGTAAGAACAAATATCCATATTTAAAACGGAATAATCAATTTAATCTAGCTTGCGCCTGTTGTAAATGGAAGCAGTCCGGGCGGAGACGTATCCAGGTCGGCTTTTACGTGATGGATGCGATCGCAGGGGAGAGATCAAAAGAGAAAAACAACGGGCAAGCAACCCTTCCAGCAGTACCCAAACGGGATGGTAAAGAGGAGGTAAGACCGGCCCTAAGACCAAGCGGAGGACTGGTTTTCATTTGCTAAACGTAAGCCAACTTTGTTCCCTTGCTTACTGACAAACAAACCCGTTGTTGTCATGAGATTCACCAGCGACTTTTTTTCAATTTTCATGCCGCACCACGCCGCACCTCACAAATATGTCAATTGCCCCGGAGCTGATTCCGTTAAAAACTGTGGCGCCAGCTACCATTATAAGTGATTATTACATTTCTGATATGGATATTTTCTCACCAAAAAACGCCACCGATGACGTCTACAGGAGGCCTCCCTTGTTCACCCCCAGAGCCATGTTGAGAAACTTTTTTATTGTTCCACTTGGGGACAGCTGTTTATTTCACTTCTTTTGAACCTGAAGCAAGCAAACCCCTTGATGGCATTACAAAGCTGAAAGATCAAAGACAATTTTTTATTAACTTTCAACTGGATTCTGAAAGAAGAAAGTCATATACACTAGGATGCCTCGAGGGTAATAACCCTTGTAGCATCATAGAAGGGTCTAATATGCACCCTTAGGAGTAGATTAGCTAAATAGTTGTCACTTTAAGGATATTACTCCAATGACAAGCTGTTGTGCCCCAGCAGATGCAATATTTGTAAAACATTTTTTCCCAGAAATTCTAAAGCACAGAAAATGTTGTGCACTATGACCTTTCAGCGATTCCTAGTCTTGCTTCCATGATGAACATATTTTCCATATAATTATGTGCTTAGAAAGCAGTAACACACATAATGTATGTATGTATCGGCATTTAATTGAGCACACAACTGTACGACCTCAGACCTCATGAGACAAACATCATTGTTCGTCATCCATAATGCATGTGCCGTTAAATGCTGGCATATATGCTGGACACAGCATGTTTGAGGGATATAGGTGTTGTGTGTGTGTGTGTGTGTGTGTGTTGTGCATGTTTAATATCACTGGGTCTCATTTTCACCACTAGATGGCATTATTTCTACAGATGCCCTCACTTTCCAATGCCAGACATTCCATTAATATGCACATCCAGTCTGTCATTACCATTGGCTGGGTTACTTATCAGTTCATTAAAATATATAAAGCTCCCCCGCAGACCAACCGCATGGAGATCTATGGGATCCCTGTAAGCTGAAGAGCAAAATCAATGCGGTCATTCCATGAAAGGCATTATTGATGTAATATGCTTATATTAATAAAAAAAGCAATTCTGTCGATATTAAAAGGTATGGTTTATGTCTCTCGCTGTCAGTACGACTGACATTATATTCATTTGAGATATGGCCTGTAGGCAGACAGCTGTTAATCTTTGATGCTGAGGAGGATGACAGGTGATATTGCACAAAGTTATTCAGCCTAATGAGAGACAAGCTAATGTTTTTCAATCTTCCACAGTCAAAAAAGGCACTTATCCACACGACAGTGTAAACAAACCTCAAATATATAGAGATATGTGCATATATACTCTTGCTCACAAGTTTTGGGGTGAATGAGATTTTTTAAAATATTTTATTCAGCAAGGATGCATTTAAATAATCAAAAGTGAAAAGACGTTACTTTGTTCTTTTTTTAAAAATGCTGTTATTTTGAACTTTCTATTCATCAAAGAATCCTGAAAATAACGAATCACAAAAAAATCTTGCCAGCACAAGAATTAAAATTACCATTTAAAAAAAAAAAAAAATATTTACTATAGAAAACAGTTAGTTAATTTGTAATAATATTTCACAATATATCTGTTGTTACTGTATTTTTGATCAAATAAATGCAGTAAAAAATCTTAACGACCTCAATGACAGTAATGCCTATAGAAATAAACAAGAGAAAATATTCCCAGTCAGATCTCTGTGGATGCAAGCTGCTAAAGAAGGAGAAATGTCATATAAATCTAACCTCAAATCAAATCTTATACTAATTAGCGTTAAACTCCACACACATCCTCTCCAATAAATGCACGTTAAAATTGTAAAGTCACCGGGTAGACGACATGTGCTTGTTCAGGCAATGAATAAACTCCATCGACCGTGAAATCTCCTCTTGATTTCATTAAATTAAGATTTACCTATACTGCTTACTAAGACACGGCTTAGTAAATATGTCACTCTTAATTAAACACACCGCTAATTAATAATAAACTCATCAAGATGAGTCATTTTGTCAAAGCCTCCCATAAAGGTCAAAGTTCAGAAGTGAAGCGTTAAAGGAACAAACAGCAGCAGTTCTCCTCAATTGTAATGTAACACACATCACGTTCTAGTCTTGCACAGAATTAACACATTTGCTGACCGCAGTGACCCTGATCAGCAATGGCGATCGATGTCCCACAACAGCCATTCGCAAGGCAGTGGCCCCTGTGCGACCTGGCAAAAGCAAAGGCATTGAGGGAAATGAAGTAGCACTCGTATCCTGTACAGCAGAGCTCTTCACATGGGTGGCTGCAGAGTGCATGTAAATAGATAGACAGGCAGATAGAAAAATAGAGCGAGACATAGTTCATTGATCCCTAAAGTGAAATTCAGCATGTATAAATCTCAGAATTGTAACCGCATCAAAGGTAATCTGACTGGGAGCTAAAATTTGCTGAGGTGGGCTTTGTAAGCCTGTGCGTATGTATTTGTGCACCTTCATGCATGGCTTCAGCCAAATAACTGGGAGGAGGGCAAATGAGAAATGATAGGAAAAAAGGATGTTTCCCATCGGTCCTTGTGATTGGTTATCGGCAGTTCATTTGTACATTAGCAATTTAATGCAGAACAATTAGACCTGCTGGAATGAGTTCAGATCACAGGTTGAAAAATTATGCTTAGAATGACATGCAGGATGAGATTTAGCATCTCCATTATCACATTATCTTCTCTCTCTTTGTCACCCAAACTCTGCCACCCCTACCTGTTAACACCTTCCGTTCAAATCAATGCAAAAATTTGCATGTTTTCGCACACTTGCACCCCCTTTTTTTTCAGTGCCCTACGGATTCAATAAATTTAGATTTTTGCCACACCTTGCTGTAAATGTACCTCTGATTTTATATATTCACCACACTAAAGCTGAAAAATTTAAGCTCTTTTTTAGGTGGGAATAAACCTTTTTTTCTTTTAATTGCAATGAATGAGCTATTTATTTCTCTTAAAAATGTCTTTCTGTTGAATATTTATTTCACAAAACAAAACAAACTGGCAAAATGGGGGCAAATTTAGAACCACCACATGTGATTAGATATAATAACATCATTCTTCATCCTACTTCTGCCGCCATTTATAATAACTTTGTATAAATACGTTTATTTATACCCCACATGCACGTGGTAACTCAATATTTATGCTGCGTGTGGGTGTGGGTAAACATTTATTGAGAAATGACACACAACTCAAACAACGAGCGCATTTGCGAGCTTTCTATTTCCTATTTTAAACAATATTCGCTGCAGACTACCACAGCAAAGTTTTATTAGTTCAGATGGAATGCAAATGAAGGTTGCGGAGGCCTCGCAGGGCCCTGCTCTTTGTTTATATGTGTTTACATTTTCTCCTCACGTCACATTAGCAAGCCAACAGCTTCAGCTGCTTCAAATCTGTCTTAGTAAATGAATAAGAGAAAGCTCAAGGTCCCCATAAGTTCTTTGGGTACCCAGAATCTTTTTTTGAGGCGAAACTTAACGCTTATTTCCGTTGACAGGAGTGGTACTGTTTGCGGATGTGTCCATTTGCACTCCTTTTGATTTTCTTTGAGGAGAATGCATCCGGGGGCCATCCAGGCCCCTTTGAACCCCTCGCCACTGCCGACCTAGAAAAATACAGTGTGATCAATAGAGCTAAAAACAAAAAGATTGTGTAACGCTACTCTCCTCGCAACGGAGAATCATTTTCTCGGGTCAGGTGATTTTTATCCGTTTTTCAGTAAAATTGATGCTCTGCAGAACATTCGCTTTATAATGATGCTAACATTATTGAAGCGTGTCCTCACGCCCATTCTCACTACGCAGCTCGTCCGTTATTCAGTCGAGGTGGTGACTCATCATAATGAGACAATAAAAATTCAGCGTCTGTATTTACTGTGATAATTTTGCTCAGCGAGCGTCTCCATGGAGCCGTTAGCCTACGGCACAGTACGAGGTTTTCAGAGTCGGAACGCAGATGTGCTTTAACCTGCGGATAACAACAGAGCAATCGAACGGCACATTTAACACACTTTTAACCCGAGCCAGAAGTAGTAACCGTTAATCACAGCATAGTGGAAAGGACATACAGTATGATGTTTGCAGGAACTAGAGTGAGGTTTAACCCAAACACCTCGGTTTCAGATATATATCTCTTCTCTCAGACCAGACAGTTAATGCTAGCTGCCCGAAATGACAGCCATGTCTCTCTCCATGGACATGGGCTGCATATTTATAGCACATTCACATTTATTTATTCAGAGTTTTTGGCACACAGGATAAACCGGCCCCCTCAAGAGGCTATATCACATTTCCTAGAAGGGCTCAGAGAGTTGCCCGTATACTGTACCTGATATAACAGTTACTGAGGTAATCTAGATTCAGACCCTGAGGAAAATATCAGGCTTCTGGGGGATCTATGTGTTCAAGGTTTAATTTTAGTCAGAGAGTCATCTGTATTCATAAAAATGACATTTGGATTAGTGATAGTACCTCGATACGTCACATGAGAAAATATAATATCCAATATTGCATGGTGCAATTTGGAAAGGTAATATTGTTCAGATTGCTTTGATTTGGCTGTACAAACTTAGATTCAAATATTTGTACATGGCAGCATGTTAATTATGTATGAATTATGGAATTGTGTTCTCTCTCTCTCTTTAGTGTTGAATGTGTCAGTCTGCCGTGTGGTCTAGTTATGTCAAACTGAATGACTAATCTGTCACCTAATATTCAACTACACAGGAATGACAAAGAACAAAGTTTCTAAAACAAACGCACTCGCTGCAATAACTCACAAAGCCATCAGTAAGTTTATCTTGTTATTTCCTGTAAAAAAAACAAATTATTCATTTGATCATCAAAAACGTTTTCATGTTTTGAGAGGAATTAATATTAATTTTCATTCTTTGACAAATGTTGTTAGTAACCTTCATGGCATACTGTATCTTCATAGTGTATGTACAGGCAAAACTGGCACTGGTTAATTTTGGGTTATTTTGCTTCAATAATATGTCTTATTTCAGACTAGTGGAAAGAAAAACTCCAATAAGATAATTATTTTCTATGATACATATCTTTGAAGGCAATTTCCTCAAATTGTATTTTTTCCACCAACGGTTCGACACACAGGGAGCACAAATTTCCACTCAGTTCCGAAGCATTACATAGACCAAACTTTCCAGTTGAGTTCCATTGATATTGTTGAAAGTTTTTCACTGGGGTTTCACATAACATTAGTGTGATTATATACCACTATTCTGAACAATAGGGTACCATTCTTATTCGTCACGCGATGTTCAGAGTATTTCTTGACTTTATGGAGGTGATAAAAATTAACTATCAACAAAAACATTATTAATCTTGTCTACAAGCTAAACACTCAAGAATTTTGAACCTGGTTTCATCCAATGTTCAGATTTCTTATCTGTATGCATATTTAATTCAATAATGTCTTATTTGCATTTTCAAACATATTATTTCACTTGTAATATAAAACAAACTACTGTGATATTTTCCCCCTCATTAAAAGGTTTACATCTAAATAAATAATGTGTTTAAATCATGTACACACATGCAAATGAAAACTCTTATCAGTAGCCTAACAAAAATGCAGGTTTATTTTACGTGCATCGAGGCATGGCTTGCCAAGATCAAATGACCAGCTAAATACTACCCCAAATTTGTTACTCTGAAAAATGGATAAAACTTTGCTTTTGTGTGGTGCTGCATCCTTGTTGCTAAGTTTCAGTATGAGTTCAAGCCGTATCGACTGGAGCAACACATAAAAAATACTGCATGGACCTCTACATAACATACTATCTCAGCTGTGTTCTCAGTCAAGTGTAAGAGATCCCTATGAGCCATTTTCTGAAAAACAGTCGTTTTTTTTTTTTCTTTCACACTTGTTCTAAACCTATAGCCTATAGGGAGCAGATAAGTTTCGCCTTTGTTCCTCAGCTTAAAGGCCATTAAATCTGTACATTACCACAAGCACGACCTACTTTTGTCTCTCAATGCTATTTTATATCTATCTCTCATCTTACTATATATTTTTTATACTATCATATCTATTTATAATAAATATACTATATATAACCCTACCCCTACTATATCATATGGTGCAGACTGCAAATGATGACTCAAGAATGTCAATGTTTGGGTCGACTTACTAATCCTTTAATTTTATTATGTCTTGATCATACAAAACCATGTTATTTATTTAGCCCCAGCACATACAAAACCTATTTCCTACTCTGAAACAATTCATCTAAAAATGTTCTTTTTTATTCTGTTAACATTTCTAATATAGTATTATAATAACATCATTCTTGCCATTTGATCAGTGGGACACTCCATAAGCGACCTCCACCTTACCGGGCCTGATCATTGTGCTTTCAGAGGGCGGAAAGTCCCTCAGGCCTAGGTGTGTGAAGGCCGCTTTTCAATTAAAAGAGTATCCTATTATCTGAAATTCATACCCCAATTCAAGATATACCTTGAAGAATACTAACGTTACGAAAGCCATTATTGGAAGGACCGTCACACTGTCGCATTATAGTGTGAGCGCGCAAGGGTTTACAAATGAAATGTCACCATTGTGTTGTGGCATGATGTTCCCCACAATGTTTGTTCCCATCTCAGAGAAGCTTTCATACTTTCGAATTGTATGGCCCACTGACCCACACTGTTCGACAATATTTTACCAGTGGCCTATCCTCATAGTGTAACAGTCATACAGTCATCAGAAAGGCGACGACACCCAGCAGAGAGATGAGAGGAAAGACGAGGAGAGAGAGACCTTGAGCCCCGGCATTTTTCCGGTTGAGAGACGCAGTCTCGAGTTTGCACTGACCGAGAGACCCGCGAGAGAGAGATTTTTTTGATTTTTACAATCACTTTATAAAAACAATTGTTCTTCAAACATTACATCACTTTACACACAATAAAAGGAAAATAAATAAATTAAATATTTACATCTACTCTCTTATAAAAACAATTTTTTTCATAAACAATTGAACATAGAGCATTACAACACTGAATTTCAAAAACATGCATCGTACTCATTAATCTATGAAAATTAAAGTCAATAAGGATTCTTGCTTTTACCATATTTTTTAAAATAAAAACAACATCTTGACCTGACTTCTCTTCAATCTTATTTCTCCTGGTAATATAGAGAGCATATTTTGCTTGTCCCACAATAAAATTAATAACATGACATTTTGACTTTTGTTTTGGACTATAAAAAAAGTAAAGAATAAAATCTTGCTTTGTAAAACAAATATTAAAATAATCAAAAAAAACTTTTAACAAGTCAAAAAGAGGGTTAAGTCGATTACAGTCCATAAAACAATGAAATATGGTCTCTCGTTCCAAACAAAAAGGACATTTGTCACTTACGGTGGGGTTTAAAATAGACACAAAGGCATTCACAGCAATAGCTCCATGTAAAATTGGCCATTGTAAATCACCAAGTTTTTTTGTTAATTGTGGTTTGTAAATTGCTCTCCAAACAGGCTTAATTTTGGAATTAATCCCTAATTTTTCTCTCCATTCTGTATCTGTTTTAATACTTAAATTACGTTGATGAATAACTTTCACAATGTATTTATACAGCATTTTTCCTTCTACTGTACAAAAATCAATATATTTATTAATTCCTATGTTTAACAGAGGGCTAGTAAAACAAGACCCATCTATAGCGGGGGAAATTTCAATACCTGGGAAAAGATCTTTACTGTCAGGGATTAAAGTCCCTGCACCAAACTCTTCTAAAAGTATCTTCTCTTCATCAGTTAAAAACATAGTCAATTTATCAAGAAACCTCTTAGCAAAACGTATTGATCTAACCCCTAAAAGGGTTGCAATTTGTTCAGGTCTCTGTAAATCATATCCCGATTCATTTATAATGTTTTTTAACTTAAAAATCTTTTTATACCCCAATAACTCTGTTAAACCAGGAACATCTTCTCCAGAAACATCAAACCGAGCTCCAAAAATAAGTGGTTCCTCCAACAACCAATAAAGAGAAATTGCTGGTTCCATCCACCGATTTTTAAAAAGACCCCACACTTTAAACAAGCTTTGATAAAAAGCAGGAATTCCAGTTAAATTAAATCTGTTATGATCCATTAAAAACAACGTTAAATCCATTTCCATATTACCCACTCTTCTCAAAATGCTTAAAGCCAATGGTCTCCACACAAGCGAGTAAGGTCCCATTAAAAGTTTCTGTATATATTGGAGACGGTAAGTGGCTCTTCTGCTTGCGAGATTTACTAATCCTTGACCTCCTTCCTCCTTGGGCAAAAACAGAATGCTTTGAGGGGTCCAATGATAACTGTCCCAAAAAAAATTCACCAGTTCTCTTTGAATATTTGCAAGGAGTCCGTTTGGAGGGCCTACACAAGCAAATTTATGCCCATAATGAAGATGCACAAGATTATTATAATAAGATACGCCCTCTATACACTCGGGGGGGGGGGGGGGGGGGGGGGGGGGGGGGGGGGGGGGGGGGGGGGGGGGGGGGGGGGGGGGGGGCGGGGGCGGGGGGGGGGGGGGGGGGGGGGGGGGGGGGTGGGGGGGGGGGGGGGGGGGGGGGGGGGGGGGGGGGGGGGGGGTGGGGGGGGGGGGGCGGCGGGGGTGGGCCCGGGTTTGCCGTGGGGGGGGGGGGGGGGTTGGGCGGGGGGGGGGGGGGGGGGGGGGTCGTGGGGGGGGGGGGGGGGGGGGGGTGGGGGGGGGGGGACATTTCTGAGGGACGTAACCATTTCCATTTTTCAATTCGACATTCTCTGTTCTCAAAGAACCCTTCTCCAATTTGTCTTGTGGATCGAAACTCTCATCTCCCAGATAGACCACCAAGATACTTCGTAACCTCCTTCTTTTCCAAATTTTTACAGGCCTACATGGTACCATCCCAGTGGGAAGATCTCCATTCCAATTTCCCACTAACAGAGCTTCACTTTTCCCCCAATTGACTTTAGCAGAAGAAATACATTTAAAATCATTAACAATTTTTCCTACCTTACATACATCATCCTGTCCGTTTACAAAAACAATAACATCATCAGCATAAGCAGAAAGATATAAAGGATTATTACAAGCAGGGAAAACCAGACCTTTTAAATGACCTCGTAACTTTTGAAGTAAAGGTTCAATGGCTAGGGAATACAGCATACCAGACATGGCACATCCCTGTCTAACTCCCCTCTGAACTTTGAACGGAGCACTCAAACCACCATTAATCTTAAGAACACTCTCAATGTTACAGTACATAGCCTTAATCATTGATATAAAAGAAGGGCTAAACCCAAAAACCTCTAAAGTATTCCATAAAAACAGATGTTCAACTCTGTCGAAAGCTTTCTCTTGATCGAGAGATTCTAAGTTCAATAACAAGAAGTTTAAGTACACAAGCCAGCCGTATTGAAGCCCACCTCAAAATTTTAAACCATCTCTAACTTTAAACGCAACCTGTCTTATCCAAAAATAGCACCCCCTTCCCTCTCTTTTTCCTGTTAGGAATTGACACAATAAGGCACTGCATCACAGTAATGAACATCCACAATTGACCTCCTAATTTAACCCTACCCCTAAGGTCTATGGCCAAACGACTCTAGAAAAATTTGTTTATTCTGGAACATAACCAGCGATCAACCAGCCCGGATGCCAATTCTTGGCTAATAAACTGCAGGTCACCCTTTTTAGGTTAACAGTGTGATGACTGCTTTTATGCATTTGCTTTTTCCTCAGTGGTACTAGTACGCTTTTCAATTGTTACTCGTCAATAACAATTTTTTCTTCTTCATACCGACGCCATTTCTCAATCCTCTCTATGAGGGCCATAGAGTTTTTATTAGAACCCTTTTTTATGATTAACAGCTTAGCCCTGTCAATTCCTGGAGACTCTTACCATTTTCTCCACTTGCTAATCCATTGGCAGTATGAACCGCTTGCTTGTAACTTGACCCACAACCGTATGTTGGATCGTTGTTGGACCCCCTTGACCGTCACACCTTTGGCGGGTCTTCCAAGAATTGATCAGGCATCTGCCCCAGCCCATTACATACAGTTCAGATTTCATTACAAGGTCAGAATAAAACTCTCACCCAGCACAGCCTACTGTCTGATTCGCCAGTTCTCATTGTGAATGTCTTGTCCAGTAGCTGAACGTAAAGAATGATTTTATTACATTTACAGTATGAACTGTGTTCGTTTCCAAATTAAAAACACAAAAACTTTCCGTTTTATACGTTTTTAGCATCCCAATTTGAGCCACACAGATTGACAACCGTGAGCGTTTATTAACTAAAGCTCCTTGTGCTTTTCTATACTCCCAACAGGTCTATCCAAACATTGCTTTTTTCCTAGTTTCTTAATTCATCCAACTTGCTTTTTATTCTTGAGAAGCTAGTACTCCTTAACCCTAGCTTTTTACAATTCTGCCAGTTTCTATTAAATCTTCATTGATGTGCTATATTTTTCCTGAGTTAACATTCAGAGCTGTACTTTTGACCAAAACACCCCTTACACAGAACCTTACCCCACACTCCCACCATTGTTGTAAAGAACCATAATAATGTTTTTGCTGTTTAAAAGTTTCCCAAAAAAAAACTAAAATTATCTATAAAATTTGTATCACTTAACAATGAAGAATTAAAGATCCAGTATGCACTCTTACACTTTACACACTTAATTAAAACACTGCACAAAACTAAACTGTGATCAGAAAACCCCACTGGAATAATTTTACAAAATTTGAAAAGATTACATTGATACTGAACACTGTAAATTCTGTCAAGCCGTGCCAAAGATCTTTTTTTTGATATTGAATGTCAGTGCTATGATTTTGTCCACAGTTACTGTTTCGTTATCACATTCTCTGTTTTTATTGACATACGTCTCCATATATCACATAAAACCTCATGCGTTTTTCATATCAGTCGTATCAGTGTTTTCCTGATGATTTCAAGCACTATGGTGTGTTCTATATGATTCTATTTCCAACTTTATCATAACGGTACAATTTTTTAAAAAATCCCCCCCCCCCTACACCTATAATGGTTACAAACTCCTCTGCATCTGACCATTTCAATTACCTTACATCTACCCTTTTTATCAAACTTCAAATCACATCTCTTTCTGTTCTACTCTTATTACGGTGTATATAATAATGTCCATGCCCCAGCCAATTCAGTTAGTTTCTCAAAACTTTACTTTAATTTTTTAAACCAATACCGACCTCCTCACATTATTTTGACTCAACTAAACCAAGATAAACGGTAAATTAAAATTTTTTGGGAAAAGATAAACCAGACAATTCCCCATACACTAATAGCCACGGATTTTAGGACTCCCTAGGACACACATTTGGCCATCCTTACTTTTATCCCAACCTTCCTGTCTTTCATTTTAAAATCACGCGGGTGTTTCATGTAGAAACACAGGCACAATTTGGTTTTGTTAGAACTTAATTATACACATCCATTCTTTATGACCGCTCTCTGCCCATAAATTTAAAGCTTCCGAATTTTGAAGGTGTCTAAGATTTAGACCAGTAGCAAAAAAATACAGAAAGTTGCCAAAAGAATATTTGGGAGTCAGAATTTTAGAAATTAACCAAACAGCCTTCACCCTCCAATCCTTGGTAGCTTTTTTTGTCAGTCAGACCCTGTTCTTACAGGTTTTACGCTAAGACTGAATTTTACCCTATATTCTTTATCTCTGAAAAAAGCTCCCATTAGTTCAGTAGATACCTCTACCAGCATTATGAATTTCTGTTTGAAATTCACTGTGTCAAAAAACCCCCTCTTATAACTCTGCATCCCTGCATTTTTTCCCTTTGTATCTTGCAGAAATCTGCTAATGTCATCCGCTCTATACAAGCAAATCAAGTTTTCATTTTGAGAACTAACAGACAGATTTGACACTGAGACATGTTTGAATCAGAGGAATCTCTATCACTATCTGAACCCACATTCTCACTACCGCCATCATCTTTCTTGACTTGTTTGATAGCCTTTCCACAGCTTTTTTTCTTTCTTTTAACTGGGATTTTAAAGACAGATTCTACTTCCTAAAAAATCAACATCATTGTTTTCGACATCCATTTCATCAGCGTCTGCCGCCGCCACACAAGCGTTTATGACATGTGCCCCGAAGTTTGCCTCCCCTTCGGCCCATATTCAGACACACGAGATTTCTCAGAACACTCGCTGTTGTATTCTCAGATTCGATCGGCTCATGCGCAGTCTCCGCGTCACCCGTGATCTCAGCCAGATAATTAGCAGAAACTACTTGTTCCGAGTTTGTGCTCGTACATGCGCTGTCCTTTTTATTAGGACAATCACGAACAAGATGCCCGATTTTACCGCAATTAAAACATTTAATTGTAGTGTCAGATGTTGCAAACACTGTGTAATCGAAACCATCAATTTTGAACTTGAAAATCAAATCGATCTCATCAGCTCCATTTTTCAGCACCATGAAAACGTGTCTTCTAAACGAGACTAGATGTTTTACCAATGGTGACTTGCACCCAAGATGGATTTTTTTGATAGGGGAAACCAGTTTTCCATAAAGAGGTAATTATTGCACCAATACTTCGTCTTTGATAAACGGATGTACATTGGACAGTATAACCTTTTTAGACGGGCTACTCAAAGGCAAAACAGGCACAAGTGAACCATTCAACACCACGCCGTTTTGTACAGCGTCATTTGCCTTATCAACTGTTTTTTAAAAAAAGAACAACTGCACTGTTCATCCGCGATGCAGAAACAATATCATGTCCCACAATCTCTCCCACCGCTAAACAACACTGTTCCACATTGAATTTAGACTATACCCCACTTCTTTCTCACTCCCCATGACGGCTTGGGTAATTTAAGTGCTCAAAACCTCATTGTGTTTCGGTCCGTAATGCTCCCGCATAATCGCTGGTGGCAGACGCCCCCCAAAACCCCCTAAACCACTAAACCGTCCAAATAAAAGCAACAACTAAAGACAACACCCCACACACAAAAAAGACAGAAGATACGAAAAGTTTTTAGTCACTACAGCTCACACCCGCACTCTTACCCTCAACCACAATCAGTCACTCACAAGATGCTACTCAGACCGATTTCGACCCGGAGAGGAGACGAGGGAGATCTGCCCGGAGAGAAGATGAAGGAAACTAAGCAGAGAGAGTCATTCTCCTAAGGTAAAACCTATTTATATTAAACAGTCCATTTCATGTGGGTTATGAAGGCCGGAGATGACAACATTAATACCTGCAGGCGTCCAGTTAGATATGAGAGATGATCTTTAAGGTGGTGTAGAATCCACTAGGGGGTCAATGGTTAATGTTTTTCGTCGTTTAATATTCCGACTTTGATTTGTGCATTGTGAAGACCCATCACTGTGAAAACACCAAGGTGGAAAATGATTGGTCCCTGTATGCTTTCAATGGTTCCAAATCCACTACTTATGGGAAAGCCCTGTATAACAAGATATACCATGGCCGCTGGTACAAGGACACTTTAAGACAACCTTCACACTAGCTATTCCTCCGTCGGTGTGAAACAAACCCCTCCTACCCAACCTTACTTCCCCCTCCTGAAACAAACATTGCAATCTTCAAACAAGGCCTACGGAACAACTTTCCAGCAGCCCTAATTCACTCAAGTAAAAAAAAAACTGTAATTGGGAAACAGTTGGTAACATAGGAAATAACGTCCACATGTGAGAATCCAAAGTCAAAATAGTGAGATTAGTGCACATTGTGTAACTATGAACAGTTAGAGTTGGGAGTCAGCGCGTTGCAGTGAGAACAACAGTCACATTTGAGAATGAGTCTAAAAATTGTAAGAAAACAAAGTAACAATTGAAATGGAAGGTAAACTATAAAGATAGAAGTCAACCTGATACCGACAGTAGAAACTGTAATCTATGGTGAGGGTGAGTATGACCCATCCCATTGTGACGACTATCTTGATCGCGCAACCCAAACCATCGACAATTGATATATAAAGTACCTACCGTCACACATGGAACATAAAGTCACAACGTCCGGATTGTTTTAAAGTCACGTTGTGAGACAGAATAGTGCATTCTGATGAGACAATACAAAGTCACATATGTGACTCAATGCCAGTTATAAAGTCTACATTTTGCATTCCCGATAGAATTAGTTAACTTGAGCCCCCCTGTCAAAGCCCTTTGTTGTGACCTCTTGAGTCGCAAATGACTCAAAAAAAAAATACACTGCAGAGTTTCGCAAGTTACTGGTAGCTATAAACTTGTTGAAAACTTGTTTTTCGAAAAGTAAACCGAACAAATTTTGTTCTTTTTGTGAACTACGGTGTTTATTACTTGACCTTACTAAGTTACGCCTTTTGTTGCTTTCATCTCCTGTGATATCACCAGCGCTTTAACAAGCATTCCTGTGAGGAATACACGCTTTCGTTAAATGGATAGTGCTAAATATTAACTCATGGGCGAGGTTTTCTCTTACAATAATCATAAAAGATTAGGATGAGGCATAAATAAGCTTCACCACCACCACATCATAATTACACTCCACATCACACTCTCACTACACCCATTTTAACACTACACATAACTTGCACACTGAAATCTAATGGTTCAACTGTTCGACTAAGAGGGAGATGGGGATTTGAAAGTCTTTTGGCGGTTCTGTCTCTGATGGATCATCTATCTTCATGACATCACCTTTTTGATTCGTTTCTGTTTCTCTTTCATCTTTGTACACTCATGAAGGTTCCTGTCTATGATTATTGAAGGCGCGTTAACCGAGAAGGAACAAGGGCAAGTATAAAGTCAAGTTCGGACGACACCTGGTATGTGGTAACCAAAGAAACAAAGAAAGAACAAGAGTAGCAAAGGAATGATGAGCACGCTCTCTCTCTCACCTTCATTTCTTACTTTAACTTTCGTCTTCATGCATTGCTCTGCCTCTCTCCCTTCACAATTTTTTCTCTGTTGCTAGTCGTTGTGACCTCCTGTCTGCTTTTTGCTGCTTCACATGCTATTTCACATTTTTCACAATACGATTTGACTTTTGGAACCCCTGGCGACGAAGAGCATACAGGAGTCTCTCTGCTCTCCTTTCTCTAAAACCGTACAGCTTCTTTGTTCTTCCGACGATCAGTTCACCATTTCACTTGCCCAGATCCTAGCTGCCCGGCATCTTTGGGCATAGCTCCCTCTGCCAACTTACTGCCAGGGGCAGAGGAACAGTTTAGGAAAATTCGCTGATCGTCCGAGTCCGTATCCATTGAATGGTGATCAAACGGGGAGGGCATAACCAGTAGCAAGCGGCAAATATCTATACCCATCCTACTTCTAACCACAACATATCTGTCCACTCTTCCACTCCTCATGTGGTTTCCAAAAATCTGATCCAACTGGTTAGTTGTAACATATCTTTCCACCGTTTTTTTGTCCATACTAAATGAAGCAAAGCTCACACTTCTTAGAAAAAAATAAAAGTGGTATCCAAAACCAATGGTGATGGATTATCCGTCTAACTCCCAATGCGAGTGTCTTCGGTAAACCTGCTTGATCACAGAAACAATTCTAATAATCGCAACTCCCCTTTGAGGGCAGTCCCTGTTATGCGAACCTACCAAGCTCATGGCCGGAAATATGATAAATAATCCTAACTACTTACCATTATTAACTACCTTCATATATTAGACCACTGTGATCTTTAGCTGATCAACTCAGGGTTAACTGTCTGTCAATTCTAAGAATGTTTATTTTTTGGTTAAGGGAAATAACTTTCTTACTGAAAAATTCTATAAGCTCTGTCGTAACGTAATCTGGCATGATATTGCCTCCGGTATGGAGTTTTTAACCACACTGAACACGTCAACGTGTGATAAGGAAGGTTTATTAATCTACGAAATTACCAACCAAACTTAAACTAGTCCGCAACATCTACATAAACACCTTACAGAAAATGGTCTACACATACCCAATTCACACACAACACACACACACACACATACAGTGGTATAGGAAAGGGTTAAAGTTTAATTCTCCGCATAGACAGAGGAGGGGCTCCTTAAGACCCATGAGATTGTATGTATAACAACATTTGCATACTTCAAACCACCCGAGCTAAACAACTCCCCCTGAGGGAAAGCAAGTCAGCCTTTATTAGTTCAAATGAACCCAAAAAATTGTAAAATTCAGGTGTTACCTGATAGCTATTAGTGATCAATTAAAGAGACTAAGTTGCACGTGGCAGTATGTCTGAAAAAGATGCTGATGCAATCTTAAAAATCGGCCCCAAGATCTGCGGTATTAGTTGGGTGATGAGCGATTGAAACTAAGAGATACCATGTTTGAGCTTTTTCCGTAGTTAGTTACTTTGCCAGATTGGAACAGGAACCTATACTAGGGCCGTAATGAAGATCAAGGCCTGGCACAGATGCTTTGTTATCCTGAAGCGTTTTTCTCACATCTTTATCTTTGCTTCTGACCGAACCACCGACTGCGCGGTTCACATGGAGTGTGGCCTTTAAAGCCTGCAGAGAATCACGCCTCTCAAGATGGGCTTGGCAAATCGGAGAGGTTTTGATTGAAATCCCCCAGCTGAAGAGGCGAGGTCTGGAAAATATGTGAGGTGAGATGTTTATGATCCCCTCTTTGTCCTTGTAGCATGGTATTTGCATATGTTAATCGCTTGGGGTAGAGGCACAAATAGTAAAGATCCTTAGAACACATCAAAGTGCATACGGGTACAGCAATATAATATACACGCTTTTTTTTCGATCATAAGAAGGCGAATTCATCGATACTAGACATGGTAGAGTTACTTAAATGAATGAGTGGTTTATCGTAAGCATGAATAAAAATAGTCTATAATACAACAGATTAAATACAACTCAGCAATAATATACACAATGGCCTGAAGAAATTGGGTGTTCATTCAAAGAAGGTTTTCATATGAATTGCTTGTAGAAAAAGTCATTATCCTGTTGCATTAGAGTGACCACTTGTTTATGCGAGAATGAAGCTAAGACGTCGGCTCGCATTCCACCAAGGTTTGTAATGTAGCGGACCGCCCTCGTAACTATGACCCAGGGTCTTGTCCGGCGTCTGGGGTGTTACAAAGTATTTCGTTGAAAATCTCAGATACACACAATATATATTGTGTGTTGGAGTGGTCCACAGGACGGACAGAGAACATATACACAGTATATCAAGACACTTTATCATTCCATCTGAGAAAAAAAGTCTGCAAACTGTTTCTATTAACATAAACAATTTACTTAAAACACACAAAGAAAATCCCTGAGAACCAAACAAACAAATTCCCAATGGCCACTGTTGTGATATCCTTTCAGGAATCTACACAGATGCCCCTACGGACTTGTGCTCTGATTAAGATTACCTCGGTCTTACCCACCTCATGACTCAGGAACCCATCTACACACAGCAGATGACAGGCTTAAAGGAAAAACACAGACGAATACACGTGAGGAGCGATAGGACCAAACAAAACGCTCAGCATGAAAGCAGCAGAAAATGAGCTTGTATAATTATGCCTGACTGGGGCCCTGCTGTTATTCCACCGAGTGTGTCTGAAATCGATGAGGAACATTTGCTCTGAACCCTCCTTCTCTCCTGACCCCGACCACCCTCAGAAAGTCCCTAAATGCATGATATTGATAAGTCACTTCTCTGGCTCCTATCTGTTGGTTTCAGAGCACGGCCCTCAGTCTTCAAAGTCTGGGGCTCATTTGGCTCGAAGACCTATGAGAGTGCGGCGCTGCTACATTTAGTGATTCTCCAATCCGAAATGCACATTGATTTCAGGCCGGGGTGAAAAGGGGGTGAATCACTCGTTCGCGTTCTCTGTTCTTGTTTGTTTGTCGCTTTCTCACTCTCTCAGGTTCTTTTTCTAATCTTGCGCTACTAATCTCTCCACTCGTCCCCCATACCTGTCATCTTTCCCTCCTGCCCTCCTACCTCGCTTTCTCTCTCTGAACAGTACTAAATCTTTTCCTGGCGACAGTAATGGTCTGAGAATGAAAGGAAGGTCAGGATGTGAAGCTGCTGAGATCTGTAAGTGCCGGATCAATACGCCAATTGGATTTGCCCACTCGCATTAAGCAGTGCATCTAATAGCCTCTCCTGGCCATCGATGCAGCCAGCCATCATTTAATTACACTCACTGTGTTACAACCGCCTCAGTTCAGGCCAGTCGTTTCAATCTGGGGGCACCCGGTTGCGATCGCTCAGATTTTTTACTGGGAATGTAGAATGTAAAATATATCTGCAACCTGTTTGGTGAGATGGCAAAAATATCCAAAAATGACAGACTGTTGAAGATAAATTAAGCTCCTTTTTTTATTTTTGCTACAAGGAGTACTTTTTTGTTTAAAGTCAGCCCTCAGTTTGATTTTTTTTTTTATTTGAACGAAAATATCATTTAAATTTAGTTTACTTTGACTAAAATGGCATCTAGTTTTAATCAACGGGAATAATATTTAGTTGGTAAGCAAAACTGACTAAAATGAATAAATATGACATCATGAAATACTAAATTTAAATGATATTTTTGTCAAGAGAAAAAAACAGCAAAAATGAACTTTTGATTATAAGAGCTACAGCTAAACAAATAGCTGAATTTCTTCTCAAAAGTCAGTCATTTTTGGTTATTCAGTCATCAGTAAATTTTGCCTGGTTATAATATAAGCTAATGTTTTAGAGGAAACCAGTGGCTGCCAATGTTATAGGGAAGCCCTGGTCTGAAAGAAACATTTAATGCCATATTTACATCAGAAACGTTGCTGTAACCAGGGATCAAAGAAGAGATTCATTATAATACCATTATTAGAATTCTTATTCTCGAGTGCTGCATCATTGATTCACATCAGACTGTAATATTAAAATCAGAATTTCATTGTCTCCCTTCTCGGGTGCTTTGTTTCACTTTAGGAAACTGGCAACGGGACACAAAGCATTTCTTCGACTGTCGAGTCTTTTGATTATGCACTCGAATCTGCGAGACGGAAGAAGAAGAAGAACAGAGACACGGATGGGGGGTGGGGGGTGGGGTAAAGACACTGGCAAGGCAAACATTTGTTTCAATTTTTTAATTAAAATGAAAACAGGCCATTGATTCCCCCTAAGTGAGAGCAGTGCAGCCTAAAAAGGCATCCATCTCGTTTGAAAGTGTGACAAGGGGTATTGGGGTGGATGTGTGATCTGCGTGAGGCAATTAATAAACTGGTTCCTTTAGAAGACTAACATTAAAGCATCGTTATGAAGAACTGATCTCCTGTACTACTGCTTTGAGCCTGTCCCTTTACAGAGAACATAAATGATTGGTTAATCTATGGCTTCATTGATTAGTTGATTGACTGATGCTGTCATTAAAGTGTGATTTAGACTGCAAGTCTGATGTCTAGACAACTGAGAAAACTGGGCATGCAAAAGCACTGATAACTAAAAGAATCAAAAGCCTGCTGGAAATTGCATACTTTCTTATCACAGACCTTTTTCTCTATAAATAAAGATAGAACACATGTAGAATGTGTCAAATTAACTGTATTTTTTCCCTGGGCAATTACAGGCTGTCCAAAATGCAACTGAGGTGCAATGAGCCCCTGCATACACCACAATGACAACATTTAGAAAGCATTACAATATATTTACATTGCAAATTTTGCAGCCCAATTAAAACACTAAATATATTTTGGAATTTGGGGCAGAGTATTCTATATTAAAACTACTTAGAAACTCTTGGATCTCCTGTCAGACGGGTTACATTATTGATACCAAGCTCAAAACTGAGCTCTTAATCCAGTTTTTCAAAAGCAGACTGCTCTTAAAGCTTGCCTTCATGAAATCAAGCATAGATGCTTACCAGTGGCAGCTGGTGTTTCTCTAGAATGGGGAAGCAGAGATGCCATTTATCAATGGTAAAATGTGTACTGAGATCTATTTCAGATCTGCAGGGTTGCATCTAAAAGCTGTTTCTCAAACTGCTGCTAAACAGTGAGATGTTGATGGCAATGGCAACAGGCAAGAGACAAGACTATGAAGGCTACGCTAAATGTTACATTAGAGTTCAAATAAATGCAGAAGCCATCTAATGAAAACAACTAGTGTGTGTGTGTGTGTGAAAGAGAGAGAGAAAGATAGTCAAATATGTTGATAGAGACTTGTTTATATTATATGCATAACATAAATATCTCATTACTTTACAAAGTGATGTCATGTGCTCTCTGAATAATGAACAGCCCATGGCCTGGGTTGCACAGCCCAGCAGACATACTGTAAATTATGTCCATCTTGACAAAAGTCTTAAGTCCAGGACACACTGCATGATTTTTAGCTGTCCTGGCCATTGTGAAACAATCTTGGCTCCTAATCCTATGTCGTTCAGTGAGAGAGGTTCGAAGACAGCCGTTGACAGGGTCTTATGACCAAGATAATTTTCAGACAGTGTCAGAAATTCAGCATGATTATCGCACGGTGTGTTTGCTGCTACGACCTACGTCTACTGACCAGCCAATAAAACTGCAACATGAAATAGCATGTTGATCAACACAACATGACCTAAAACTTAAAGCTGCTTATCTCAAACTCTTTTCCCTTCCTCTTTTGCAGCTTCCTCTTTTTGTCAGCACACATAAAATGTACAGCTGCCAAACTGTGATTCGTCATGCTCTTTTTGTTTAATGACTATATATAGATATATATATATATAGATATATATATATATACACACACATTATTATTAAGTGGACAAGTGCGCAAGTGATTGAATCATAGAAACATGTAATTATTCAAAAATCACATCTGTGTTGCTGATATATGGCCATAACATACTAGCAACATTTCTATTGTGATTTTGCTTTAATATATAATAAGACATTTTTCAAAATATAAATATTTTCCTAAATATACATTACTATAACATTAAAAGTTTAGCAATAAACAAACAAACATGAAATATATCAAAATGAATTACATTGTATTGTAAATGTAAACACCAAACATAAGTTACTTGCTCAAATTAAGTTATTATTTTGGTCACCCCTCTAAAATATACATATTTTACATAAGTAACATAAGTTTACTAAGTTTCAGATTTCGGCAACCACAAAAAAAAAGAAAAAGTCTGGGTTTATGCATTCTATTGTTCTGTTCTCTGAAACAATATCTTCTAGATTCTCCTGTATTGAAGTGCATTGTTTGACTGAGTTTGGACTAACGCCACAGAACATCTTGGAGCAGGGCCCACAGAAAGGCTGCTTCCAGCTGCAGCCCAGAGACAGGAAGTAGACTATAACCTCAGCCTCTGATCATACTGTACAAAACACATTGCCCTGCCATCTCCCATTTATCTATAACTCTATCAGACTTCAGGGTGCGCGCGCACACTCGCACGCACACCTTAAAGGAAGGGGAAGACTTCATTATACTTATGAGAAAGAGCAAGGCAGCAAATCTAATTCGCTTCTGAAGGAACGCAGTGTTATTGCTTTTCTATATTCACTCTCTTTCAGTTCTCTGTCGCTTGTGCACATTATTTGAGCGCTCACCTAGGGAGTCATTTGAAGCGGACGAAAATAAATCCCTGATATAGTTAAGCATTATGAGAGTTTAATGTTCTAACATGTCTGGGCACTAATAGAATAGGTTTCTCACTTTCATTGATGGAAGCCATTTTATTTTGGGACTGAAAATAGAACACAGGGGATAAAGAGAACGATTGTAAGATACACTTACATTTGTTCAGTTATTTTTCGCTTCAGGCAAAAGTAAGCAGCTTTGGACCAAAGCGGCGGGAACAACTGCTGAAAGATGTTGCAGATGGCAAAAGTCACACACTGTCAAAGAGCTGAGTAGAAACCACAGAGCTAATTAAGCTGTTATTTAAACAGTAACTAAAACTGAATGCTTAGAACATACCATAATAAATACCATTATGGAGGTCCATCTGAGAGCTATGGGATCAGTGCAATTTAAAGATGCAATAGAACAATGAAACCAAATTATTTCGATATTAAATTATACACTCTGAAAGCCTAGCTGGTCATTAGCATATGTTGTGATTTAGATGCTGGTATGCTGGTGTCCCTACCAGGATGCTTGAAAATAATAAGCTACAAAACTTACTAAAAATCTTGAATACCTTGATTGACAAGTTAGACCATGCTGGTCAAGAAACTTCTCCAGCTGGGTCTTGTTTGTGAACAGCATGGTCAAATAAGGACTAACCAGCACAAACCAAATTTGAAAGGAACTGAAATTCATGCTCTAAGCAGGGGATTTTGCAAAAATTATCAAAACAGTGCCATAATATTTACTATTAATAAATAAGTTACATCAGACTTCAAGTGACCAGCATAGTACCACGTGTAACTCGCATTTAATGTCTGGGCCATATTTTCGTAAGTCATATCGTTGCAATATTTTATATTTCATTTAATTAATTATTTTTTATTAGCTATTATTTAGCATTATTTCCCCTCGCTGATCGTATCATAGCACATATGTGGTTCATTTTGAGTCATTACCACTGTTAAATAAAATTAAAACTATTACAAATGATTTTCATCATTTAAATACAGCTGAAATAAAATAAAAATATAAATATTGATTATTTCCACAACAACACAACACCACACACATATCTATATATATGAAAAGTGAAAATATTAAAATAAAGCTAATTCAAATAAATAAATAGTATGATAGCATATAAATGTATATAAATAATACAAAAAATAGTCTACACTGTTCATGACCCACCACTTGAGAATGACCAGGCTAAATGACTAAATTAGTATAATTAGAATGTATTTATTTGATTAAGCAATCCGGTTATCTAACACTGCGTGAGTATATAAAGCCTCTTATCACTCTATAGAAGCTGATGATTGACAAGTTCACCTCCACACAGACACACAGTGGAGTCTTGATCTGGCCTTGATCTTATTACCTGCATCCCTCCTCTCTTTGACCTAACCCCTCCTCCTCCACATCACTCAGCGTGCGACTGGACAGCTAGCCTGTCAATCAATCACGCCCCCGGCTGACAGGAAGTCTAATGATTCACAGACACTGACCCTCACCTCTCACTGGGCTTCACAAACCCAGAGCTCCAACATCAGAGAGGGTTCTTCTATTTTCTACTTTAATCCAACCCACTTCTATCAGCATGCAGACACTGTAGTTCCTCAAATCACAGACTACAAAAGTGTGGGCAGTTGTAATGAGCACAGGATTCTAATAAGCATAGCGCGGCTCCCAGGCAATTCCTGCTCCGAATGTCTTATCTCTACTCTTCTCTTATTCCCTCTGTTTGCTTTTATCCATTGTTTGTGACGCTGCAACCTTTAGGCGAGTGTTTCTCCACAGTTTAAGTATCAATCATGTGGCCAGTGTGTGATTACAGCCTCTCTTTCACTGAGGATAGCAAAACAGCATAGTAATGACACACATACGGATGATTCCACAACATTAGACTATTTTACTCTCTTCTGATTGCAGAGGGATGAAAGAGATACCATGGTTTGAGAAAGAGAGACAATAAGAACAAGACAGAGAAGAAAAGAGAATACTTACAGGTTACCGTCTGTCTACATGGTTAGAGCTCCTTTCGGAGCAATCATCTTGAAAAACAGCACATAAACAAGACATGCTTGGAAGAACAAAAGTGAAATGTTACATAGTGCATGTAAAATCGTAGTTAGACTTTAGTCATGGGTTCGATTGCCAGGTATTGCAATGAACTGATGAAATATGAAAAATTTAATATAGCAACTTGTACTAATTTACAAAATCACATATGCTAAATTATACACTAGTTTAATATTCCAATTTACCGCTCAGTCTGCCCACATACAGCAAAATATGTGTCATTCATTATGTTCTGAAATCTCAAGCAATTTGAGCAACAGGGATAGTAGTGCTTGTCTTAATCAATACTGCATATTACGCCAACACACGAATCTCATCAGCCAAATCCAAAGAAACTTAGTTGAAGTTTTGGACAAGCTAACTCTGATCTAACCTCAGGGGTGATGAAAATAAACTTCTCAAAATAAAGATTTCTAAGAGATTATGAAGCTACATGCGAGAGCTTATAGACTGCAGGCAATTTAATATCTCAGCACCAAAGCCAGTCTGAAAACAAGAAAGCACCATCATTACTGATTCAAAATGGAATTATAGGCAAAGCCAGACAGTCAGATGTGCATTATGAGAGGGTGATCTGTTATTATGCATGTGCCGTGTGTGTGCACGTGGGCGCGCATGTGTGACGTTCCATCTGCACGGATTCGGTTTCACCTAAGAATTGATGCATCTCTGATAACACACACATGGGGACGTGGGATGTTGGCGACAGGATGGTGGCGCCGTATCGACCCTGCAGTCTCATCTCTCACAATCTCCACACAACCTTAAGAAAACCCTCAAGCAGCGTTTGCTTCTGATAAAAATCAGGCGACGGTAAAGAATTGCTTTCCAGTTCATCGGAAAATGGATTTCATATCTGCAAGTCATCATAATATTGGAAAACACCATTGCGGCATAAAGTCCTCCTCATTCTTTCAATCGCTCCATCCTGTCTTCCTGTCTCAGCACTCGCAATGCTTCAGGTGCCTGTGGGGGATTTCAGTGCTTTATTTGTAACAGCATTAGACTGTTGGTATTTTCAGTTAATATTAAAATCCATTATGAGTGATCTGGTAGCAAGTGGTCAGTGCTAAATACAGAGGGTCCAAAATCTTTTCTGATTCAATCACTCAAACCGCATTCAGAGGTATTTTAAAAGATGACCACATTGCATTTGTAACGTAAACACTACTGTGTTCTGATGCTTACAGGACAACAGTGAAGGACCACCAGGGTGTTTATAGTTAACTAAATCTGAAACCGAAACTAAAACCATGAAATAAAGTAAAAGCTAATTGCAAGAACTAAAATATAAAACCCAAGCATTGTTGTAACATTTTCATTTTAATTTAGTTTAACTTGATGTAAACTGATATAAAACAAATATTTTAAAAATACATTATTGACACATAGAAACAAACAAATTCATATAAAGAAAAACTACTAAAACTAACAAAAACTAACAACACAATTACTAAAACTTGAACTAAAACTAAAATGAAAATTGAAAACTGATTAAATAAAAGAAGATAAAACAACATAAATAAAACAGAATACAATAAAATAAAAACATTGAGGACCACCCTCTCAGCTGCTTCTAAAACTTTGCCAGTTACCTGTGGGGATAAAATAAAATAAAATAATTTCGAAACACTTCTTAATACCTAATTTGTACATCATTTATACATGTATACATATTTTGTTATAAAAATAAAATATCGTATAATATAAATATACATGTCATATCTAATACAACAATGCATACTATTTGTTTATTTAAATAAAAGTACATCTAATACCAGGTGTAAACAGGGGCTTGGCTACTCACACCAGAACAAACATACTGAATAAACATTTGAGTCTACATTATTTTAAAGTTATAACATTATATTGTTAATTTTATTTTGCTTTCCTCTTTCAGCCTTAAAAACCAAAGATATCCAGGAGCTTTATCCTCTTTCTTTTCAGATACAGTACCTGGTAACTAAAGACGGCGAGTCAAGATAAAAAAAAAGAAAAGTACTCCTGATACCTGAACCGATCTCCATTCGATTACAGCCCAGCAACGAGTTGTATAAATACATGTTTACAGTGAAACACTGTCTCTAATGGCTGCTGTTCACATTGATCTCCCTTTTCCAAAAGCATACAGCGGCAAAATGCCTTTTAGCTTCAGAGCTGTTTTTGATGCGCTAAAATGGCAGTAGAAAGGAAAGTGAATTGCATTGATTCTCTAAACAGGAAACAGCATAAAGCAGAGAAAGAGAGAAAGAGGAGCCTTGTGCATGTGTACCATTGTTTTAAATGTAACAAGCGTGTGGTCTAAGCAGATGAGTAAATGATGTGTTAGACAGACAGTGTGCCCTCTGACCAAAGCAGCTTTTATGCTTTTATTTGAACAGAAGCCTGAAGCAGGATACTCACTCACTCACTCGCTCCCTACTCTCCTGTTTTCTTCTTTCCCCGGCTCTCTCTCGCTTCCCATCCCACGAAAATGAACCGTATCTCAGTCAAACACACAGCGGACAGCCGCAGACGAGGTGTGATTGTTTGCTTTGTCAGACAGCATGAAAGACCCGGACCCCGTCCCCTTCTGCCCTCAATCCCATCTGAGCTGTTTGTGGTTTGGAAGTCTAATGACAGAGAAAGTGAGAGAGGGAGAGGAAAAAATGCAATAGCTTATTTGTGACAGTGATGAGGATGATGATGATGGGGTGACAGTGACAAGGAAGATGGCATCAATATCAGTGCATCAGCCCCTCAGTCTATGTGAAACACAGAAATAGCATATAAGATGCTGTCTGTGCACATCACAAGGCTGAAATTACTCTTTTCTGCTGGAATAAAAGGACTACTAACCTTCTCAACACACATCAGATGAAGGGACATCATTATCACTTGTTTTATAACTAGTTATACGGATAATGAAGTTAAGGATCACATACTAAATGGGCTAATCCCAATACAATCTCCAACGGCTGTATTCAAAGACATGTTTATGTCTTTACTAATCGCCCTTTTGTCCTCAGCCTCTGTTTTGTAGTGTTTTATTTAAATGGAGAGGTAATAACAGTCTTTAAGAAGTTGTTTTTTATGTTTAACATGGCTGCTTGACTTGATGCATACTTAATGAGAAGTTTTCAAAAATCCATCTTATTTGAAATGCTTCTCAGGAATCTGTTTCTAACTCTGAATTAAATGAGATATGTGGGAGTGACTACTAATTCACTAAATCAAATGTTTAACTTTAGATTAAGCAATTAAACAAGTTTAGAGTAGAGGTGTAGGCATATTAGAGAAATATAGGCAAAATATATTGCAGGGAATCAAGGTTAATTGTTAATATGTGGTGTATGAAGCACAGCTCACACTATTAAGTCACTTCTAAACCAAGCAGCTCTCTGTTGGTCAGTTCTGCAAATTTGCATGTCCAACTTGAACATGAGTGAAATCTGTGTGGAGAAATTTTCACCCTCTCATGAACCTCTAGCGGAACCGTTTTGGAATGATTGGATTTCACCTAAAACATGTAAAAATAGTAATGGTAAATGCGACCGCACCAGACTTAAAGGGGTCATATGATGCGATTTCAAGTTTTCCTTTCTCTTTGGAGTGTTACAAGCTGATTGTGCATAGATAAGACTAACCCTGAAGTTGCAAAGACTAAAGTCTCAAAACCAAAGAGATATCTTTATCAAAGTTAAGACTCTGCCACACCCCCCTAAAACGGCTCGTTCTAACAAACCCCCACATATCTACCTCACTATGTAAAAATATTAGCATAATTCTGCCCAAATGTTCATGCAAAGAAAGAAGGCGTGGTTCAGTAATCGCAGTTAGTGTTGAAGCAGCATGTCAAGGAGACACTGTGATTCAGTGCGAACGCAAAAGCACTTTATTTGGCCCTATCCGAAAGTAGCTGCATTGGAATCTAAGAATGCTCAACACAGAACAGCAAGTGCTTTAGGACGACCGTTTCGTGACATAGGAGAGGAGACAGTCGGACATTTGCTATGATATCTGGCGCTTGCTGAATCAGCTACGTTTGTTAAGTTGAAGTATTTGCTATGACTGTCAAATGCGGCGTTTTGCGCATCGTGGTGTTTAAATTTGCGGGTGGAGTGCGTGGGTGGCGAGAAGCAATGCGATTTTTTCAGAGCGACGCGAGAGGATGAGAGAGGAAACCGCTCCAGTGAGAGAGAGCAGATGTGAAAGAGAGGAGGAGGAGAGAGAAGAGAGGAAGAGAGCAGCGCGCGGAGAGAGGGAGAGGCGATGAGGGAGAGAAGAGAGCGCGCGCGGCAGCGCGCGGAGAGAGAGAGCGAGAAAGAGGGGGGTCACTCACAGTGGAGGCACACGCGTCGTAACGTGGCTTTTGTACTGCAAACACATATTCATCACTGTCTCTGTCACGAGACTCTGTTCCCCTTTCTGGCTCTGTCTTTACATTTATTTTGAAGGATGAAGCTCGGGATTATGGTAAGGGGTGGTACATTTCCGACGAGTGCTTGCGGTATACGGCCAATCACAATGCACTGGATAGCTAGCTGGCCAATCAGAGCAGACTGAGATGTGGAAGGAGGGACTGTAGAAAACTAAGCGTTTGAGAGAGGCGGGGCATATTGGACTTATAATAATGTACAGTATTTGAAAAATAAGGTGTTTTTTGAACATTAAATCATGTCAACATATTCTGTTACACCAAATACACAAAAGAATGATCTTTAAAAAAGCATCATATGGACCCCTTTAAAGGAATATCACCAAATAAAAAATAAAACAATCTGCTTAAAATCATCTATTCTACGATTCAAAGCATGTTTGATTTCTTCTGCTGCTGAACACAAAGGAAAACTGGCCGCCTTTTCACAGACTGTGTCGACTATTTAAGCCAGTCATCAGCATCTAATCCCGTTTTTAGATTTTACACATTGTAAATTGATATACATTGTTATAAACTCTAGCGTTTGTGTTATTATATACCTTTGCATCATAATGACAATAAAAAAAAAAAGTCAATGCTGCTAAGAACGTGATTGAGCAGGGGGGCGTAATTGGTGAGGGTGTTTCTAATACAACAGCTGTGTGAGTGACGGTAAACTTGACATTGTTCTCTCTTCTGAGTGCCATTGTCAATCTCTCTCTGTTTTTCCTCTTGTTGAAAGGCATACAAACAATATCGTGGACGCTTTAGTTTATATAGATGTATTAAATTGTTGCATTTGAGACAAGGGAACACCCTGAAAAACAAACGCTTGCATTTCCCAAACATAGAATTATGTTAGTCCAACATGTTTGGACACTGGATGCAACTGTGTAAAGTGCCCAATACACCTGTTTGGAGTGCAACTATCCTTTAAGTGAGGTCACGCTACACTTTGGCTCGACCTTCCTTCGATTAATTCCTTATGGCAGACAAGAAGAAAATGCAACGAAATTCAGCAAAATAATTGAACTTTGATCTTTGAATTTTTCATAGTCAAAGACTGTTTGACCAACAAGATGATACACACATTACAGATTTATCTTGTGGTAAATAGTATTATAGGATAAGTAGTAAGATTAGGTATATGAGTGTTGTGGGACAAAAGGGATTAGGGGCATGTTTTTTTATGTGGGGGGGGGGGGGGGGGGGGGGACCCTAGCGTGATCTCATATCATGTGGCCAAAAGTTGTGGTACACAAAGGGTTTTCATATGCTCAAAGCCTATGACAATACCTTAAACCAGTGAATTTCTAAAGCCCAACCTTACAAAAGCATCGCTGTAATCAGAGACGGATCAGGAGAGCAGCAGCACATCATGTCAGTGTTGTCAAACTTGTCAAAAGCAAAAGAAGCAAAATAGCATTCTTGCATGACACACTAACAACTGACAACTGCTTATGAATTCAGCTGAATGTGATGACTTGAATGATCTGCTTCAACAGTTTCCTGCTTTCCATATATGGGCCGCCCTGTGAAAGTTCAGAATGATTGACAGGCAGAAAGCATCTCCGACTGGCTAAACAAAGAACCTTATTTTTCCCCCCCTTTACAGAGCTTAGGGATGTCACAGAGACAGATGTGATATTTTAGGGCAATTAATTCAGATCTGATCTTGTGATATTTTTATACATAGTATAAAGTGCCATTCCATGATTACAATTAAATTAAAAGAAAGCATAATAATGTGTAAATGTGTATAATGTGTAACACATAGTGTTTCAGTAGTCACTTCATCACATGTGACTGGTATTACAAAGGAAGGTAAAGTAAACAAGATGTCCTTGTATAGCAGAACACAACCAAACATAGTCATGGGCGAATAAAGCGACTCCTCCAATGGGAGGTACAGAAAGGCAGCGGTGTTTGCGAGGCAGGGGGAATTTAAAGTAAGACAGAGCTGGAGCAGAGTGAAGTTCAAAAGCAGGTATGCGGCTCGTCACTCGGTATTGACAGTCCGCATGAGATCAGGGATTGGCTCCTGCGTTTGTGGATCAGCTTTGAATTCTCCCTCTGTGACCTCATCAAAAGGGCAGGTGACAAAGTTGCATCCACAAGTTGAAAACCGCATTATACAGATGCACTTGTGAGCGTATGGTGTATTTTGTGTGTATGAGTGGCGTTTGATGTATGTGGATTTATATCAGTGTGAGGGAGTAGTGTGTATAAGTGGGTGTGTTTGAGTAACTCTTACTGGTTGATATGCAGCTCACATTCAGGGTCTCTCTCACAGACCAGCCAAGCAAATGACTTAGAAGAGCCACTCCAGTGCAGGGCTAAAGCATAGTGAATTTGTGCATGTCAACGTCTCAGTTCTGTTGAAAAGACCAGCTTTGAATTTTTGAGACTGGATCGAGACTGTTTGGGTTTTTTGGTGTTGTTTCTTTAAACATACATCAAAGCGAATTTTGAAGTGAAGTTTAAATGAATATAAATATTGGGTAAGACTGAGGAAGATACCTACATATGTACACAATATTATTCCAATTAAAAAAAAAGGTATTTCTGTTTTAATACAATTTATTCACATGATGACAAAACTGAATTTTCGGCCGCCATTACTCCAAGTCTACAGTGTCACATGATCCTTCAGAAATCATTCTAATATGCTGATTTGATGCTCTAGAACATTTCTTACGGTTTATCAATGTTGAAAACAGTTGTGCTGTTGAATATTTTTGTTGAGACTGCACAGACACAGCTATGACATAATAAAACTATGACTATGGTAATATTAATGCTGATATTCCACTGTTCCATTATTAAATTCCAAGATTTGGAATTTTCAAATAGCAAGATGCATAATGTGCTCACCATGTACATAAACACACAAACATCTGTCCCATGGCTGTGCTAAGCTTTAAATAGCTGTGAAATGGCTTGCTGTTTGGGGAGCTCCACTTAGCAATTATGCTGAGTGCCAGTCATCTGACAGTTCTTTAATGTGAAGACTTTGTTACCATGCTAACACATGCTAATTATTATGAGGGCTACAGTGATGTTAAAATCAAATCCAAAACATAGGGATAATGAAGGATTTTTCTATTTAAGCTTTAAATTTGCAAATAAATCTCAAAATCAGGAGTCTACTGAACAATGAAGAGATGAGTTCAAGGGCGTTCAGGTCTTAAATGAAAATTCACATTGTTGAATTAATAACTGCCTTTATTTCATAGATGTTAAATTTGCCTTTATTTTACCAGAGCAGAGAGGAAAGCGCATTCATTGAAACGGACATGAATATGCCTTTTCAAAAGCCATGAATTTGCATATTTGCATCTTATTTCAAAAGACAGAGTCTCCTCCTTGCATTTAAATCACTATTCTGACAGTATTACTCTTCTAAACTAACTATTGAGTTGCAATTATCAACATTTTACAAGAAAAGATTTTTCAGAAAGATTCTTTCTAAAGGTTTCAAACTTCACCCAGTAGGTGGCAATAAGCGACTGTCTGTAAGAATGAGTCACGATTCATTAATTCAACAGATTCATTCAAAAACACTTCATCAACTAAACATGTGGTGGTCTTCATGAGTGAGTCACTGAATTATTCACTCACACAATTTGTTCGAAACCCTGATTTATTCAGGAACAAAACACTAGTCCTGTGCATTGCTATGAGACATGTAACTGTTAATCAGCTTTGGTTTCATTTGTCATTGGCAACTAGCAAAATGTGTAAGTTATTTGATGTAATGATACTCCGAACACCATCGTTGTGCATGTGATATTCATTTAGTTAAATTATACATCAGATGGGATACCAGCTACTTGAACCGCCAACTGTTGTTTTGCCCAGAAATAGGTCGGCAAAAAGGTCAAAATTCATAATGAATTATAAATTTAGCTTTAGTTATGGTATTTGGCTAAGGCTGAAATAATAGGAGAAGAACATTGACATATGAGTTTAGTTTTCTCACCAAACTTGCTCATGATTTATTCAGATGAGATCAAAAATAAGTACACATCTTTAACCTCCTCAGGGCAAAAAGGTTCTAAAAGGAGGTTTTCAGCAATCCCATAGAAGACCAATTTTTAGTTCACCCAAGAACCTCTAAGTCAACATTCCTAAAAGTACTATTTTCTTATGGTAAAGAACATTGTAATAATTGGAGGAATCATTTTCAACTGTAAAGCATAATTTGAGCTATAGAAAGGTTCTATGGATGTTAAAAGATCCTTTATTTTTTTTAGTTCCGGCTTTAGATTTACATCCCTTGTATTACAGCTTCTTTATTTACTGGTCTCATATTTCAGACTCAATATTAAATATATACATTCAGTAATGTCTTCCAGCATGACCGTGCTGCATTCCTGTGTCATTTGCAACATGCAGTTAATGTACATACGGGCCGATCTACGCTACTCTGTAATGCACATTTCATTTGCAACCTGACACAATTATCTTTGACATTTTAATGTGTGATGCTGAGTGGCTGAGAGGGCTTTCGGGAGCATGTTTCTAAGCTTGCACTGCATGGGTGTATTGTCCGTTCACTAATGTGTGAGTGTCCAGGAAAACGTGTATTTTTAGAGTCTCATCTCATGGCATGAGTCACAGTGAGTGATGTGTGTGTGTACGTGTACTACTGCATAAATTCTACACTGCAGCTACACTTGTAGTCCTCTTGTGGTAATTGCTCATCCTGTCCTCTCTATTGTTGAGTCTGTGCCGCGAGCTCACCCGTAGAGAGCAGCTCATGCAGTCTCTGGCTAATTCATTTCATTATGGCCTAATCAGAGAGGCGCACGTGGCATTTAGCCTGATTTCTGCAGATCAAAGACACCACTGTGTGTTTAGCCATGGGAGTCTTTCATTAAGCCACATTCACTCTCTTGGTGACTGGACTGCGCACTTCCAGGAACATTAAAAAAAACACAATGGCGATGAAAACAGGGAAGATAGAGGATAGGTTGCACTTGAGGGGAATTAAGATTCAGTGTCTGGTCTAATATCAATTCTTAGAAATGACTCATGTCTCTGTTTAGAGCGTGGGATTTGTCATGTACATATTTATATGCAGCCATGCTCGGCAAAATGTCCCACACTTAATTAGTATCTTTGCCTTTCTATCCAGTAAAAGTAATAAATTGTCCAAAAAACAATTTTCCTTACAAAAGAAAATCATAACAGTTTGATGACTGTACTTAATGTTTTGTACACTGTTAACCATTAACAGTGTACAAAACATTAAGTACAGTCATCAAACTGTTATGATATGATTACTTTAGAAGCCATAAGTCAATATTTTTTTACTGAATTTTTAACCTTTACTATTATTATTTTAAATCGCATTTGATAGTTAAATTACCTTTTAAGACATTCACTACCCATGAAGCATTGCACATTGCAAAACTTTGTATAATCTAAATTCTCCAACTACTTTTTAAATATATGTACATTTTGCAACATACTTGAAATATATTGATTTTATACACAAAATAAATTACTGAAATTGAATAGTTTTATTTTGCACTTTTTAATATTAAATTCATATTTTGCAATGACTCATGGGATGAGAGGTTCATTCACTCATTAAAAATGTAGTATTCAGTCTTGTACCTTTGTTTTATTTTCATATAAATCATTTTGCTTAAAACTCTGTAGAGGCAAAAATGCGAAAAAAATTACTCAACTGTTTTGAATATTGATAATAATAATAATAATAATAATTAAATATAATTTATAGTTTATTATAATTATAATTTATAATTTAATAATAATTTATTCAGCAAAGACTGTTTAAAAAGTGATAGTAAAGTCATTTAATTTTTTTCTTTTTTTTTTAATACAAAGATGTTGCAAATCACAAAACTATTAAGTAACCACAATGTTTTCATACCGATAATAATACAAATGTTTCTTAAGCACCAAATCATCATGTTAAAATTATTTCTGAAGGATCATGTGACACTGAAGACTGAAGTAAGGGTTGCAAATTCAACTTTGCCATCACCAGGAAAAATAAATAAATAAAGTTTAATATTACAATTAAAAAAACTCATTATGTAATTTTTTTTTTTTAATAAAAATAAATGTATCCTTGATGAGCATAAGACTCAACCTTTGAACAGTAGTGACAGTGTGTTTGGTCTTGTTTGACTGGCAAAATGTTTTTCTTAATTCAAGCATGTTTTTGCACCATACATACAATTACATGGATAAATACCCAACAATGGCTGTAAGAAACGACCACTGATATACCTGCTCTCTCTCTCTTTCTCTCTCTCCATGGTTAGCAGAGTGTTAATATGTGTGGAGCGGAGCGCAGTGGGGAGTGAGCTTCCTGAAGAGCTGTTGACTGCTATGTCAATGAGAGGATCATTACTGAACGCTGACAGCTCTGATCACTGAAAAAGGCTAAATCAGACTAAATTGCATTATAGCCACCTCCACCTTCCATGCTCCAGCCCGTCCCACACTCCCTCCATTCTCTGGAAGGGAACAGAGAGTGTTAATTGCGGACCTCGAGGGAAGCGACGAGGGGAGGAGAACAAGACGAAGAAGAAAGTCGTGGGAGGAGTGAGAGAAAAGCATTTGTCTTTTAGTTACACTGATATCTGCTAACCATCTTACTGTCTCAGGTGGAAAGGTATCCCACTGTCGTTTCCTTGGCATCCCACAAAGCACCTCTAAAATCCCTCCTGAAACACTTCCCGATTCAATATCAAAGCGGCTTTTCTTTCTTCCCTATCGACCGCCAGGGTTTAAACTCTAAACTACAGCATTAGCATTGAAAATTAACCACATAAATTGCAGTAAGTGAATAGCAGTGTTAAGGTAAAAAAAAAAAAAATCACACTGACAGACTTGTTACAATAAAAGCAAATGTGCGACAGAGGCTGCCAGAGAACAAGCTGGAGATTTGTTGGAAGAGCGTGTGGAAAACAATCAAGTTGAGCAGAAATCTTTTCCACATCCACATTTTCCATTTGAGTGAGAAATAGCTGTTTGGGCGTAATGGTATATTGGAAAAGCAACAAATGACCCTGTTAGGAGAGGTGATGGTGTCATTACACACACACACACACACACACACACACACACACACACAAGCCTGCAGTTCTAACCGGCTTTAAATGAAAAAATATGAGAGAGATTTCCAAAGCAAAGACGTCGCGTTCCACTCAAACAGAAGGAGAGAGAGAGAGAGAGCGATTAACCGAAAAGACAAAGAGCGATAACTTCATGCTATCTCATAAAATACTCCATGATTTCAAAGAGTTCATAATTGCATCTCATAACCCACACATGAATATGAAGGGAGGATGTGAGAGCGCACACAGAGAATTAGATTCATGCTCTGCGGATGCTCCGTCTCCACCTCCAGTCTGGTGCTAATGTGCCCAGAGGTTGACTCCTGATAAACCATGAGTGATTGGACTCAACCAGAGAAAAGCAGGCACCAACAATCCCCTCCACAACTGTGCTTTCATTTGCTGCAGAGTCCCCACTACACTACCCCCCGCCCCCCCCGCCCCCCCCCCGCATCTGCCAAGCAAAACCACAGATAACGGAGCAATTTTCCCACAGACATCATCTGCACATCACAGACCGCCATTGTGCCATTTATAAGTACAGCTCAGAAATGATTTTACCTGACAAAAGGTTGTTTTTTTTTATATAACGTTGAGCTTGTGCTGTTCTGCGCATCCTTGAATTAAACTCAATTCCAATTTGCTGGAAATTGGTATTTTTCATTTACAAAGAGGTATAAACAAAGTTATTTTCACTCCAGACACATTTGCGAGAATTGACTCATTCAGACAGGGAAATAGACTCGTAAGTAGAATCTCATTTCTTGGAATATTTTCACAATGAACTGGGCAGCTAAGTGGGTTACCATGGCGATGCACACTGGAACTGTTCATTCATATATAGCTCTCACTGACCCCTGGCAACTGGTTATCAGTAATAGGGCCATATGAAATCTGTTGTATTTTTTCCCATATTCTGTTTTATTGTTTTCCAAATTTAGTTTTTTTTTTCCTTCTATTTTTTTTCTGGATTCGCATTTTTTTTTTTTTTTTTTTGACTCCTTTTTAATGGTTAAATTAAATGTTATGAATCAAAAAGCATGTACAATTAATTAAAATACTAAAACATTTTCATATCAATTTATTAAACGTTTAACAAAAATGACATGTTTAGGGCACTATGAATTTTTTTTCTCACCATTTTTTTTATTGTTACCAAAATTCTGTGTTTTAGCATATCTAATTATTCTTTAACTGAATTAATTCAAATTTATTTCTTAAGAGTCTATGATTTTTTACCCCTGAAGAACTTCCTTTTTTATTTTAATTTTTCTGGTGTTATCAAATGAAGCATAAAAGTAGCATAAAAGGCATAAAAGTAGTAGTAGTAGCCTATTACATTACTGAACAATAGTAATATATTTCTGGCACAATGTCATCAATTTAAACCAAACTTTTATTTTGACAGGTTGCTGGGAATACCTTTATATTTCTGTGTGTATATGATATGATGATAGATTTACTCAAATGAAACGGTCAAATGCTAATGAAGTGACTCAGAGCAGTTCTGGAGATGATGTTCATGTATTTAACTGGCCGCGCAGTCTATGCAGAAATCAACGTGAGCGTCACACGCGCTTCAGTATGTGTGTAGTAAACGAAACAGCGCGTCTGCGCCATTCATTCACACAAAGTACATGCTGAACATGTAGAATCCAATTCAATTCAAGTTTATTTGTATAGCACTTTTTATGATACAAATTGTTGCAAAGCAACTTTACAGAAAATTAAGTTTCTACAATATTTAGTAGAATTCATATTTAAAAGGTCTTTTTTGCGGCTTAATATTTACAGATAATAGTCCATATCGCGACTCTATTTAAGCGTACTGACCTACTTTTGATCCATTCAGTCAAAGTTTGACACAATTCCATTTGACATTCCGCATTATTCACATAAATTCCCATTTTTTATGACTGATTCCGCATTGCAGAAATTAATATGGCCCTACAGTAAGTCCACGCACATTAGATTAAACTACTTCCTCGTATTGTGGATACAACGCGATATGTATAGTCTGGCATCCCCTTGTTCTGCTTACTTGGTTGGAGGCAGTGGGACCAGGCATCAATGATCATTTCATTGCGGATGCTTATTTTTAATGGCAGAATCTTAATACATCTAGTAAACCTGACATTTTTGCAGGTTGTGAGAGCAAACCGCTAAACTCGTTATCTCGGGGGGGACTGTCTGGCCGAGAGTCAGGTCAATTGCTTATGTTCCCGACCCAGTGTTAATTTTGACAGCAATTTTTTATTTAGTTTTAGTCATAGTCTTTTGATTAAAATTACATTTAGTTTTAGTCATATTTTAGTCATCTGAATTGTTTTTAGTTTTAGTCGACTAAATTTCATAAGATTTCAGTCGACTAAATCTACAGTTTTTCGGCTAAAATCTAATGGGTTTAGTTACAGTGCATTTACTAAGCATTTCTCTAAAATTTCCAAACTCATTATATAGGTTTGATATTAAGGTTTTATCATGATAGACACCGATTTAACTGCGGTGACACACAACATGCCTTTATGTTAAAATTAAATAAAACCACTTCTCTTCAATCAGACATATTTATTTCTATAAATAAATTTAGATTAATCTTTAGGGCTACTAAAGTTTTTCAGTCAAGAGCAGTGAGTGATTTTCCATCTTTCTGTTGTTGCTTTATTAACATCAATGACTCGGACAATAGCAACTAAATTAGGCTGCTGTCCCTTTAAAACCGAATGCACAGCTGCAATGGATGCAATGTACTGATACACGTTCTCCCTACTGTTTACGTTCACTTAAGATGTAATCAATTGTGTTTACGTGAATACTCATCAAAACGATCATTTTGTGTGTAATTCTCCATTCGTGCGATGCGAAAGAGTACTCGCGCTCTGTGAGACGCGCTCTCTGTGTGTGTATGATTCAGTGTCTGCGCTCAGAAAGCCGGACCGAAATTAGTTCTCTCTTGCATCGTCAGATTTATCTTATTTTCTATCAGCCTGTGGTTGGCGTTCCCAGAGATATCACAGGACTGTCGGATATTGGGTTAAATCAAAGCAAACTGAGTTTAATTGAAGTCAAATCTGAAATCCACATATCAATTGATAATTTTGATGGTCAATCGAACAGTCTCGTCTCAAAGAGGGAGTAAAAGCACAGAAGAGGAAAGCTTCTGGTGGTTCATTCTTTCTCTGTTTCCTACTCAGGAATATACTATATCACTACAGCAACCTGCTAAGAGGTTACTATAGTTACAGGGATGCCTTCCACAGTGGAGTGGTGCACTGATAAACAGTAAAGAGGAGAGAATGGAGGGTGAGAGAGCACTGTGTTGACAGTGATTCGTAATTTGCTCTCTCACTCATAAAGGGTGAAATGCTGCAAGTCAGAAATGACAATGAAGAAATGAAGAGGAAGATTAGAGTGATGACCCAGCTTCAAAAGCCGGACGTTTTCTTTTTAATCAGATGCACAACACACTTGCCTGAAAGGTTAATTAACAAATTCCCTCTTTTTTTTATGAAGCCCGTCCGAACGGCTAACAAAAGACAGCTTGGGGACTCGTCTGTACGGCTGTGACTGAAACATTTAGCCTATTCTCAATACCCGTGATTATTATATAAGCTAGTGGAATGAAACATGGAGGTAATCGGAAAACACATCCGCTCTCTATGAGTTTTTTTTGTTGTTGCATTGGCTCAGCTAGATACGCCCACATCAATAATCTTATCTTGGTTGAACAGAGGACTGGAACACTGCCTTTCAATATCATTTAAGCCCCAAAAATAGATGAAAAACGGGGAAATAGAGATAAAAAGAGAGTTCCAGGAAGGGGCAGGAAACCCAAGCCCGGAGTCAGCGATTTGTCTCCGAGAGATCAGCGTAATCGGGGAGAGCTCATGGGGAATGAGAGGGGGCTTACAGGAAGACACTTGCTTACAAGTTTGGAACTTGTAAAATGCAGCAGCAAAATTGCAAAAGGCAAAGGAGGCCACTAATTGATTTTTACTTTGAAATATGCATACTCATGAATGCCAGAGTGGGGCTGTACGCAATGAAACGTTTCCAGTTCCTGGTGTTTGCCATCCTGCTTGCTTCAAGCAAGTTGGGAAACATCTAATTGGGCAAAGGAAATATATATATATATATACAGTGGTGTGAAAAAGTATTTAGTCAGCCACCAATTGCAAGTTCTCCCACTTAAAAAGATGAGATAGGCCTGTAATTTTCATCATAGGTATACCTCGACTATGAGAGACAAAATGAGAAAAAATGAGAAAAAAAAATCCAGAAAATCACATGTAGGATTTTTAAAGAATTAATTGGTAAATTCCTCGGTAAAATAAGTATTTGGTCACCTACAAACAAGCAAGATTTCTGGCTCTCACAGACCTGTAACTTCTTCTTTAAGAGGCTCCTCTGTCCTCCACTCGTTACCTGTATTAATGGCATCCGTTTGAATTCGTTATCAGTATAAAAGACACCTGTCCACTACCTCAAACAGTCACACTCCAAACTCAAGTTTGGCCAAGACCAAAGAGCTGTCAAAGTACACCAGAAACAAAATTGTAGACCTGCACCAGGCTGGGAAGACTGAATCTGCAATTGGTTAGCAGCTTGGTGTGAAGAAATCCACTGTGGGAGCAATTATTAGAAAATGGAAACATACAAGACCACTGATAATCTCCCTCGATCTGGGCTCCACGCAAGATCTCACCCCGTGGGGTCAAAATGATCACAAGAACTGTGAGCAAAAATCCCAGGGGGACCTAGTGAATGACCTGCAGAGAGCTGGGACCAAAGTAACAAAGGCTACCATCAGCAACACACTGCGCCGCCAGGGACTCAAATCCTGCAGTGCCAGACGTGTCCCCCTGCTTAATCCAGTACATGTCCAGGCCCGTCTGAATTTGCTAGAGAGCATTTGGATGATCCAGAAGAGGATTGGGAGAATGTCATATGGTCAGCTGAAACCAAAATAGAACTTTTTGGTAAAAAAAAAAAAAAAAAAAAAAAAAAAACCACCTTGACTTGTCGTGTTTGGAGGAGAAAGAATGCTGAGTTGCATCCAAAGAACACATACCTACTGTGAAGCATGGGGGTGGAAACATCATGCTTTGGGGCTGTTTTCTGCAAAGGGACCAGGACGACTGATCCGTGTAAACGAAAGAATGAATGGGGCCATGTAGCGTGAGATTTTGAGTGAAAACCTCCTCCATCAGCAAGGGCATTGAAGATGAAATGTGGCTGGGTCTTTCAGCATGACAGTGATTCCAAACACACCGCCCGGGCAATGAAGTATTGGCTTCGTAAGAAGCATTTCAAGGTTCCTGGAGTGGCCTAGCCAGTCTCCAAATCTTAACCCCATAGAACATCTTTGGAGGGAGTTGAAAATCCGTGTTGCCCGGCGACAGCCCCAAAACATTACTGCTCTAGAGTAGATCTGCATGGAGGAATTGGCCAAAATACCAGCAACAGTGTGTGAAAAACCTTGTGAAGACTTACAGAAAACGTTTGACCTCTGTCATTGCCAACAAGGGTATATAACAAAGTATTGAGATAATTTTGTTATTGACCAAGATATAATATTTTCCACCATAATTTGCAAATAAATTCTTAAAAATCCTACAATGTGATTTCCTGGATTTTTTTCTCTGTTTGTCTCTCATAGTTGAGGTATACCTATGATGAAAAATTACAGGCCTCTCTCATCTTTTTAAGTGGGATAACTTGCACAATTGGTGGCTGACTAAATACTTTTTCTCCCCACTGTATATATATATATATATACATATATATCAATGGGTTGCATTTATTTGATCAGAAGTACAGTAAAATAGTGTGTAATATTGTTGAACAATTATTACAATTTAAAAACTGAGTTTTTATTTTATATTTTAAACTGTATCGTGTATGCGGTTTGTGCAAGCTGAATCTGTAGCAGTCATGTAGCTGTCATTCCCAATAGCTCATATTATCATATACCATAAATAATTTTATTTTTTGGGATACCATTCCCATGTTCAGATTGTGTGATGAAGCGGCATTTATTTGAAATATAATATATTATATTGAATTTATTATATATATAATATATGATACTATTATATAATATATAGATACGATAGATGTTATTCTATATAACATTAGAACCGTCTTTCGTCCCCCTTTTGATCAATTTCATGCATCCTTGCGGAGTAAAAATATAAATTTCTTCCAAAACTTTTGAATGGGTACTGTATATATAAGGCCGTCCACTATTATCCAGCTCAACTCCTGTTAAGATACAGCGATCCAGTGTCCATAAACCGAGTACTTCCATCACAAAATATGTACTTTATTAACAGTTGAAATGTAAGATCTTCTTCAAATGCAACTTCTGATTTCTTGGAAGAGAAAGACGCATTACATTGTAAATATGGATATCTGTTAAAACTTAATTTAGTAGGCTTTTAAGAGTACTCTAACGTGCAGATAACCTGAAAGCTATGCGACATGGACTAAATCTGCAAAACTAGAGCTATTATAAGTGTCCACATTAAATTCAGTGTCAAATGTGGCTGTAGTTTACTCGTAAAGCGAAAAGAGAGAGATATACTGCCAAGGACCCGTAGAGGACTCATCGTTTGAACTCTGTGCTCTGGTAAAGGGCTCCTGCCTGGACTGTGCTGATGCTTCATAAACCCTCGTCAAACAGATGAGGAGAGGAGACAGACTCTACTAGGGAAATGATGTATTGGCTTACTGGAGCGGGCAGCGTGTGTGTGCGCAAGAGAGAGAGAGAGAGAGAGATAAAATGAGAGTATGAATATGATGTGTGAGATGTACTCATTTCCGAGCCAAGAGTGTATATGTGTGTGTGTGGAGAAAGAGAGAGAAAGAATGAGATAGAGTTCAGGGTAGTGTAATATCACAGAGATGCTGACTCCTGTGATTGCTGGCCCATTACTTTTACAGGTTGTTTTTACATGCGTTTGGTAAAAGCCCACACTACAGTAACTTTATAGCCACTATAGGAGTCCTTGGCTAACCTTCATGTTACTGAGCTTCTGTGAGTTACAAAATAAAGAGGCTACGTGCATTCATATGATTCATGTGAGTCACTGCTCTTCCAACCCTCAATTCTTCTTCTTTTCCCCCCTCTTTTAACGTTTCCTATTCATATGAAAGATGTATTGGATTTTCAGCACAGCCCATAATCCATATCCATTTCTCATCTTCTGCTTTTTATCACATACAGATGCACACACATGCAGAGCATAAATATAGAAGCAGGTGGCAGCCTTTTTCAGTATCACGCTGGACATTAGGTGGCAGTGTTGCTCTGTAATGCAGTCCATGAACCATAATCGTTTAACCAGAACTTAACCAGGCTCCAATGCAACTTTGCTTAACATGACATACAAGCACATACTCATCATCATTCAGATTTTTCAAATTCTCTTAAATATAAGATCAAGACATAATTTTTAATAAAATGCTAAAGACTAAGATTTCTGTCAAACAAATCAAGACTGTAAGACTTTTCATGCATGATTAAATGATTAAAAATGTGGCATACATGTGATATGACTAATGAGAAGGAACAATTCAAATGCATTCCTCTAGCAACACACATGGAAAGCCATGATGCCATCACATGCAGTGGGTGTCATGACTTTAAAGAGACAGTTCACCCCAAAATTAAATTCTAGTATTATTTATGTATTTTCAAAAACCTTTGGAAACACCTTTTGGACTCTGGAGCACAAAAAGAGTTATTTAAATCCAAGTTGGCTGTTCTTTTACATACAGTTAAAGTAAATGGTGACCATTTGCTGAACTAGATGATTTGTAAATAAACTATTTTATAGTTTCAGAAGACTTGAAGTATGGGGCATGGGACTATATTTAAGGAGTTTTTAGTCATTTTTCAAACGTCACAGCCCACATCCACTTTCACTATATGTAAGAAAACATGAAAGCAGCTTTGACATTCAGCTAAAGTTCTTTTTTGGCATTGAATGGAGAAAAAAAGTCATACAAGTCTGGAATGACGAAGATGAGTAAATGATGACAGAATGTTCATATTTGCGCAAATATTCGTTTTAAACCCCTCAACCGTAATACAATTTAATGCGAGAGAGGTATAATGATGCTCTTTTTGTGGAGACCATCTCGACAGTGAAAGTATATTGATAAAAGACACACTAATTGCCTATAATTTCGTTTTAGATCAACCTCGTTTGACATTTTCTCTCTCCCACTTTCTGTTCTGCTCACTCTCTACCCACTTTAGTCTTTTCTCATTCTAGCTCTAACCATCGGTTCACTTTGCATTCTCTTTCTCTTCTGCATCTCAGTAACCCTTGTACCTTGTTATTTTTCTCTCCTGTGACAGGGGGCAGACGAGTGGTGTGGTCAGTGTAAAAGCGGCCGTGGAGATTTCCTGATACAAAACAACCCAGAGGCCCACAACTACGGAGATGGGGGAAAGAAATATATATAAAAAAAATACCTCCAGCTGTACTCTCTCACTATCTCTAGGTAATTTGGACTGGTAAGAGGCTCTGCTTTAATAAACCAACGGGATCTTCCGAGCTGGGCAGACCACGGCCATTAAAATCTGACCCTTTTTCATTCTTTTCCAAGGGCTGAGTAATTCTGTCCTCCTCTTTCCTCATTCTCTCCTTCTCGTCTGTCTGCGATTCCAGTCGTTGGCTGACCCAGAGGACCAGCTATGAAAGAGAATACTAGACATTTTGAAGCGATGGTAAGAGGCTTGTTAGACAAGAGACAAAAACCTTTCTTTATTAACCATTTAGTGACCAGTCCTAATGGGGGACAGGAGCTCTTATGCCTAATAAGTGCAACGTGGAACAGATGTCCATTAAGAAGGCTCTCATCACTAATATTTACTATTAAACTAAATATATGACAAAGTGAGAATGAGAGAGAGAGAGACGGAAATAATAACACAAGCAGGGGTCTGAGAGATCATGGAGCCCACCATATTGATCCGGTTGGTTAACCAGCATCTCTCTGTAGGTCTGTGGCAAAGCACACTGCTTCCTGCTGCTCCTGCTGCACGGGTGGCTGGGTTTGCCCCGGCTCCATGCGGGAAAAGCTTTAGGGAGACAAGCTGCAGGGGCAAGATTAGCCAAAGATGATCCACATACAAGCTCCGGTAATGGTTACCTCAGAAGATTGACCTCCCAGAGTCTGGCTCGGGAAGTCCCCATGTATCAGCCCAGCAGGGCTCTGGAACAGAGGAGTCAGCCGACTCGGAAAGCATTATCTTCCACACAGGATGGCTACTTTTGGAAAGGCCTAGACTAAGAACAGTGGTTTTGCCTCAGGATCAACACAGTACCAAAATAGCAAACATGTCTGTAAGAGCAAACACTGAAATGAACCTGATATCGCATATTATTATTAACGTACTACTGTCATCATAAAACACCAATACAGATTAGCTGATAAGTATTGTTTGAAACAATACAAGTGAATTTGATTACATAAACATTATAGTGTACATATCATTATAATGTCTATATTACTATTATCTATTTTATTCTATATATATAGTATATATTATACATATATCCACATATCACCGCATATATATATATATTGTAGCGAATCAGCTCAAAGGGGAAATATTAATTAATCATAACTAGTTATAATTATTTATGAATATTTTAGATCCGCTGTAGATTTTTAGCTGACCTCTCAGGGTCAACTGTCTTGTCAATTCTAAGAACGTTAAATTCCTGGTTAAAGGAAATAACTTTCTACTGTACAATTCTATAAGCTTGTAAAGTAAATCTGCATGATTAGTGACTCCGTTATGAGCAAACAATGAACCACGTCCAGTGTGATACAAGTAAGGTTATTACTACATAAACACTTAACTAGTCTAACATACTACATAAACACATAAACTGGTCTAACATCCGACATAAACACATAAACTGGTCTAACAAAACACACACACACACATACAGTACAGTTTGGGATAAGGAAAGGGTTCAGCTTACATCAGCAAGAGCCCCTAAGGAATTAAATTATGGAACCATTTGCATATTCATGCAGATCTACACCTGAGTGATACGTCAGATTCTTAGTTCAAACACCTTGTAAAAAGGTGTAACTGATATTTAATGTATTAATTAATAAGACTAAGTTTGATACTTGCGAGTCTCGTCTGTCTGAAAGAGATTCCTGATGCAATCTTAAGGTTTCCAGTTGATCTTTGCTGAATTTGGGTCGATGAAAGAACCAGTTTTGAGTCAGAGAATCTTGATTGAAATAGAAAGGACAAGGCCGAAGCCTGGTACGAGCTTATGATGTTCTGGAGCGTTGGAGAGTCTTAATCGAAACCTAACAGAACCACCGACTGGTGGGTCCCTTGCGCAGGGCCTTTAAGGTCGAGAAATCCCCGCCTTTCAGATGGCTTGTCCAATGAGAAAGGATGAATTCCGAGCGGGAGGTGGCATTGCTGTAGGTTTGACACCCTTGTCTCCAGCATGGTAATTTGCAAATGACTTGACTCGAATTACTATAGATTCCCAGGACCCTAAATAATGCCTATGTACCTAAGATATAATATAACATTGCTTGTTCGATGCATAGAGCTAATTCATATAATACTAAGCAAGGTGGATTTCAATAGTGAAAAGGATGACGAGTGTGTTTCGATTATAGCCTGCATCACAGTATCAATTTTCAAGACAAAATAACACGATGCCAATAATATACACAATGACCTGAAGGATGTGTGTGTTCATTCACAGAAAGGTTTTTCTATTAATTAATTAGCAAAGAAAAGTCCTTCCCTTGTGGATTTTCCTTATGGGCAAGGAAGCGATTTTCTTCACCTAAATTCCAGGAGGTCGTAAATGTATCGGGTGTCTGCATTGCTATGGAACCAGGGGCCTGTTACAGAGTATTTGTAAAATCTAGCTAACAAAATATATATTGAATGTTTGATTGGTCCAGACGCTACATATATATAACTGTAGTATAAATATCGATATATAGATATAATATATATATTGTATAAATGTACTGGAAGACATATTTTTGTGACACCTGTGTTGTTTTGTTGGGATTTTTTTCTTTCTTTTAAATCATGTCAATAACTCACTATTCAAAAGCCTATTCAACAAAGGGGGAAAAAAGACTACTACGTTCAAATGGCTTCTCAAAATTTGCAAAGTAAATAAATAGAGAAAGATGAATTATAGTTCAAAAGAGAGAAACATGTCAAAACAACTCTATTAGAAACCCTACTACAGCAGTATTAACTAGGTGGGTTTTTGTCATGCAATTCCAAGGTAACATAACACATATTACTGGTGATATAAATTATTTTTTTTAGATGTAGAAGAAGAAGAAGAAGAAAAAAGGTAATTACTGAGGAAATGCGTCATCACAGTCCATACAAAGGATCCATAAACTCTGTCCTTCACCTCTGTTGACAGTCCAATCACTGACAAGGCATAACTACATTTGTCAAGGCTTTGTGAAAAATGTATAGTGCCTGTTAATAGAGAATCTATAAGCACCTGTAGATATATTAATAAGACATCAATGTGTGTACCAGCTCACTGAGATGTTCTGAACCTTGAAAAACCACAGGGTCAATAAAGAAGCATCACGTCTCACCATCATGCACCAGAGCGCATACTCACAAGTGTCAACACACATACACGCCGAAGTGTTTTATTTACGCTGCCTATGTTATGTCAAAGTTGCCACAGTGTTCTCAGCTTTCAATTTGGATTGCAGAGAGCATGTAATTCCCCGTCTGTGTGATATATGATGTGAGAGCTCTCGTAATGCTTGCTAATGATTTAATGACTCTGGCTTTGCTGTACACAGGCAGACTGCGATTGAGCTACTCCATTAGTTTGTGTTCAGGCAGAATTTTCCACAAAAATTCAGAAAAAAAGTGCAAGACTACAGCTAATTCCCCACCAAACTTCCTACACAGCCTGTTGATTAAATCACCAGCAATTTTTATTCCATTTGATGTGCTCGCCTGTTCCGATTCAGCGAGCTGTTTTGCAGAGGGCTTGTAATGTTTGTAAAATATATGCTCAGTGCATTTAAGTATATGTGTACTCATGTTTTAATCATAGCGGGTTAACGGCCCAGTAAAAGGGGTGGTAGGCCAATGTCTACGGCGCTTGCATAAAAGCTGTAATCCCCAAATTTACAGCAATAATCTTTAAAAACGAAAAGCAACTTCATGCGACTAATCAGCATTGATTTTCCAGAGCCCCACGCCGTCCAATTACGCATGTGCGGATGCTCGTTTGGCTGTGTAATTATAAGTAAGAGAATAACACACCAGCTGCTTTGTTTGCTAGCCTTGCGCACAAGGTAAACTTCATAGGTCAAGAACTGATTTTGACTGTCACGTTGAGCCTGCTTTGGAAGTGAACCCTGACAGATATTCTTTGGGGATTATGCAGTAAATTTGACAGGCATACTGAGGGGCTTTTATAAGTAGTTTTGGCAGGTAATCTGAAGAGACGCTGGTGATGGGTTAGGTGGACAGGTGTACCAGAACTGTATGAATGCTGAAACCATAGGAGGCTTAATCAGAGACATTGTGCTGTACTAATTAAGCTCTAACAACCACTAACGATTCCTAACAAGCAGCTGATTGGTTCTCTCATAACATTCTCAGCCCATGCCATTTCGCTCGGATTACAGGAAGTAGAAATGAATTTTGTTTTGCTGACTTCAATTCAAAGGGTTAGTCCTTGACCTGCTCCTGCTGTGACTACACAATCTGGCAGCAAAAAAAAAGCAGTTTTATCCTCTGGCCATTTAAAACTGTCTTCATATCACAACAAGATAAAATAAACTTCTGCTATTTAATATTATTATACCACAAAAAGTGTGGGTGTACAGGGCTACAGGGGGTTCCTGTAGCTAATTTTACACAATGATTAGAAAATTTGTGTAATTTTTAAAAAGGTTTTTATCTAATGAAAATTTGTCTTATTAAACTAACTATTATTTATAAGCTTTTTTTCCCATCTCAATTTGAGCCCTATATATAATCTCTTGAGCATCAAATTAGCATATCAGAATGAATTCTAAAGGATCCAGCGACACTGAAGACTGGAGTAATGCTTGAGACAGATCACAGGCATCATTATATTTTCAAATACATTAAAATAGAAATCTTATTTACTGTTTTTATATTTTTAAATTGTAATAATATTTCAATATATTACTTCTTACCATGTGTTTTAGATTTTTGGTGAGAATGCGAGACTTATCAACCCCCCACATTTTGAATGGTTGTGTATGTAGAAGAAGGTGGAGAAAAAAGTCTTAATATTAGTCATAAAATATTCCAGAAAATACTACTATAATTTACCTGACTGATGAGGTGACAGGCTTGTGCAACATAACTCAATTTCCATTATTCTCTGTGGCAGCATTAAAAGTCTAAAATACAGGTAAAGAAGCAACATCAGCCTAATGTAAGGCCTGTGCTTTTTCTTTTGTAGCTAAAGCACTAAAAAAACTCCTGTGTTGGTCAGTAAGTGAAAAAGAAATTCCAAAGTCTCCAGCATTTCCATTTCTTACCGACTAAAATCACTTGAAAGAACCCTCACACCATGATTGCGACTTGTAAGCTCTCAAGTACTAACTTTCCAGAAGGCAACATTATTTTTTTGTTGTATTGCATCTGGGTTTTGTGTGTTTACCATTTTATGTGCATTTATGCTATTTAAAAGCCACAAAAAACACGGACATATATGTAACATGCCCTAAATTTGTATGCAGACGAGAAAGGGACAGAACGGGCCAACAAATGACAAGTTTGGAGTGGGGATAAAAAGAAGGGAGAGGAAATGAGTGGAAGAGGGGAAACAAATGTGAGAGCCATCGTGCATGAAATTAAAAAGATACCTCAAAATAGTCCTGCCAGGCAAAGTGCTTTATGGCTTCCCACACACATGGACACACACATTTACCTGCTCTCCATTCTCCTCTCACACATTCTCTTTGACATCCCCTTGCACCTAGAAACTCACATTCGCATATTTTCCCCAGTGTATTTTGTATTATATTTGAGGGTGAACCATCTTTGCTCTCGACATAGTCCCCAAGAATCCTCTTACAAAAGCACCCCCTACCCAACCCTTTCTCTTCTTTGCCCCTAGATAGAGGTGGAGAGGAGGGGAAATAATACATAGCACTGTAACCTTTACACAGCGTCCATTCAGATCAGACTATTTTCCTCTCCTTCCCTCCTCAGGAGTCTGCATTCATACCTTTATGTTGTGTTACAAGAGGTTGGCAATAATCAACAGGAGGCAGATCAATATCAAGCCCCAAACTCAACAGTCTCTCCTAAAATTGGATCTACAGTCTGTCACAGTGAGACCTATCGCCAAATTGAGATTTATATGAAGAATGAATTTAAAATGAAAGCTTGGTTGGGTTTTATTCAATTTCTAATTCTATGGATAAGTTTGGGTAAAGAGTGGGAACACTGTAACAAGTTTAATTTTGATTTTTTTTTTATCTTTAATCTTGTTATTTTCTTTCTGCTAGATTCTGCATGATTGATTAACTCTGATGTAGATAAACTGCCCATGGCTGTCTAGACCATTTAGGTTCTTCTACTATTGGAAACTCAGTGACTTATCTATTACCGTATGCACATGAAATTTTGGGTCGATAAGTTATGTTTATTTGTGTGGAAAAGAAGTTTCTTCTTATGTTCACCAAGGCTGCATTTGTTTGATAACAAATACAGTAAAAACTGTAATTATTACAATTTAGAATAACCATTCTCTGTTAATATTATATAAAATGTATTTTTTTTCCCCCTGTGATGGCAAAGCTGAATTTTCAACAGCCATCTTGAGATCCTTCTGAAATCATTATAATATGCTGATGTGGTGATATGAAGTTCCTTGACCAGGTTTCATTTATTTTGCCTCACATCGAAAGCAAAATGTGTCAAAATCACAGCCTATCACTCAACGTACAGTATTTGATTTTTAACGTGCAGCTTTTTGGACCCATGAGGTATCATAGTGGGAAGATCTACACAACACAATTTTTTAGAACAAGAACACTGAATTCCTATGTGTTCATCTGGCGGAGAACCTCACCCTGTCCCTCAACACCAGCTCTATAACCAAGAAAGTCCAGCAGCGTCTCTATTTCCAGAAAAGGCTAAGGAAATCCCAGCTCCCCCCACCCATCCTCATCACATTCTATAGAGAGACTATTGAGAGCATCCTGAGCAGCTGCATCATTGCCTGGTTTGAAAATGGTCTCGGATCGCAAGACCCTGCAGCAGATAGTGAAGACAGCAGAGAAGATCATCAGGGTCTCTCTTCTTTCCATCACAGGCATCTACACCACACACTGTCTCTGCTAAGCCAACAGCATAGTTGCTGACCGCACATACCTCTTTAAACACACTCTTTACCCTCATGCTGTTTGGAAAAAGGTACCGAAGCATTTGGGCTCTCATGACCAGACTGTGCAACAGTTTCTTTCCACAAGCCATCAGAAAGCCAACCTTAAAAGAAGACTGGACTGATACACATTCACACTCACAGTAATTTTTTTGGTGTACTGCTAAGTGCAAAACTGTCTGAACCCTGACATAACCAGAGTTAAATTAACTAAAACTAAAACTGAAGTTATTTAAAATAATTTTTGATTATTGAAACAAACCTGAAATAAAATTCAATATAAATATTAGATAAAAAATTAAACAAATGAAAATTAGAAATGTTGCCTTGGAAACTAACTGAAATAAAATAAGTTTAAACTGAAGTATTAAAATAACTAATACTGAAATAAAAAAGCTATACAGAAATAGTAAAGAAACACAAACTAATAAGACTCCTCAACCCTACTAAAAATGTTTAAAAACATCTCAAACTAATCACGATTAATCACCTAACATCAATTTTTAAAAGAAAAAAAAAAAGTTTTACAATTTTAAAAGTATTTAAATATAATTTTATAGGCAAGCATTTTGCTATTCATTTAATCTTTAATGCTGTAGAACGCAGGCATAAAGACACATATATGTTACATTTGTTTATGCATCCTTTTTTTATGACTTGAGAGGTAGATATCAGCTGCTAGCATACTAACTGAGTCTCGCCTGCACACGCACGCCCCGGGCAACGCGCATATTTGTAAAACTGCTTAGACGTGGAGAAAGTGCTACCTCACATCAGGGCTGAGGGAGCAGACGTATGCAGATCTACTTTCTCTGTTCCGAGTTAACAGCAGGTTTTTGCAAATGTAAGTCTGCACTCATGTTCTAAATTAAGAATTTGATAGATGACTGGTGCTCTTTTTACATGTGATGACATTAATTAGGAGTCGTTTACAAGGTAGAGAGCTGAAACCATTCATTTGCGGGCAAGTTCAAGATAATTTGTGATTCATAGATTTCACATCTGAAAGAGATATTTTTACTGAAAGCATATTTGAGAGATGATCGTAAGATCAAATTCAGGATGGTTTCTGTGCAACATTTTATAAGTGTAGGCGGTTGCTACGCGCAGGTCATTAAAGTCTCTACAATGAGCTTACGTGTTGAATCGGTGTGTTTTACATTAGGAGATAGTGGCTGCTAGTGGGTGCTCCAAGCACAGTTTTGAACCACTGCATTTGCAAGATCATGTTGCTTAAATGTGACTCTATATAACAATAGCTTACATGGCATGCACAGTTTCTCTGGCCGGCTTTAACTCGTGTAAATTTCATGACTTAGAGCTGAGCTACATAACTATACAGCATATGCATGCTTGTAGTTTGCGGTTGTTGCACTTGTCAGATATGAAATTATATAGAAGTAGTGTGCTGCTGTAATTTGTTGCGTGCAATTGAAAAGGACTGTGGCTAGCGGCACAAGTATAACAGCTGACTCTACAGGAAAATTAGTTTACTGATCATATGGCCTGACTTAACATGCATCTCATCTCAACGGGCGAGTTCACGAATCTGTTCTATTGAGGCACCTTGTCACCTGTATCTTTTTTGGGGCCTTGTTTGATCGGCGAACCCATTGGAGTGTAACCAATTCTTGTCGAAAAAAAGTACATGCCTAGCGTAGTTGTAGTGGGATGGCGCAACCTTAAGGCTCTGCGCCCCTAGCATTAACTAGGTCGTTAAAAAATGTTTAATGCGTTAAACTGAAAAATAATAAAAACAAATAAATAAATTGCATGTGTTAACACGTTAATTCTGACAGTGCTAAAAAAACAAAGCAAAAAAAACAATTGAAAACCAGAAAATGTAAAAACAAAACTTACAGTATATCAAAATATTCATAAAACTATAATATTACATAAATTGTTGCCTGTGCAAAAACCGAGTGGGGGAGAATCAAAGGCATCTCTCGGTGGCATCCAGCTTCCGCCCAAAGTCCCTACAGGTCTAGGATGGATAGCCAGGGAAAGTCCTCTGGACGCGGGTGGTTTTGGGGGGGGATTTTTGGATGCAACTGTTGGGAGATAATTGGATGACTATGACTGTATCGCGCTGTCTCCTCCTGATAAATGAATGCATACTCAATTATTACATGATATATAGCCAAGTTCATACTGTATCTGGCAGAAGAGACGCTAATCAGCAGCCAGCGACACACGCTCGCTTCAAGGCAGCACACAACGTTAATTGATAAGCGGTTGTGACCACTTATGTGAAACATGGATTGGATGGAAATGCTAGAGTAATGTGTGAATGTAAAGGTCCGCTGCTGGGGCATTTTGTAGCCAACTGAATGGAGGAAATGAGAGGATGCTGCATTTCAGACTGCGCCTCGCGGGGCCCGTGAGGTGAATTCCTGACATGATTGTTTCGGCGAAGACTCTAATATGTTAGAGGGTGCTGGTTTTCTTAATGTGAACATTTCTAAGGTTAAAGCGAGAAACAGCGTGGCTATTCCGAGCAGCTAAAATCACTATATAACAGCAACAAAGGAAATTTTATGCGCAAAAATGAAAATGTACGCTAAACCTGCAGGGGCCATCTAAGATGTGATGGTTTTTTGTCTTCATTAAAGATTTGAAGAATATTTAGGGCTTCATCACTTGTCACCCAATAATGCTCTGCAGTGATGGGTCCGCATGAAATGAACATCTCCAAACGCTGATAAAACAATCACAAAATCCACACAACTTTAGTCCGTGCATTCATTAGTTTAAAACCTGTGCGCTCTTCTGACCCAGAAATGTCACTCATATCGCAATAAAAATGCTTCCTACCCTGAAAAGTCTGTCTATTCTCTGTTGACCTCTATCACATCAAAACCACGAACAACTGTTTTGGAGCTGTTTTCGCCTATGGGCAAACAGTGATTGTCTGTAAATAGTTCTCTCTAATTGAGACAAGACAATCTTTTTCCACTGGAGCAGCGCAATATTATGGATCGAGACATCACAATTGTATCCAACACTAGCTAAAACGTCTGATGATTTGTTATTACAAAATACACTTTTTTCTACAAGAGGATTTAATTGATGGACTGGAGTTGAGTGGATTACTTGTGGATTATTGTTCTGTTTTTTTGGTCATCTGTTCGGAGTCTCTTTTGAAGGTGCACCCCCTCACCGCAGAAGATCTCATAGATGAAAAGTGGATAATGCTACATTTTCGCATAATCTGTTCTGATGAGGAATCACGGCATTACATTTTGGTATGGCCTGAGTAAACTTTTCAGCACATTTGTCATTTTTGGTGAATTAATTCGCTAAATTGACTAAATCTGTCATTATCATTTACTCATTCGCTTTATGTCATTCATCTATATAACTTTCCGCTCCACAGACATCCAAAAGAAGGAAATGTTTGGGTGACACCAAAATACAAGAAAAGTCAAAAGGGTCTAAACAGACACTGGCACCACTTATATGGTATGAACCATATGCTCTCTTTTGTGTTCGCACAGAAAAAGAAAGTCATCCGGTTTGGAACGGTCATCATAGCGTTCATGATCATTGAGGATGTATATTTTTACTTTTGGGTGAACTACTCCCCTATACACACCATTATCCACCAACTGCTAAAACCAAATGGCGTGCAATCGGTGTTTGTGAGTTCAGTGAATCTAGAACAAGGCCACTTCGATCAGGTATCAAAGTTCTTAACGAAGATGTTTTTATGTAGAAACGATCTACATCGCTATAACTCTAGCCGTTACGCGCAGACTATTTCAGGTTCAAAATCGCATTTGCTTTGAATATGCAACTATAATAGAGACTGACAAAATGAAGGAAAATAGTTTGTTTTTATGTCACATAGCTTTTTGCAGGGAACATGAGAGGCATTGGAAGTTGAATGCAAGCTCCATCTGAGGAAGTATCAAGAGTGGTATTGATCCTCCTGCTTATTATATGGGCAGAAGCTACTGCTGATGAGAATGTGTGTAGATCTCCTCCATCGCTAATTAACATCATCTTTGTTCTGTTCATTAGCTTTAAGAAAACGTCTGTAATCCACAGTGTGTGTGTTTGTTTGTGTGGTGTGTGTGTGTGTGTGGTGGTGTTATATTATGCAATTGCAGTACATATACATTTTCATTTCAGCACCTTATTATGATCGGCCGCATCCGACTATAGATAGATACTGTACTGTGGATTGTAGTCTTGGTCCGGCGCGTATATAGACATATATTTTGACATTAGCGAGGGTCATCGCAATGCGAGTCCCGTGGCACAACTGACATACTGCAATGAGATGTGTATGATTGTCTCGACATGTGGCATTAGCAACAGGCTTGAATGTTCATTTGCTCAGTCATCTGTCAGCGATGCCAGGAACGGGCCCTTGCCGCCGACGTGATATTATGACAGTAGCATCTATATGACCGAATTAATAGGTCCTCCTTTCTCCCTGTGGCTCTCATTCGTGTCTGGCATCAAGATTAGAAGGCAAGGTACCCCTTAAATGCATACCTTGGTTCGATTAGGTAGCGACCTCGGCATCATTCACTCTGACCTCGTCCTCTCCTTCATTTTTTAAAAAAAAAAAAAAAAAAATTAACATCAATTTCTAGTATGTCAGCAATTCTAATCTATTATAACAATTAACAAGAAAGAAATAATAACATAAAGGAATCCTGTTTTCTGATTATTTTGAGTAGAAATACAAAGTGTATAGTTCTAAACGAGAGGTCGGCGGTCGAGAGGTATGTAAATGTTTCACAAAACATCTTAAGGCTAAAAGTAGCTCATCATTTGATTTAGGAGAAAATCTTAAAAATAATGGTCAGTCCTATATTTAAGACTCCTACATTTTTGCTCTAAGAGTATTTCACAAGGTGTTTTAGCGCTAAAACTAGCTCCTAAAACTGTGAAAGGTTAGGAGTAGTGAAGAGAACTCCTAAATCACTAATTGGTCATTGATGGAATTAGTGACTTAGGAATCTCTCTTCACTACCCTATACTACAACCATCCTGCCCCCTCTTTGAAAAAAAAAATATATGATAATATTATATAGAATATTATAATTTCACCACAAAGACCTATTACCAACTTAGCAACACCAACTTTTAGCCATGAATACGCATTAAATAAAAAAGCGGGGGCAAACGGCTTCCTGTAGTGTGTTTTGGGACATGTTCCATTAGGATTTATTGGTTAAGACTACAGTAAGATTTAACTTTCTACTGTAATAAGATTTAGGGGGGGGGGGGGGGGGGTACAGCTACTATTACATGTATTGGCCTACATGTCCTAATTCAGATGGGCTACCCGTTTTATTTTATTTTTCAATGGTATATCAAAAAGTGTATATTTTTTTAAATGTGATTGTTGGTGAACAGGTTTTTACCAGTTTTTACCATACTTTCATAACAAAAATTAAAATAGGACAAATATGATAATAACTGAAGACAAAATGTGTTTTACTGAGAAAAAAAAAAAAGATTTGTTTTTTAAAAAGCCTTTTACCAAAAGGTACATCTGGAAAAATGGGGGACATCTTATAATCAGGGTTGTCTTATATTCAGGCTAATATGGTACGGTTCTTTGTAGCATCCAATATATTAATCTATTTTTAATTACACAGGCGAAGACTATGGCGTTTTTTTGCCTTTGATTAACTGTCTGTAGCATACGCTGAAATTATTTTAGATAGCCTGAGCTGAAAAAACGCTGAAATGTTCACCGTTTATTGTGTGGGCTATTGCTTGTAATTTGTTTATCTGTAGAAAAGATTTTTAGCACTGAGTCCATAGTAGCAGCCAGAATTGTTTTTTCAATTGTTTATTTTCTTTATTATTAAAAAAAAAAGTGTAGGCCTATTTTTTTTTGTTGTGAATGTCCCAATTGAGGTACAGGACGTGAACATTTCAGATAAATGTTCATGTTATATATTTTGGTTGCACTTGTGAGTTAATAATTTAGATGGTTGTTTAAAATAGATATATAATATCGATATATCGATCGATATACTCCTGTATCGAATCGTAATCGTATCGTAGAATTTTTTGAGGTATCGGCAAATATCGTATTGCTGGGTATGAGAATCGATATCGTATCGTATCGTATCATGACAAATCACCCGATTTACACCCCTAATTTTTATATGCTGTTTTGGTGCTCAAGAAAATAATAAAAGTACTCTTTTCTTCCATTAATTTTACTTACTTGAAATCTTTTGTAAAATGTCTTTACTATCATGTTTATCGATTTAATGCATCTTTGCTGAATAAAATTATTAATCTATTTCAAAACGGTTCCCAAACAGTAGTGTGTATGTAATCAACATATTACATAATACAGTTTGAGATTATGCATATCAATTAAAAATGTATCAAATTACATGATATTCCAATTAAAAAACTGCATATCAGTTTTTACTGAAAAAGCCAGAATTAAGTATTACTCTAGCAGATGACATATCAATAAATATAAGCCTATCACTGGCCTACAGTCCACAGCAATCCATTTTCCAATCAAGTTTAATCTGTCTGAGGTAGATTAGAGGCTGAATGACGTTTTTGGCCGCCTCTCAAGACCCCTGTATTTGGTTTCATTCCATTGCATTCTCTAGATGTTTTTGAAAGCAAGAATACATGCAGTGTAAATGGCTCCTTACTCATTCTGTGCTACTGATCTCAGTAAATGTGGTTTGGCAAGCCGCGTTACCTGCAGTAGCGGCTGGGACTCACTCATTTGGAATAAACATGAAGGTAGATGGTAAGATGGTAAGATGGTAAGAAAATCCCTCACTATGGAATGTATGTACAAGTCATGGGGATGATTAGTTGCACATAAATTAATCATGTTAATATAACAGCCATAATATTTTTACTCTCCGGCTTTTCAAACGTACGCTCTCTGCTAATCATAACAACTTCAGGAGGATATAATTACCAAAACGCACACAAAGATACTGACGTAGACTTTCAGCAGCTCTTATCTGTGT
>JADLZN010004706.1:0-69597 GCA_018155175.1 Sinocyclocheilus anophthalmus
ACCAGCTTTTGTACCTTTTTTCTGAGAGTGTACATTTCGAATTAAAGTGTAATAATCCTTGATTGATATGAATATTTTAATTAAAAATGTGTCTCCACGTAGTATTCAATAAAAATCTAGTGCCTATAATCAATTAAATAACAAGAGAGTGAGCAAGGTTTTGGATATGGTAAGATTAAATTCATTTTTTTCATTGATTTATCCTCAATCTTTCTGCTTTCTAACAGCTTCATGTGGCTGTAAACATTTAATTTTTGAGTGGCGTTAAGCACTATGCATCACCGGGACCATGTAAATGTGGTGTTTACATTGAATAATTGAAATATGAGTTTACCTTATGGCACGATCCCAGAATCTCTGCTGGGTTACATCCGTAGGAAAGTGATAAAACGTGCATCTTCCATCCGAAGACTTGTGGTTGCATTTCGCGGGCAAAGCAAAAAACATTGTCGAACAACAATATAAAATACGGGAAACTATTAATTGGTTATTCTACAATTAATTGTACTATAAATTATACACTATGATTGGAAAATACTGTAAATTGATAAACTGTTCGGCGTGATGACATTTAATGTCTCCGCCAATGCCTGAAGTCCCATTTAGCAACTTGTTAGCAACCGTCTTTTTCATGAAACGCAACAGCTTAAAAAAACCACGAGTGGGGTGAAACTGGTGTGTTTTATGGCATAGACTAAAACATGAAAGTATCTTGAGCTTGTGTTAACCACTGACCTTAGTTTAGGGGATTTAAAATCCCATTCAAAAAACCCATTGAATTTGGGACGATGGAACCAGAAGTGCTTACAAAGTGACGTCATAGGTCCAGCACTCTTTGGGGGGCTTTGGAGTCAAAAGGATTGAGAACCACTGCACTAACTGAAATGAGCAATAGTAACACAGATGCATATTTAATCATTTATCTAAAAGTTCCTGGCTCAAATGCTGAGCTCAACGTTGCTAATGAAGTGTTGAAGTGCAGCTATGTGGGACAGCGCTCACACACAGCCTCCTCGTCCTTCATTGTGACATGTCTTCCTTCAAGCCAAGCTGCCGGCAACCCCTAGGATTTGTTTCCAGACATGTTTCCTAGCAAATGACTGTGCAGATAAGCTGTGTGCGAACATAAACCTTTTGAAGGAGAGGTGGAGGAAGAGGTCCAGGACCCATCTGCTCCAGATAAGGGCCGTCCTGCTCGTCAGCGCCCAGGATAACCACGACAGGACGAGGAGACGCACATCCATATCATGTTGTCCAATCCAAGCACACATCACACAACACAATTCCTCTGCAGGCTCTTGCCTTCCCTTTAAACTGTACCAACTCGTATACATCACTACCAACAACTGGCGGCATTGGTAGCGACATGTTCCATCTGACTAATCGCATGCTTCATATACATACGTCTGACGCATAAAAGTGGTTGCATATTCACAGACTGGTGCTCAACATCACCGTCACAGCCACTATAGACATATATGTATATATACTGTATATATTAATATTAAATATTAATACTGGGAACCGTGTCTGTAAATTCATTTAATATTTTACTCCTTTATTTGTTATTTAAAAGGTTAGATTTAAACATAAAACTTTACATTTAGGTTTATACTTACATTTAGTTTTTTTTTTACATAATTTTTACTATAGTTTTAGTATATAGGTACTTAACATGGCATTTCAAACACGTGTCCAGCTAGTAAAACTATTTTAATGAAAATCTTTTCAATTCAAAGTTGAGACTACATGGCATTTGCGTTATTTAACATAAATAAATATGCAGGAAAAATAGTTATTAAAAAAGTGAAAAACTACAGATTTTACTAGATACTTTTCCTGAAACATATGAACATATGAAACATATTTTCCAAAAATAAAAAAATTCTCAATGTTGAATAAAAAAAGTCTTAGGCATATTATATGTCCATTATCTACATATTGTTGTTGCTGTTATTTAGTTTTTTTTACTATTAAAAGTTACATTTTTAGAATGAAGCATAAGATTTAGTAAAACAGTTTCTGTCCAAGGCTGCACATAATTTATTTTACTGTTGGTTCTGCTTTATCTCTTACAGTAAAATCTGCCATGTGGGAAAAAAACAGGGTGACAAAATGTAAGAAAAAACAGCCTTCAGGTCCAAACAAAGATATATTAGCTGATGTGAAGGGCTTTGGAGGGGAGCAGCCCACCTCCCGAGAAATGATCAATGCACATGAAAGCAAGAGGTCAGCAACCTTTAACATCTCCATTCAGAGGGGGGAGGGGACGTCATCTTTTGTAAAATTAGCTACATTGATCCAAGTCTTCCGTGGTCTTGTCTTCCGCTCCCTGGATCCGTCGTTATTGTCCAAAGCCCAAACGTGCGTCAGACACTTCTTTGAATTTGCGTCTCTAATTGACACCCAAAACGCGTCCGTTTGGAGGCACAGATACATACTAAAAGATTTATAATTCAGACTATTCTTGTCTCGTCTTTTTTTTTCTTCCACTATCCATGTGTGGCATAAGTGTACATAATAGCCACATCGATACATCATGTCATCTGCTGGTTTGCTCTATCGATCACAAGTCATCCAGATACGCGGCCTCTACCGCAGCTCGCTGTGTCTAGCGCTGTGCTGCTCGAACCGCACAGCAGGGAAGGACAATGCAAAGAAGAGTTCCATGCATTCTTGCCCTGTTGTTAAAGAAGGGGACAGGTTAAAGCAGAAGACAGCCAGGTCTCCGCTGAAACAGGACTGGGGTCACCGCCTAGTCTTCCTCAGACTCTGCCGTTGCGTCCTGATTTGTGCCACAGTGATTAGTGTCATTGAATTTCTCACAGTGAACCTGCAGACTTCAAGACGAATGAGCGGATCTCTTACAACATAGAGTCACATGCAGTCGTTTTGTTGAGCAGTAGGATCTCCCTCTTCAGTCCAGACCCGACATTGAGCAAGTTTATCGACGACAACCAAAACCTAAAAAAAGGTTTACGACCAATCATTTCGTAATACATCACGCCTCCAAGTTTACCGTGTCCGGCGATGTTTCCGTGTCACCACTAGTACTTTCACAGCAATTTAAATAATAGCTCAATCTAGGGCCGCGATCCGCCCTTAATGATATGTAGAATTAGCAATAAAACTAATCAATCATATAGTAACAGAACGCGTGACAGACACAGTGACGATGCAGTACACAAGCCACGGTTAAGACCGCTGACGTGCTATGATTTATGACAGACAGTTCACTCTCCTGTTATGTGACCCTGTTTTCCCCTCCACACACACACACACACACCCCCGGATGATCTTCTCCCGCTCGCGTTACTCTGCGCTGCGCAAAACGCCGCATTTGAACGTCAATAGCCAATACTTAAACTAATAACAAAACAATAGCTAATTCAGAAGCGCCAGATTGTCATAGCAATGTCGGAATTGACCCTTTTTTTTTTTTAGAAAAAGCCTTTGTGCACAGCCAGCCTTGTACTCGTCTAGGTTCAAAAAAACTGTCGTCCATATAATGCGTTGCACAAATTTGAACATCTGGGTTGTGCTGTTCTGTTTTTAAATAAATCTTAACCAATGATTCCTATTTGCATCTACTTCCGGAAGGCCAAATCAAGTGCTTTTGCTTTCATACTGAATCAAACAGCGTCTCCCTGACATGGCTGCATCAACACTACTGCTGTTCCTGAAACCACGCCTTCTGTCTTTGCGTGAACATTTGGGTGGCTTTATGCAAATCTTCCCAGATAGTGATTTAGATATGTGGGGGCGTGTTAGAACTAGCTGTTTTAGGGGGGCGTGGCTGACTCTTAACGTTTATAAAGAATATCTATTTGGATTTGAGACTTTAGTCTTTTGCAATTTTACAGATCTTCTTTATGCACCAAGAGGCTTGTAACACTCCAAAGAAAAAGGAAAAATTTAAATCGCATCGTATGACCCCTTTAAGAAGTTGAGACGTTAACTAAATTATTAATAATATAAAAAATATTAATAATAATTAATTAAAAAAATAATCTCCTAACTGTTTTGCAGTTCACATTATTAGTTAAAGGACCAATTTGTCGTCATTTATTCACCCTCATGTCGTTCCAAAACACTCGCAGTTTGACATGTTCTTTCCATACAGCTATAATAAGACGCGAGGTGCTTTGCTTTTTGATTGCCAACGGTGTAGATGTCATGGTAACAAAGATGCTTGGGTTATGCACAATATCTTCAAATATCGGTCCTCCTTGAGTTCTGTCGAAGAAGAAGTCATACATGTTTTGGACGTACATGAGGATTAGTCAATGTGACGACGTTCATATTTGTGTGAACTATCCCTTTAATTTTGACTTGGAGGTTAGTACAGAAAAATCCTGATTTTGACTGGTCATTGCAGCATTCTGCAGTCAAATATTTTGTATAATGACATGTAATAATTGGGATGACGTGCAATCTGGGTCATACATATCGGGGTCCATAAAATCACCCTAAAAACTGGACATGCATTAGCCCTCACTTAACTTCCTTTTACTTTCATAATACATTTACACATCTAGTCATTTTTGCCTTGGCAAGTGGTGGTTTGTGTGTGAGGCTGAGGTGAATACTTTTTATAGAAACTGAATCATTCAGACTGAACAGTGTGTCCTGAAAGGTTTATATAAACACACAATTACTCAAATGGACTTCCAAACATTCTGCCTGCCAAGAATCACCACACACTGCACCACAGTAATGACATTTATAACCTCTCACTTTCACCAGAAATCTATTAGCAAGCTCTTGGTTACCAATAAACAGAATATCTGCAGCAGCTGACAGAATCATAATGAAAAACGGCATTTAATAAAAGCAGTTCAGAGAACCAATGGAGTATCTCAAATACTTTTATTAACTAACAGCCTAATTGCACTGATCAATTCCTTTATCCTGCTCACAGCTGAACGCTGAAGCTCCTCCTCTGACCTTCACCTGGTAACCATGGCTACAGGAAGAGGAAGCAACATTTATTTGTACTCCTTGAGATCTGCTATCTTTGACAATTATCTCGAGGCAAGATTTTATGTCCAACATTTATATTTCAAGACAAATGCAAAACTGGTCCCTGATCTGCTCAATCCAGCACTACTAGCAAACTTTAAGAAGCCACTGGCCACTGTAGGGCTCAATGTAGTTATTATCATCTTGGATGAAATCCACTGAAACAGGCTGCTTAAGAAAGACCAAGATGTTTGTCTAGAGAAAGAAGCACCTGCTGCCTGAGTCGTGGTCAATCTATTCCAAGAGTATCAAATAATTTTAACAGCTAGATGAGCATCTTTTTATTTTGCCATCTGCACACATCACTAGTGGCCAAATGAGCCATCTGCTTTTCTGCAACACAGCACATACACAGAGGACAACAACAGAATAAGGTCTTAAAGTGACCTCTTTTAAGTGCATTAATTACTAAAATACACTATACTGTTCAAAATGTTGGGGGCAAGATTTTTTTTATGTCTCTGAAAGTGTCTTATGCTCACCAAGGCTACATTAATTTGATCAAAAAAATACTGCAGGAGAATAGCCTGAATAATTTTCCCCCCCCAGTAAAATAAGCTGTAATTGTTATGTAAGAGTACTTATTCCTGTGCTGGCAAAACAGATTTTTCAGCAGCCTTTACTCCGGTCTTCAGTGTCGCATGATCTTTCAGAATTCATTCTAATATGCTGGTTTGCTGCTCAAGAAACATTTCCTAATATTATCAGAGTTGAAAACAGCTTAATATTTTTGTGGAAACCATGACACATTTATTTGATAGAGAAATCTTTTATAATATTACAAATGTCTTTACTGTCACTGGGTGTTTACTGTCAAGTTTATTGCCTCAGTGCTTCTTAAAGTACTAAAAAAACGTTTGCCCAAACTTTTATGACGGTAGTTCTATATTCGGAAACATATGGGTATGATGATCGCGATGTATACACTTATTGCTTTGTTCCAACACCTCGGTGTAGTTGTCTGGGTGCATTTCAGTATGGACTAAATAACTGCTTATTATATTTCAGTAACCGCTTTCAACAGAAATAAAAAAAATGCATAAACACCAAGCATTCAGCATCAACTGATTAACTGACCGAAAAGTGATACTTTAAATCAACACCAAGAAGAAATGAGAGAAACAGCATGTATAATTTTAATGGTCATTTAAGCAACTTAATTGTATGCTGATTTGGCTCTTCTTTGCTCAGTGATTGATCTTTGTGTTACACAGATCAATACTGGATTCTGAAAGCCGGCCCCTCTTGACTTTATTGATATCCAATGCAGTTTATATTAGATTTTCTTTCAAACCCCTTCTGTTATGACAGAAAGAAGATTAGCACACACATGGCCATGTCAAAACACATTAGAGGAATGACACATGACCAAGGAAGGAAGAGAGGAAGGAAGGAAGGAAGAGAAAGAAAGGAGGATCACCAAAGAAGAGGACTTGCAAAACAGTTACCATGGTAACAGGACAGCTAAAAATAAGAAATCAATCAACAATGAAGTGTCTAAGACACATTGAGCTGTGTTATGTGTAGGAGATGTCAAGCAGCTTTCAGCAGAACCTTTGTGTCCTCCCTGCAGGTTTCTGGCCCACAGAGACAAAGGGTTTCATGTATAACAGTGGACAAGAGCTTAAGAGTGAATGACTCACTGGCAACCAACATCAATAGTATCCGCCTGCACACCTTGTCACACGTGCTCTTTTCTTTTCTGCCCTTTTTCCTACCCTGTGATCACTGGACGGTGAAAGCACAATGAGTCCAGTTGCATAGGTGGTTCTTTTAAAACATTGTTGTGACCTCTCATTTTTAATCAAATGTCACAACTCTTGACGCTCTCGGTAAATTTGTCCAGCTTGCTGCTGCCATAAAAGGTCTTCTCCACCTATTGTCATACGCTTTAATCCCTTCTTTAATCCACTTCAACGCACATTCAGATCTGCCTCCGTCCAATCAAAAATGGTAGATAGAACCAAGTCTCCGCGCTACATTTATGAAATAATCTGTTTCACTCGGGTGTCCGTTCCAAACCGTTTCATTGTGTTTTCAAACTATTTGAATCTATTTGGCTACAGTCCCATTTAAATTCCTTTCATAGTGAATGCATAGGCTATATACTGATATTGAGTGTCGTCAAAGGGTCTACAAATATCACAACTTGTTTTTCTAGCTAAATCGCTCAGCAATAGTTGGTAGTCCAACCCTTCAGATAGCAGCATCGGATCAGAACCTTGACTTCTGGAAAGTAGCTCTATTTTTGTAACACCAAAAAAGGGATGCCAGCAAGTCAAAACCTCTTTCAGAAGCAGAAAGAGATGTCTCCTTGCACGCTACGTGAAGACTGGCTGATGGCGGCAATGTAACAGAAGCTATTCTTATCTCCTTCAGATTAACTTCCAATTGTTTTGGGCAAACAAAGGCTGCATCTTAGGAAACCACCCCCTAAAGGTCCAGATGGTCACCGTCCAAGACCCCTGACCGAAAGGCTCCGCCAGGGGACACAACTGCACATGCCTCCAGCACCGAAATGCCACCCAGCAAACCTCGTCTTTTCAGCCAATCAAACAAGGATTCACACTCTTTCATAAGCTCTAAGCTCGTGCTGATAAAGTGGCAGCTTAGCCAGTTGGTCTGGCTTACTAATCACCCCAGAGTGGTAAATTGCTCGGAAGGCACCGTGTGCACTCGCGAACTAATTGATTCTCCCATAAAGCCTGACATTTACCATTTGAGTACATGTACATAACTTAAGTAGTCCGCCGTTACGGGCCAGATGCGCTCCAGTCCTCTATTCTGGATAGTTCCAAACCTTTACCTCACTTGAGCCTCAGTTCTCTTCTCAGTTGGTTTGTACTTTAACTGACGCGAGGGCACACCACAGAGAGGTCGCTCAAATTACTGTACTTGTCGATTGCTGCTTGGGTGATTGTAACATGACTATTCTTTATAAAGCTGCTTCTGGCAGTTGACTTACCCTCGCGAGCATTTGAAACAAATTGACCACTTTAACAGGTACAACCTGTGTCTTTTAAAATGATTTGACTGAATGTGGCCTAAGTATAAAACCTATAAAGCAATCTCGCTTAAAGTGAACATTTGCTTTCTTAATTGGTCTAGTCATCATGCTCAGAACACAGAAGAAGAAAGAAGAAACCATACAGGTTTGGAATGACATGAGGGGCTGAAGACAAGCGGTGGCAGATTTCAACCAGCTTTCTGATTGTTACATTCTCCATGTTACCCTGTTACAATTCCTATCTTTGCCAGAAAATAAAAAAGTCTGTCGATAGTATGCACAATGACAATGTTCATGGTTTTTCGCACAAAATATTTTCCGGCAAAGATCACGTGACACTGAAGATCGAAGCAATGATGTGAAAAATTCAAGCTTTGCTCAGCAGACATGAATTTAACTAAATTTAGGGGGGGTGGGTGGGGGGAAGGGGGGGGGGCGGGGGGAGGGGAGAGAGCTATTTTGAATTGTAATAATATTTCACAATATTTTTGATCAAATAAATGCAGCTTGGGTGACATAAGAGCCTTCTTTCAAAAGCGTAATTATTTCAAAACGTTTGACCGAGAATAGATTTACACGATGTATGTATGTTGCTATATGTGTACATATATAGTTTCCCCCATACGTTGTCACGATAAGAACATTAAATATACATTAAGAAAAAAGGCAATTTTTATATCATGCCGACTTTCAGCCGACACATTTCTGTGTCTGATTGTTGAACAATTCACTGTGGGCATTTCTTCCAAAAAAAAAAAAAAAATATATATATACTATATTATATATATAGATATAATATTATATATTCGATGTAAACTTTCATGAAGCTCTAATAATAACTTGCTCCGACTCTACAAAGGACTTCTGGCAGCCGTCAGCCCTCCAGCCACCTGTGATATAGGAACCACTTTTAAATTAATAAATTCTCCACTCACTACACCTGGGACTCAATCGCTAATCGTGCCGTCGTCGCATTTTTTTCTCATTGAATATGCCTTTTTTACTCTAAAATATCACAATATGGAAACAAAATTGCACATGTTGTTTCATGCAGAGGTCACCAAAAGTTACTATTTTTATTGTATTTGCATCATAGTTTTCAGCTAGGTCATCAAAAATTTTGATTTTTCTTCGCTTAGACTTCATAAAGAAGACCAAAGTCAACTGTGATAGTTACAACAGCTAACATTCTGCCTTCTTTTCTGAAGTGTACTTTCACTTTCATTACCAAATGCATGTTTGGGAGTCCAGCTTTCTCATAGCTGGCTTTTGACTTAGGCTCCGAAGTGTCTGTGACCTCTAAGGCCACAGAGCAGAAATGTTCAAGGGGTGGGGAAGAATGAGGCCATGAGAACACAGGAATGTGACCAAAACATTGCCTTTAAACCTTCAGGTCGTGGGACCTAGAAGGACATCAGATGAATGTCCAGTTTAGATGGGAATGTGATCAAGATAGACTGGTTTATCCCCTGCTCCTCTGTGCATACCGCACGGACCAATGGAGCACCTATACCGGATGCCCGTCTGTGTCGTGAGGATTCCACTGATACGACAGCACTCAAGTGGCAGAAAGGGCCAAAAAAGACTCATACTCGAGTCACAATTCAAAACTGGATCCAATCCACGTCAAATCACTCCCCCTACTCTCCCTGTCACTGTGTGTGGCCCTGTCCCTTAAAAGAAAGCCCAAATCATCCAGTGTTGTGTGTGTTGCAAAACCTCAAACGCATTACCGTAGCTGACATTTTATGAAGATGCTGACTAGTCCGCACCTGTTCTCCGTCCCCCCCCACTACCTTCGGGGCCTGGTCGTCTGTGCGGCAATGGGAAGGGGTGGGGGGGGGTAATTCACCGGAGGGGTCGAATCGCCCGAGCCGGAAGACTTTCGAATACGGGGGGGCAAAGCCTTGGTGCCAGCCTCTCCTTTGTCCGCTCGGGTGTTTAGCCGAGCGCGTTAGGTTGACTATCACACGGGGTTGCCCATGCTTTGTGGTGTTTTGGGGGGTGCCGATCGTTCGGGCCACCCCCCGTTGTCTACACTAAAATACACCCCACAGAACGGTGGGTTTTTCATAGCATGCAGTATAAGACACGTTTTGGGCTCCTCCGAAAAACCTTCCTTCTTCTTCTTAAAAGTTTGTTCTTTCCCTTCTGGTGAAAGGCATATTTTAAATGGGGTCATATGGTATCGTTTTTAAAGCCATTATTTTGTGTATGTTGGTTAACAGAATATTGAATGCTTTATGTTCCAAACACAGTCTTTTTCAATACTGTACATTATTGTAGTCCTCTATCCCCGTCTCTCTCAAACGCCTCAGTTTCTCAAAGTCCCCTCTCCGAAAAGCGCAGTCTGATCTGATTGTCCATCTTACCCATTTCATTGTGATTGGCGAACTCCCGTCAAGCACTCGTCTGGAAATGTAACCCCTTACAGAATCGCGAGCTTCATCTCAAATAAAATGTCAAGACAAGAGCCCGAAAGGGGAACAGAGTTCGGCGTGACAGACACAGTGATTAGCTGGTAGCATGAGACATTTGGGGTGTTTGCAGTACACACCCATGGGGGGGGCGGGTTTAAGACAGCTGACTCCACTGTGTGTTGACTCTCTCTCCAACTCTCTCCCTCTCTCTCGTCTCTCCGCGCTCTCACACTCACACGCACACACGGGCGGGCCTCACCTCCCATGTGCACCAAAACTCCGCATTTGAACAGTCAATAGCAAATACTTAAACTAATACAAAACAGTAGCTGATTCAGAAGCGTTAGATTGTCATAGCAAAGTCAGAATTATCTGGGTTTCACGAAACGGTCGTCCATAAAATGCATTGCTGTTCTGTTGTAAGTAATCTTAAAGATTCCTAATGCATCTACTTCCGGAAGGCCAAATTAAAGTGCTTTTGCTTTCGCACTGAAAAACACAGCGTCTCCCTGACATGGCTGCTGTCAACACCTCACTGCGGTTACCGAAACCACGCCTTCTTTCTTTGCGTGATCATTTGGGCGGCATTATGCTAATATTGCCGCATAGTGAGGTAGATATGTGGGGGTGTTTTAGAACGAGCCGTTTTAGGGGGGGCTGGCAGAGTCTTAACTTTGATAAAGAAAATCTCTTTTGAGACTTTAGTCTTTGCAACTTCAAGATCTTATGCTATTTGTCACCATCAGCTGTTTAACACTCTCCAAAGAGAAAGGACAACTTGAATCGCATCATATGACCCCTTTAAATATCTTGAAACCGCGTTTTCCACTATAAAGACCCTGGTGTTAAAGGTCTTCATGGAACCACTGATGCTAGCAAAGAAAACTTTTCAAGTTAGGCAGTCATAAAGTATGAAGTTTGATCTTGGTGTTAAAAAAGTCAGCTCTCTGTCAAAGTCTTCAGTTTACACTCTTTCAATGGTTTTAAAAAATAGGAAAAGTAATAAAATATAAATACAATACATAAAATAAAAATCTAAATATATTCTTTAAACTTAAAACGATTTATATTTATAATAATAATAATTTTTCCCTAATTGAAAAGTCACCCATATATTAATGACAGCAGTGAACCACAACAAGCAGAGCCTCGGCACATATAAACGTATAGCCTACATATCAAATGTCCAGCAAATTCAAGTGTGGTACAACTTTATGTTGTATTGGTTCGCTACATTGGCCGTTGACAACAACTTTTATGACGCGCATCATGTTTTGTATTTAATTGTGGCCCCAAGACCGCCTAAAAACAGGCATCATCGTGATATTATAAACTATTGCGTCTTCAGCGGGGAACGAGAAGTTGCCTGCCTGTGGAGTCGTCCGGGAACCCGTGAAGCCCGACATTTATCTTGCATTTTATCTACACTAAGCTCTCCCACCCGTTTAACAACAGCTGTAATACATCGCTTTTGGAGTGAGTAGTTAAAGTCGAGCCGATTGCTATGAGGCTGTCATTTACTCCATGTATCACTTGATGCTGACCTACACATCATTTATAAGCAGTGCTACCAGGATTTCACTGTGCTGTGCAATCGTCGGCTTTCCGTGTTGCATTGCTTTATAAAGTGCTAGAAATATCTATTTGCGTAGTGTTATGAGGTTAGGCCCAATGCCGTCTACGATACGTGGATTAAGTTCAAGCTCGTAGCCTAAATGCCATAGTACAGACGATAAAATAATTTGGCTTGCCTCAGTCCACTCTTCTATATTATTGGGTCTTGTGTCCCCACGTGCTCTTTGTCGATAAGTAATTCTCGCCCCATCCATTCATGCTTCCTCTGTCACGAGAAACATGACACAATCCTGGCCCACATTGCTTCGTTTGTCGGTTGTTCGATACCTCATCACCGGACCTCTGACGGCGGGGAGCAGGAGCGTGGGTCGTCAGATGGTGCCTCGTCTTCGCTTCAGCAATGGAACGGATGTGTGCGCGCTCGCACTGACTGGGGGCCGTGCGCTGCCTGAGCTCGATATGACTTACGACTGCTACGTTCTATCTACGGATACACAGTCCAGCTCCGAGTAAGAGGGGTCTTAGTCAAGGGATGGCTACCGATAGTCGCAATTACTGACACTTCGAAGAAAGCACAAGAAAGCGAGAATATTCAAACATGCTCCAAAAAAGGCACGGAGGCTCGAACAAATGCGAGGCGACAGTGGCGCATGAAGGTACAAGACGAATAATAGCAACCTTCATCCCGGGAGCCCGACAGAGCCCGTGGTTGGGTTCCCTCGAGTCGTTACGTAATGTAATTACGTTTTTCCCCTTGCAAAGTAAAGTCCAAGGGAGTAGCGCGGAGTGGTCGGTAATTTAATTCGGACTTCGTACATTGGTAGGGAGCGGATATACGGGAGAAACATAGGTAATCTCCACCCAGCAATACGGAGTTAACAGAAAAAGGACACGGAAGTGGGGCCAAGTCGCACGGGTAACTGTTGTAATTAGCAGGAATAAGGAACTGGATAGGGGCTGGTTATGAGTACTCTCGTGGTAAAAAGGGCACATATCATGCTTATCTGCAAAGACCGGAGATTCTCTAAATCCCTTACTCCTTACCATACGGAAACGTGTCAACAACTACTGCACATAAGGATGAACGAAGCAGGATATGGAGTGCTCATCGTGGCCAAGGTAGTTAATAGTGAGTTAATAGTAAGAATTTGGACCTCTATCTAAGTTGTACCAAGAAAACACATCTATCTGCTTACTCACGTTCATTCAGACAGTTGCTTAAATGAACCGTTTCATGTCTATCCTTGTATCATTAATGTTAAGGCTGATATAGGGTTTAGAAAATAATTTGTAATAAGTAATTCAATACTTTTTGGAGAGAGTAATTTGTTCAGTAATCTAATTACACTGTTGAAGATGTAATTAGTAACTAGTAATTAATTACTTTTTTTAGAGTAACTTACCCAACATTGGCTAATATCCAACGATTCCCGATTCCCATCTTGCTATAACACAATGTTTTAGTATGTGCACAGCACCAACACAGTTCCACACAGTGAGATTTGTGAACTATACACTCTAAAAAATGCTGGGTTAAAAAAAGACAAACCCAGCTATTGGGTTGTTTTAACCCAGCAGTTGGGTTGTTTTGACCCAACGGTTGGGTTACTACGAAAGAAAAACGCCCCCCCCCAAGTGTGGGTTCAACATTTAACCTCACCGCGTTGGTTTAACAGCCCCAATTTCTGGGTTTGTCCCTTTTTACCCGAGGCACTGGTTTGTATTTTAACCCAGCTTTTTTTAGTGTAGTCTTTACTTTAGAAATGTGAAAATAAATTGCATTCATTAAACAACCAAATAATAATAATAAAAAAAAAAGAAAAAAAAGAAAAAAAAAAAAAACTCATAATGATAGTAGACAATTCTCGTGGCTTTGCTTATGTTCTGCAACTAACAAACTTGTAAATGTCTTTTATTTTGGACGGGGCTCTTTTTATAGCTTCTTCTAATTGCCTTTATAATTAAATGTTCATAAACCCTTGACCGAGACATAGGGTAAAAAACACTTTTTATGTTAGTCTTGAATCATGTAAACAAGAGATACAAACATCTAATCATCGTGATATATGTGAACGTAATGATACTAAAAACAAAAATAGCTTAATTTCTTAGGGGCCACTTGATAAAAAGAAGGTAGGATCATTAATGCAGACGGTAATTTACCGTCCCCTGCTGGAGATTTAAATTATGGTTTATTAAATGTTTTCTTTCAAGTGACCGCAGAAATGCACGAACTACAGAAAAGTATTAGCTATTATTTATATGGTTTTAATATCTGCTCATTAAATAAATATTTTTAAATTTACGGTTCATCCAGAAAATACATAATTAGTCATACACAATTTTACCATGTATTTCAATATATATATTGTTTTTTCTTTTTTTTTACTTTTCGAACTGACATTATATACAACATAAAAGACTTTATAAGATTGTTTTTTCTCCTGTAACATACGAAGAATCTCTAATCTACATTGTTAGATGACACAGTTTCACTTTTGATCCGATATCAAACCCAAATCCAGGATAGAGAGGCTCAGTAAATTTGGTCTGGATTCTGTGGATGAGGGTCATTGTGTCAGAAACGCTGTAGAAGGACAGAGTTCCTGCATTGTGATCCACATACACTCCTATTCTAGAGGATCTGGAGGACACAGGGAGTTCAGTCTTTATGTGATTTAGCATTAATAAAATCCTGAATTCCCTGCTGGAGCTTTCTTTGTGTTTCTCCCAAAAGACTCTGTAGGAAAACGAAAAGGCTGTAAAAAGAGAAAATTGTAATACTCATCAACTTTCACAACAGTGATGTTGGATAACGCATTAGTATTTGTTTAACATTACCATTACCATTTAGCATTAGCACATCAGTGTCTAATTTCAGGTCATACCTGTTTCTCTGTCCTTTCTGCTTCAGCAGTTAGAGTGTCGTGGTTTTTATGTTCGTCCATTAAACACGGATAAGAAATGAATTGCTGGTCAGTACGACAGTATAGATTTCCAGCTGTTTGTTGTGTTTTGGGCAGATCATCTCATGGAGTCGTCTGGTGGGATCCATCAGATTGTTTAAAGGGATTCTCATGTTGTTCAAGATGACTTTGACAATAAGAGTTCAGACACTCCACACATGTGGAAGAAAAGGACTTGACGGCTTTGTATTTCTTTCCAATACAGACGTCACACTCCACATCTCCAGGTCCAGCAGGAACAGCATCTTTTAGTTTGGTCTTCTTCAGTTTCTCCACCATCTCAGCAATTATGACATTCTTGCATAAAGCAGGTCTTGAAGTGAAGGTGTGTCTGCACTGAGGGCATTTGTAGACTCTCTTCTGTTTCCTGCAGTCTGTAATACAGCTCGTACAGTAACTGCGTTCACGGGGAATGGTCACTGGATCCTTCAGTAGATCCAGACACACCGAGCAGCTGAGCTGAAACACACAAGAAAAACTGAAACACACAAGTTTCAGTTTCCTTAGCTGACAAACTGAAATGTTTCCTGATTCTGTTTCAGTGAAGTGTAAAAACACAGGTATGTCTGCGAGGTTTGACTCATCTATGTATTAACACTTTAACAAGCCACTGAATTAACATTTACTTATACATTACATTTACAATATCCCATGCTGTGTAATTGAAATGGTGGTATGTGAGCAGATATTGTTAATGCAGAAAATAAAGTATGCCAGGGCCTTAATGCTGCATTCGATTTGTACTCGGAAGTTGCAAATTCCGAGTTCCCAGTAGGAACTTTTAATTGGAACGCCCTCCCAAGTCAGAGTTCCGACTCGGAGTCTTAGAGGAATCGCAATAATTCCAACTTCAGAATCCAATATGGCTGTTCAGTGCATCAACAGAAGAGAAACAGTAGTAATATATTGTTTATTAGCACTTATTTTTGTCTGTGACTCAATAAACTCAAAGTACTATCCAACCTCTATTTGTGGATGGCGTTATCCGTGCAAAATACCACTTTTTATGTGTTTTAATCGACTGGTATTGCAAACAATGGATGCATCCATCTTTGTTTTCTGGCTTCTCTACTGGAACACGGTCTACTTGGGTGTGACGTCATTCCCAGCTCCGACATCCGAGGTAAATCAAAAGCAGCATAAGTCAGCCACAGTAGACAGATTCTGCATTCTATTTCCGATGAATTCCAAGTGCATGCACTACCAACAACAGGACAAATAGATATGGAAAGTTTGTTTAGATGCATCTATTGTAGACATGGTGTTAAGATGCTGCACACAATTTTTATTTTGCAATTTTCAGCTCATAAATTAAAAGTTAAGTGACGTCTGGCAACCCATAGTCGGAATTTGCGCTCTGTATTTAACCCATCCAAGTGCGTGCACACACACACATGACATCCATATTGTCTACGGCACCCTAGTGGAGCAGTTGGGGGGTTCATTGCCTTGCTCAAGGTGTCTCAACTCTATTCGTGGTATTGTTCAGAATGGACACTGTACATTCACATCCCCCCCTATCCTGCCGGACCTGAGAGCGAACACAACCTTCGAGTAACAAGGCCGATTCTCTAACCATTAGGCCACGACTGCCCCTATTGGTGTAAACTCTCTCCCTCGCCACAGAGAACCGCCCTGTTTGAGAACACAAGTCCATGGGTTTTCAACCTTTTAGGACATGGGCCCCCCCCTACGTTTATCTAATTTCACTCACATTAAAGCACAATTTCTCGGCAATGTTAAAGGGTGCTTTAAATTCACATTAATATTATTAAATTCCAACCATCCATTTTACAAACCGCTTTATCCTCTGCAGGGTCACATGAGACTGAAGCCTTGTGTTATGGATGGGGAAATCAAGCTTCATAAAGTTCTAAGGCTTTACCCTGACTGTTCCAGTAAAAGATTCAAAGCTTCGAGAGTGTTGACAACAGCACCATCTGGTGGTTAGTAAAAAATAACGCACCCAAAGGCCTGTGGAAGAAACTCTATTGACAATGAAAGTGATGGGAACTTGTAGCTAAGTATGGTGTACCATACTCAGAATTTGGGCTCTGGATTTCACTCATCCAAGAGCATGCACACACACAGCAGTGAGTAATGAACACACACACACATACATACACACATAGAACAATGGGCAGCCATTTTTGCTGTGGCGCCCAGGGAGCAGTTGGAGGTTCAGTGCCTTGCTCAAGGGCACCTCAGTCCTCAGTCGTGGTATTTAGGATGGAAGAGAGCGCAATCCCTGTCAGTACCGATACTCAGGCCTTTGGGTTACAAGTCCTACTCTCTAACCATTAGGCCACGAATGCGCTTATTGGATAAAGCAGCCACCACACACTCCATAGTTTCAAGATGTGTGTGTGCACCTGGTATTGCCTACATTATGGGACCCACAAGTATAGTAATACATTTTGACCTTGTGGGGACATTTTTTTGGTTCCCCACAACCTTCAGTCGTTTTCTGGTCAGATGTTGTGGATGTAATCGGTCACCGTGATTTTGCCAAGTAAGACATGTTCCTGGATCAACATCTTTTGTTGATCCTGGATCAACATTACTGTCCAAAAATACAGGCTTAACCCAATCCCTATCCCTAAACCTACCCATAATTTATTCCTAAAATCAGAGGGAAATGATAGCTGATTAACAAGTGTGTAGAAGCACCTAATCCAGATTGTAAGCCTAAAACTGACATTTCCTGAAAAGTTATCTCTCAATTCTGATTGGTTGATTGGAATGATGTTCCAGGATCCAGGAACATGTTGTGCGCGGTCAAATCACGCTCACCGATGTAACCACTGCTGTGGATGTCTCCTGTATTTCCGCTTCCTTCTGAGTTCCCTTTATTCTTGTCATGTTGTGTTTTTATTTAATTTGAGTTCCCTGTTTCCTAGTTTCTTGTTTGGCTATTTTATTTAATAAACCTCTTGTATTTAGAGCCAGGAGAGCTGTAAAAGGAGGGAAGTTTTTTGGCAATTCCAAGGGCCCTGAACAGAGAGGGGGTCTGTGCAAACAACCCCCCCAGAACGTAATTTCTACCAAGAGGGGCCCGAGTCAATATATTGTTCAGGGGGGCCAAAAACCACAGTGGTGCCCCTGTTTAGAGCCACTATCATCTGTCTGCCTTCCTTTTTCTTCCTGCCTTCTTCTTTGTTACAGTATCAAAAAGGATCGTGTACACTTTCAGAATAAGCATTCATTCTTTTACAAATAATAGGCCTATTACCACACATTAATTTCTTTCAATCTGCAGTCTAATAAAAGTTCAACATAAAACTAAAATGGTTTATATTTGCACCTGATTCTTCATTGTAAACAAAACGCCTTCACTGTAAAAACGGTAAAAAAATAAATAAAATGTTTCAACTTAATTGTTCATGCTGCCTTAAAGTTTAGAGTTTAGTAAGCTCAAATAGCCAAACTGTCGCTTAGTACAACTGCACATTTAAAGTTAACTAAACCTAAAAGGTTAAGCCAGTGGTTTTTTTTATTTATTTATTTTATTTTAACAGTTTTATCTAAATAGTTTGCCTAACGCAAACAAAAACAAAAAAGTAAAAAATGTTACAATTGAATAATATACAATATAGTTGCAGTTCTATATTGGTTCAATGGTAAGAAACTATGATAAATAAAAATCACAAACATGTTAACATGGAAATTATTAATGTGTAATATAATGTTATGTAAAATGATGTTAAATCTAATTCATTCATTCATTCATTACAATAATCCTAAAATGTGTTTTCTTTTAGGATGATGCCACGCACACTATTTTATTGGTAAAAGGCCAATTGGAGGGAAACAAGTTATTTCTCTCATTTTAAGTATGTATTTGGAGTTGCTAAACACACCAAAAAACAAAATAACTACTTGCACTCACGTGTGTGTGTTGTGTGTGTGGTGTGTGTGGTGTGTGTGTGGTGTGTGTGTGTGTGTGTGTGTGTGAGTGGTGTTAGAAGAGAGAGCAATATGTTCTTTTTCCTGCTCCTTCAACCACTCATTGAAGTACGTTTCCTCGCTTATTGTTGATAAAGGTCTACCCTAAAAAAAAAGTGCTTTTGCACAGCAGACTTCTCTGATTCATTGCACTGGAATCAGAAGTTCAGGCGGTTTTCACTGCATACTAATTTTTTCCATGCTTTGTTTTTTTTGTTTCCTGGAAACTGCGATTTACCAGAAGAATGAAATGAAAAAAGCTTAAGGGCAAGTGTCCTTGAGTGTCGAGGCTGATGTGGAAGTACATTCTTATATAAAAGGGAACTGATACTATCTCAGTAACAAAAATTCGCAACAAAGACTCTGAGCTGATTCGAAACCATGGAGGACAACAGCTATGAGGACTATTATGATTCAGAAGGACTTGAGGAATTTGGGCTCTGCAAGAAGACACATGTAAAGGAATTCAGCCATGTGTTTCTACCTGTGTTCTATTCCATTACCTGTGCATTGAGCATTATTGCTAATTTTACCCTTCTGACATTGTTCATCAAATACAAAACTCTGAGGAAGGTATTGCCTCTGCACATGGTCATATCGGATATTCTTTTCACACTGAGCCTTCCCTTCTGGGCAGTGTATGCCAACAGTGAGTGGATCTTTGGTGATCAAAGCTGTAAGGCAATCTCATTGGTTTACATGGTGAGTTTGTATAGCAGCAACCTGTTTGTTGCTAGTCAGAGCTTGCAGAGATTTTTGGACATTGCATGTGTTGTTTCTACCACCAGCATCTTCAACAGTCCAAAGAGGAATACTGTTATGTGCATTTTGGTGTGGCTTTTCTCAGTTTTGGCTGCAGCTGCTCATGTCAGCTTTGTTGAGACTCAAAAGTTCCACGAAGAGTACATTTGCACTTATCACTTCGACGATAAATTCGGTTGGAAGATCTACACGAGATTTCAGATGAACATACTTGGGTTTGTCGTACCATTCCTAGTGCTCCTATTTTGTTCGATCAGACTACCATGTGTTGCTGAGGTGAGGAGCCCGTTCAAGGTGTTTAGACATGAAACTGGATTCACCGTCATGTTTTTTCTCCTCTGGTTCCCCTACAGTGTTGTCATTTTCCTGCATGCTTTGCAAGACCTCCACTTTTTTTATGACTGTACCATTAACATACACTTTGACTTTGCAATTCATGTGACAGAATGTATTGCTTTCATGCATGTTTTCATCAATCCTGTTTTGTTTATCTTTTTAAACAAAAAAGTCTGGAGACGACTCAGAAATGCCTGCAAAACTCCAAGGGAGTATCTGCTTGAGGAACCCAACAGTTCACCAGTCATGTCAAGTCAGGAGGGAGCTATAGAGTTGAAGGCGGTTCAGCGACATCAAGCTCATGACCTGAGCATTAGTGCTGAACGACCTAATAATTTCTTACCTGAGCCCATGTAAAAGCTTTGTTTCGTTTATCGCAGTTTAATAGTTATGCCAACAATGCTGTTTATACTTCACTACTAAGGTTTCTTCTACTATAGGATGTATTATATACAAATATATAAAGGAGATATATATGTGACCCTTGTATCACAAACAGTCCTTAAGTCCCTGGGGTAGTTTGGAGCATAGCTACAAATACATTGTATGGGTCAAAATTATAAATTTTTCTTTTATGCCAAAAAATCATTAGGATATTAAGTAAAGCTCCATGAAGATATTTTGTAAATTTACAACTGTAAATATATCAAAACTTAATTTTGGTAACACTTTTTTTTGATAGTCCACTTTAGACATTCTACTGACTATGAGTATCTTTGTAACTACATGTCAACTAACAGTTAGTAGAGTATTAGTAGTCTGTCTGCTTAATATCTTCTAACACTTTCTTTTGTCAACTTATTCTACTAACCCTAACCAAAAGGTCTACTAATACTCTAATGAGAGTTAATTGACATGTAGTTGCAAATTAATGAGAATTAGTTGACATGGAGTTGCATGTATGTACAAAGTTTAACTTATACTGCAGTTCGTATAATTCTAAAGTGGAATAAAGCGTAACTTAATTTTTGATTGGTAATATGCATTGCTAAGAACTTAGTTTGGACAATTTTAAAGGCGATTTTTCTCAATATTTTGATTTCTTTTTTGCACCCTCAGATTCCAATTTTTCAAATAGTTGTATATTGGCCAAACATTGTCCTAACAAACCATACATCAACGGAAAGCTTATTTATTCACCTTTGGGGTTTAAATGGATTTGTTATGTGGGGGCTCTATTGTAGCGACCTCACACACACACACACAACCCCCACACACACACACACACACTCACTCTCTCTCTCTCACACCCACACACACACACACCACACAGTTTACATTTGTGAAAGTGGGGACCAAATCCCATAGGCTTAATGGTTTTTATACTGTACAAACCGTTTTTTCTATTGCCCTACACCAACCCTACCCCGAAACCTACCCCTCACAGAAAATTACTGTCTGTTTTAGATTTTCCATACACTCCATTTCTGTGTGAATTATAGCGTTTTGGAAAGTGGGGACATGGTGTATGTCCTGAAAGTTCACCTTCTCCTTGTATACCTAATTCATACCTTTGTCTTCTACAAATTTTTTATGTCAGCATTTGTCACAAAAACGCTACACATCAACACACACATATATTATGTGTGTTGTAGGATATATATATATGTGTGTGTGTGTATGTCTGTGTGTGTTTAGTTTTTTTGGAAATATGATTTATTCTTAAGCAATATTCTCATCAGTTCTCTAACAGCTGTGACATATAAATCTGCGTGTTTTTATATTTTATCCAAGGGCAATTTTTTTACCTTTATAGAGGGAATTTTCCCACTAATCTCATTAATACTTACATTTCATCTATAAATTCAATTATAATAATGCGATTATCTATACTTTATCAAATTAAATCATTTACACTGAAAAATACAACTACATTAAATAATTATTATGAGATTATTTAAAATATTTTTTAATATACAAACAAGAAATTATGGTGGAAATGATACTTTTCAATCAGCGAAATTAAAATGCCATTAAGGTGCCAGTATGAGTGTTTAATGATGATTCTTGAGGTCATTCCTTCAAACGATTCGTTCGAACGGCAGATTCATCAGATGTTTATGGATGGGCTAATGAAACTTTGACTCACTCTACTGATTTGTTCAAATCACCGAATCAATCAGCAATTAATCGTCTGGTTGCTGTGAGATGCGCTGTGTTTCCGCCTAAAATTTAAGTGACATAATATTATTGCATTTGCTTATTGAACTGTTTATAGAACTATTAAACAGTCTTAATGGTGAAAACGTTGTGTGATGTTGCCTAACTAACTGTATTTTAAATATAAAAATGTTTACCTCAGGATGCTGAGTTTCTTAGCGTTGCGCGTTTTTATTTCTCTTGGAGAGGCTGCGTGAGCCTAGCCTCAGCAGCGCAACATTATACTGTCAACAGATGCATTATAGGCTACAGCTATATCTACTATTCGTCACTTACTCTAAATGTTATAAAATCAGAATAATACTTGCGTTTTGGTGTTTACGTACATTACATGTATATATATTTAAATATCTACTATAAAATATACGATTTATATAATATATAAAGGCGGATATCAACATGTACACTGTACAGTTTATGTTAGCTTGGTTTTACATGCTAATACATGTTTTTAATCAAATTTGTTGAAGTTCTTTACACAAGCAATGGCTGATCTAGCAAATAGAAAACCAAAGTCAAATTCATGCACGTCTCTGATTTTCTTAGACCCTGTGAGGTGTCTGAAAAGAAGAAAAAAATGCTGTATATATCATCTTTTGCTGTCAAACTAAAATGCTTATGAATTGACATGAAGTTCCAAACGTAGGTTCGGGAGGAGCCTATAATCATTCACTCAGTTGCACCTTCCCAGTGTCAGTTCTTCCGGCATCCCTCCACCTCCCTATCTCCTCCTCTTTTTTGGTTAATCTCCCAATGGGGGGCGGGGGGTTGAACTAGCATAGCCTCGGGTTTGAGCCTCCATCGGGACAGCAAACCAAGTTTGTTTACCATTAACCATCAGGACTGGATGAGCAAGAACTGTTTTCAACAGTTCAGCGATTCTGAACCCAGTGGTCTTTCCCCAACATTCTTATCATAAAGATAACAGTAGCCTTGACCCTTCACATTTCAGATTAAAAATTACTCAATTTAGGAGCACAATTAAACAATGCTCAATGGATATTTTGATATTTTTTTCTTTTATCTTCAAGAGCTTCAGTGAAGTTTGGATAGATATGACATGTTTTGATATCAGAATCAAATTCAGAATCAGAAAGAGTTTTATTGCCAAGTGTGCTTGCACACACAAGGATTTTTTTTTTATATATATATAATGAAGCTTCAAGTGCATAAAAACACAGGTTAAGTGATATTGATTGTTTTGGAAAAACTAAATGAAATAAGCGATTTTTCTATATACAAAGGTTTTCTGGTCTTTCTATTGTTGAGTCACGAATTATTGTTACAGAAGATCCAGTTAGTCTAAATTTGATGAAAAAAGGATTAGATAAACTGCACTGTTCCATACAAAGAAACCTTTTTCTTAGTTTCATCAAAACAAATGATCCTTTATACCAGGGATGTCAAACTCAATTCCTGTAGGGCCGGAGCCCTGCAGAGTTTTTTTCCGACCCTGCTCTAACACACATACCATGTAGCTTTCAAATAACCCTGAAGGACTTGTTGGTGTTTAATTAGGGTTGAATCTAAACTCTGCAGGGCTCCGGCCCTCCAGAAATTGAGTTTGACACCCTTGCTTTATACCTTAAGAAGGCTGCTTCATATGAGTAATATTTTGCTTATTGTATGTTACAGTTATTTTATGCACCTTTTTACCATTTTCTCCAATCTTTTCCGGGATTTATTTTAATAAACAATAGTTTACAATTTAGGCATTAAATTCCAAATGAAAAGTCCAAGCCATACCATTTTTTGACTCAACATTTTTTTCTTATCACTAAAAATGACAATGGAAGGTCAAATTCAGTCTTTGCATGTTTAATGGTCATGTCTCTCATAGCAAAAGACAAACAAACTAAAAAACCTGCATCAATAATGCAAAGTTCAAGGCCTATTTAAATGATCACTCTCTTGCTCAAACAGAGCGAGGTAACAGTTTATGACAGCAGTCCACCTATGAATATGTGTTACCCGTTTTTATCAGCTGTGTTGTATCAGGACTTAAAGTAGCAATCGTTAGGGCCTTCATCAACAGCTGAATGTCTAAGTCTGAAAGAGTATTTCTAGCATAGATGTACAGTGAATGGTGAATTTTTGAGGAGGTCAAATTTGTATAACTGTAATTGTTTAATAAATGTTTTAGTTTCAAAAGTGACAAAGGTTGTAACAAATGTTTTGCAACACTCCCCTCTCACACATTATCGATGAACCCTCTCACTCCATAAATTTGTTCATTTTTACACTTTATACTGGACTGACTCACCAGACTTAGTGTCAGACTCCTTAACATATTCTTCCAGTTCTAAGAAAAGGGTTTAAATTCCTAGAATTGTTTTGTCTGTGTGTGAGCCCTATAACCCAAGTTCCAGTGTATACTGCCTTAGTTTGCAGTCTGTAACTGCACAACATCACATTGCATGATTTATTTAAATACTCTCCTCCCATAAATTTTGCGTCTGTAAGAGAAACTCCTACAAATGTAAATGCAATCAGGTCACCTGCATTGCATTGCTAATGTTTCACTGCGTGTCTTTAGTAAATCCTGACAGTAGTTTTTTAATGGCAAAAGAGTATTTGCGCTGGTGCTAGCTATTGGTAAATCTTTATTAGAAGATAAATAAAGCCGTTTCTCTGATGGTTCATTGGAGGACAGAATAGTGGTCAGGCAGGTAGAGGTCAAAGCTGTGCAATTAGTCCACACACAGCGTCAGTACATGAGACGAGATCAAGAGCAGGCATTGGTCATAACAGAAATTCAAGGGCAATCTCACTCGTAGTCAATGACAGGCACAGTTTAGAGCCTTTAGGCAGTGGTAGTAGTGTTTCTCCAGTGAACTAGGCAGAGAGATGGCATAAGCTCAGGACAAACAGATGACTATTGACTCAACTGACAGAGCGTCATACAGACGGACCAACTGATAGACAGAGGAGGAGTGTAAACAATAGCCCAAAACACTCTTAAAGTACAGTCACATTAGCGAAACTGCAGTGAAATTTTGCGAGCCAAAAAAGGTCCACTGTTTTTTGTCCAGTTCACACAGAAGTGACTTTCAAACCAAGCAGGTTTTTGTTGCTCAATGCTCTGAATTCACGTGACCAACTTGAAAATGAGCTAAACTTGATTGGGGAAGTTTAAAAAAAATAAATCAAGACGCAGAATTTAATCAACAAAACTTGCATACACAATTCCTCTTCCTCTGCTTGTAAACAGTGCAGCACTTCCGAGATGGACTGTATCATGAAAACACACTCGCATCAACACAACACACATGCGTCATGGTGCTCTCGTGAAAACGCATCAGAGATTGATGCAGAAGTGAAGAAATTGTTGAATAAAGTCATTATTTTTGTTTTTCTGCACACAAAAAGAATTCCCGTCGCCTCATAAAATTAAGGTTGAACCACTGGAGCTGCATGGACTACTTCAATGATGTCTTTACTAACTTTCTGGGCCTTGAAAGTGGTAGTTATTTAGACTGTCAATGGGGGACAGGCAGTGATGGGGAAAGTTACTTTTAAAAGTAATGCATTACAATATTGAGTTACTAAATAAGAAATTAACAAATGTTGTTACTTTTTATGGAAAGTAGTGCATTGCTTAACTTTTGCATTACTTTTGTGGCTTGCTTATATGTTTTTTTATAACAAAAAAACTTTAAATGAAAACGTTATAATTCATTTTTTTTGGCAAGTGTAAGGGCCCTTTCACACCAAAAGTGAAATGAATAAGCCTAAGGGTGAGGGTAGAGCCTCTGCCGGTGCATCTTACTCCTAATTTCTCTCAACAGGGGGACAGTAGAGGTGTCAGTGAATAAATGGGAAAACAAAGTAACTTGCGTTACTTATTTGAAAAAGTAACTCATATTTTCTTGTAAATTTAAAATGCTTTACTTTTCTATGTTTGAAAATGTAATCTGGTATTACTGTTGTAATGCATTTACCTAACTACCCATCACTGGGGACAGGAACCTCTCAGATTTCATTACAAATATCTTCATTTGTGTTCTGAAGATGAATGAAAGACTCACGGGTTTGGAACATGGAGTAATCAATGACAGCATTTTCATTTTTGGGTGAACTATGCCTTTAAGTATTTCCAAAGTAATGTGTGTTTATATTCAGATACCAAACTAGAGTTACGCTGTTTCTAGGAACTTAGAGTGGTTTATTCCGACAACATTATATTGTTTACTTGTTTTACATTTTATTAGCAAAGCAGGATGAAGTTGGGCTGGAAAACATGACATACACTCTAAGGTCCTCCACCCATCATGATCTATCGTGCAAGGGAGGTCTTACTAAATAAGGCATTAAGTTATGACTTGTTTTAGTGTTTTAAAATACACATACACCACCTAACTGGGCTCAGTCATAAAAACACACAACTTCTCTATATACTGTACAGATGATAGATAGCGTTACCTGTTGTTCCAACTTGAAAACTACACCATTTCAGCTTTTTTGTTTTGCCTGTCCCTGTTGTCCTGGACGAAGGAACACTATTTTCACTTCATCCTTGTGAAGACACAATTCCTTGTAATCCCAGCCAACCCATCAGCTGACCACAGCATCACTATACAACTGTGTTCTACAACATTAAACCAAACCATGCAGGACAACCAGGAGTCTGGGGTAGTGTTTGCTGACCAGTATTTGCATTTTTTTTGTCATTTTGCAGAGGTTTTTAAGTCTTAAAACTGGCACTGTAATACTGAGAATAAGGATGGCTCTTAATAAATTGCTTGTGGTGTTCCTCAATTTAAAGTCGCTTTGGATAAAGACCTTTCTAATGTGAATAGTACGCAAATTAAAAAAATAAAATAAAATCATGGGAGAGCTCATTCTGAATAGCTCACATCACTGACTTTTAGCTAATATATTACCTTCAATATTTGCCAAAATATAATTAAACTCAATATTTAGGGAAATTGAACCATTTAAATTTGACTAAACTGTACTGAAATGAATTCAACTTATTTGTTATTGCTCTGCTGTATGTAAAGTAAATGCAGCTATTGGAAGGCAATGAATCAAAGTAACCTTTATTGCACCATCAAGGTCATGTCTAACTACTGCAGTAAGATCACTCTTATCACAGTGATAAGAATAGCCTTGATCCTTTCCCTTCTACATCACTACATTATCTGCAGACTGTGATGAATAGGAGCTAGACATGCAAACTATTGTGAATTCAGCATAAGCTATTCTTTGTTTCCTTTCCATAGTATGTAAATAATTAGTATTAAACTATTAAATTAGTTCATAAATTTATAAATTTTTTATACTTACAATTTGTGATTTAAATCCTGTTTTGGCCACACTTTAGTTTGGGGAGCAATTCTCACTATTAACTATGAATTTAGCCCCAATAAACTTTTAATTTGATGCTTATTAATAGTTAGTAAGGTAGTTGTTAAGTTTAGGTATGGGGTGGATTAAGGGACCTAAAATATGGTCATAAGACATTAATATGTGCTTTATAAGTACTAATAATGCTAGCAATATGCATGATAATAAGCAACTAGTTAATTGTGAGAAATGGCCCCTAAACTAGTGTTACCCCTATTTCTCCTTTTCACAGACCATTTGTTAATAAATATAGTTTTAGTTTTAAAAATGAATTGATTACATTTATAAATGATCAATTTGCTACCATGATTCCTTTTTTCCCCTCATTTAGAGAACCCCTGATCTTAAACATTATGGCAATCTAATATTACGTTTCATATTGTTCAGAAATGACGTAAGCAAAATGTTTATTAAAAACTGATTACATAACCTATCTGAATAGTAACTGATGTTGTAAAATAGAGCACAGTATATAAGGACATAATTACAAAAATGGTAAGTACAGACAAAAACAATGCTGTAAAGAATCTTGAGAGTCCCTGACAGTCATTTCCTGTACTGCATGAAGTCATATCAGGCCTGCCCTGCAGGGGCGGGACATAAACACAGCTGCCAAGAAAGAGGAAATAAAAACAGAGCAGAGTGCAGCCAAGAGAACGCCGAAAGAGGAACATGGGCAACCTCCTCCAAATCCTGCTTGCTCTATTCATCTCTGTCATAGGTGCCCTCTACCTTCTGGGGTCATTTCGCCGCAGACGAGCTGGAGAACCCCCTCTAGACAGGGGCCCTATTCCCTGGTTTGGCCATGTGCTGGAATTCAGGAAGGACACGGCCAAATTCCTGCAGAGGATGAAGGAAAAACATGGAGATATTTTCACAGTGCAGCTGGGAGGCTTTTATTTCCATTTTATCACAGATCCACTCTCTTTTGGTTCTGTGGTCAAAGAGGCCAGAACAAAGCTGGACTTCAGTAAATTTGCAGAACAACTGGTTGCAAGAGTATTCGGCTATCATTCCATGGAAAGCGAACACAAGGTTCTCCAGGCATCAAGTACCAAACATCTCATGGGAGACGGTCTGGTTGTCATGACCCAGGCCATGATGTCCAATCTTCAGAATCTGATGCTCCACAGTGTTGGATCTGGAGATGACAAGCAATGGCAAGAAACCGGACTCTTTGCGTACAGCTACAATATTGTGTTTCGCGCAGTGACGAAGGGAAGACGAAAGGTAGCTGGCTATCTGGCTCTGTTTGGTAACGAGTCGGTCAAATGTACAGGAACTTTGCAGAAAGCTAAGGAAATTGACCGGCAGCATTCGGACGAACTTTTCAAGGAATTCAGAAAATATGACCAGTTATTCCCGAATCTGGCTTATGGTGTCCTGGGACCTAGTGAGAAGATGGAGGCCGAGCGTTTGAAAAGGCTTTTCTGGAGCACGCTTTCAGTAGAGAAGATGAGATCCAGAGACAACATCAGTGGCTGGGTCAGTGACCAGCAACAGGTGAGAGACGAACAGGGCATGCAGGAGTTCATGCAGGATCGATTCATGTTTCTGCTTCTGTGGGCCTCTCAGGGAAACACGGGTCCTGCGGCGTTCTGGCTGCTCTTGTATCTGATGAAGCACCCTGATGCAATGAACGCCATTACGAAAGAAGTCGAGGAGATTCTCAGAGAAACGGGGCAGGAGGTAAAACGAGGCGGGCCGCTGATTGACCTGACTAGGGATATTCTCCTTAAAACTCCCATCCTAGACAGCGCAGTCGAGGAGACCCTCCGTCTGACAGCTGCCCCGGTCCTTACGAGAGCTGTTTTGCAGGATATGACCATCAACATGGCCAGCGGACAAGAGTACAAGATCCGTAAGGGCGACAGAGTGGCGGTTTTCCCCTACATAGCCGTTCAGGTGGACCCAGAAGTTTACCCAGATCCCTACACCTTCAAGTACGACCGTTTTCTCACGCCAGATGGAAGCAAAAAGACCGATTTCTACAAGGGTGGAAAGAAACTCAAGTACTACAACATGCCTTGGGGAGCAGGAACCACTATGTGTCCGGGAAGATTCTTCGCCACAAATGAGCTGAAGCAGTTTGTCTTTCTCATGTTGTCCTACTTTGACTTTGAGTTGAAAAATCCCAATGAAGAGATTCCAGGTATTGATATCAGACGATGGGGCTTTGGCTCCATGCAGCCAACTAAAGACGTCCAGTTTAGATACAGACTTAGATTTTAAAACGTTTCATGTTAATATTATTATATGATCACATTCACTAAAGCTTCAACAGTACTTATTATTAGGCAATATTCCTTAATGAAAGCTGGCTTTAAAACAGACTTGCTCACATTTCATGTGCATTATGTTGTTTATCTCACAACCTGAATGTCTCAAAATTTCAGTGAGCTTGCATTTACTCTGTGTTGCAAAACCAAAGACTGTATCTATGCAAAGAACAGAAGTCAAAAGGTAGTTTTGAGCATAATAAATCGATATTTTGTAAAAAATATCAACACACTGTGCTGATTGCGTATGTGCTACTTAAGAGAAAAACAAGAAAAATGAGGTTATATATATCTATATATAAGTATATATAAATAATATATTAAGCTTCTTGTCTTTTTGTTGTTCCTTATTGTGATTCTGAACTGGAAAAAGACTCCTATATTGTAGGGCCAACTTTATTGTCTTGACCTTTGCACCAAAGAACTCTATAACATATAGCTTTGACATAAAAGTTCAGTCTGGAAGGCCTGAAAAGAGTGGAATACAGTGGTAAAATAAAACATTGGTTCTGTCCACTTCATTTACTCCACAATATATCAGAGATATAAGTTTCCATATATTATTGTTAAATGAAATATAGGACAGATTGGGACTAGTTGTCACATGGACCCAATGTCAGAGCTACATCTTAGCTGATTTTAAGATTTTAAAGTTATAGATTTACTGTATTTCTCCAGCAGTGATTTTATTGGGTTCTAATATTTCAAAATGGTCTGCTTAAAAAACATATGTAGGCCAATCCCCCCAGTTAGATGAATATGCATCTAACTGTTGCTTCTAAAGGTCATTAATCACCCTGGTATGCAAGGGAGGTAAAGTTTGCTATGCTTTTTAGAGTAAACGTTTTAGGGATAGTTCACTCCGAAATGAAAATTGTAACATAATTTACTCAATCTCATGTTGTACTAAACGTGTATAGCTTTCTTTTGCGGAACCCGATGAAAGTTAGTGGAGTTAGTGGAAATTGTTTATACCCCAATGTGTTTTATTGCATAATATTTAAAGTTTAATTAATTAAACCAGTTAAATTATATGCCAGAAAATGTTTGTAATGATATGAGGGGCGTAAATGATGACTGAATTTTCATATTTGGGTGAACTATTAAACACTGTTTGATATCCAATCCTATTTAAATTAGAATATGTCTGTAAATTGCCCTCCAAACTAAAAAATATTGATTAATTCCCAGGCAAATAACAGTGATAAAGGGACAAAAGATTTGCAGCCAAGATTTTAAGGTACGTGTCTATACAGAACCTGACTTTATTTTACCTACCCGAGAAATCTATGGAGCAAAAAGTGTGAGAACTAGCCTTCTAACGTGTAATATTTTCTTTGCTTTCTGTCTTTTGTTACACATTTTGTAAAGATTATTAAATTGACAAAATCTGCCTTTCAAAAAACTCATTTGCAAGTGCAGTATATTGAGCATCAGTTTTATAAGGAAGACAGTTTAACATGTTGTGTTTGTCACAATCCAATCCCCATTTTATCAGCCCATCTCCAGCCCTAAGGAAAGAGCGACATTTCCCAGAATCCCGTTTGGTTCCCTCCTATGCACACTCCGTCACCTGCACCTGTTTAATATTAATCAACTCATTAGCTCCCTATTTAAGCTCACTCCTCATTCGGTGCACTCCAAACGAGATATCGCCCTCCGAAGGGCACTTCGTTGTGAAAACAATCATGGCCGCCATATTGAAGGGTCGTTCCAAACCGAAGTGCTCAAAACTGGCCACTTCAAAGGGCCCTTCGGAATGAAGGATTTCGAAGGGTACAACTGATTGACACTTCGGGCTCCCATGATCCTTTGCGCAGATTGTTTGCATGATGACGGTGCCTCCGTGTGGGCATGTGATGATGATGCAGAAGGGCACTTCAAGAAACTGTTGTTTGGTCCCCTACACCCTTCAATCCTTCGAAGCTCTCACTCCGAAGGGTGAACCCCTTTTAAAGGGATTAGGGCATAGGGATGAGCCCTTCCGAATGGAACGCAGGGATTGTCTGGCTTTAGGACTATATTACCCGTACTCTTGTTTCCTGATGTTGAGTCCTAGTGTTCCTTGATTGTTCCTGAGGATATTTACCTGTTGTATTTACCTGTTACGGCTGTGGTGTGCGCTCTCCACAGAGCACCCAAGACTGTGCACTTCTACTTACCTGTTGACTCTGTGTTTGCCCTGCGTTTAAAATAAAGCTGTGCTGGATTCACTTTACCTACTTGCAAGTGTATATTTCCTGACAGCGTGTTCGTTCTTTCTGCCTTTTATGGGAGTGGAAGATATTCTAAGATCTTGTTTTATTTAGGAGACATTAAGCTTCAGTTAAACAGGAAGGAATGAGTGTTGGGTCAGTTTATGTAGGCAGGAAGTTCCCTGGTAATCAAAAAAACTGTATATTAAAGGTTCATAAAGGGAATCCACATTGGGGGGGACAAACCAGCATGGCTTTCTTGTTAGACTCAGACCGATTATAATGGTTAGTTCTGGTATATTTTTACCAGCATACTCTTTCTGGTGAAAGACCAAAGAAAGATGGACCTTATTGTTTTCCTAATGCGGTAGAGCAGGGTTCAGCAAACTCTAACTCTGGACTCTAAGCAAGAAGAGAAGGGAAATAGAATACATTTTACTGACATTCACAAGATCAAGCTCTGAACAGAGCTATAGTTGTATTCCTCCTAAGTGAGAATACATTTAAGATTTGTACTTAGTTCTTTTGTTTTTTTCAAGGCTTTGGGGGAGCTCTTAACATGCTCAAAAACTCTTTGAAGAACTATTGGCAAGATTCATGTCGTATGGCGCAGGGGGTGGGGGGGGGGTGGGCCAATCGTGCGTGTTCTGGGCCCTAACTTATGGGCGCTTACGCATGGTACTCTCGTATGCGTGGGGGGTGGCGCCAATTTTGGGGGGCTTTTTTTCCACTGGTAGGCGGGCGGGTTAACGGGCTTGTACACCTGGTACTTTTTTTCAGTACCGCCTCGGTTGGGGTTCTAAGTGAACCGTACAGTTACCAAAATGTGACGTTTAAATTCTGCTGATCACGGATTGGCCGGAGAGGTTCGTCACTACCTGCGTCACTGAACTTAGACACAAACATAAAGAAGCGCTAGATTTAAATCAGCATAGCCAGTGAAGGATCGAACGCAACCGTTTTGAACTAGCGCACCTTTTTTAACAACCGCGAAAGTTTTGATGTTCTGTTGCGGAAGAAAACTTCCTCTCGTTGATACATAGGAGGCGATCCAGCGAGAGCTTGATTGGGGGCGACGCGGAATGACAAGTTTATTTTTATTGAGTCTTGGATAGAGTCGGGCACAACTATAATTGAGATGTAATAATCCCGCCCACAAGGTCGGATGGACACGGGTACTGGAACTGCTGTGGAACGCAAACCGTGCCAAAGCGAACCGTGCCGTTCCGGTACGAGCCGTACCGAGCCGAGTCTACCAGCCATGTAAAAGCGCCCATTATAATATTCTGACTGCTGGCCTAGCGCTGCTGTCCTGAAACTGCTGGTATACCAGAATCCCATTTTAGGGACAAGCTAAACCAGCATCCCAAGTTGGCTCCAGTATGCAAAACACACCTTATGCTGGTGAGCAGCAATGATCAGCTGTGATGTGAGACTTTCTAATGCCACTGAGACACTGTTATATTTAGCATAGATGTATTTTACTTTATATCTCCATTGCCTGGGCAAGAGTTTTATATTTTACCATCTAGAAAAAAATTTAACCCGGTTAGACTTGTTTAGATTTTTTTAAAGTGGAAATAAACCTGGGAATTCTCCTTTCATTTACTTCCGCCTTGTAATTCCAAACCTGTTCCTGTGCTGTTCTTTCATGAAACACAAACGCATAATTTGCAGAATTTCAAAGCTGATCTTTTCCATACAGTTAATACATACCATGAGCATACAGAGTCAAGCTCTACAAATGAAAAGTAAATAAATACCTAAATTATAAATAAGTAGTCCATATATTTGTTAGTCCAAGTTTTCTGAACACAAATCAAAGGTGTGAGGAAAATCACCTTTATTATCAATAAGTTATTCTTCTCTGCTCTCACATCTGGTTCATGTTTCTACATTACTTGCCATGACAATCAGTTATTGCACATGCAAGTTTGATATTACCAAGACTTATTTTCCTTATGTTGCTCGGTAATTTCTATTCAAGAATATTGCTATTTCCTTGAATTATGACATGACTATATGATATTTCTTATCATAGTAAACAAGCAAAAAAGATTACAATTAGAAAGACATAACTTTACAATTCACAATAATCAGTGTTAAAATCAGTCTCCCATTTAGGACTTCAATGGAAAAACATTAATTGAAAGAGTAAACGAATGTAACCGAGATGAGAGCTCTCTGACTGAATCACGCCGGAAACCACAATAAAAGAAACATACAAACAGAAGGGAGAACAATGGCTCTATTGGCCTGTGGTGTTGCTCCTGAGTGTCACTGCCTGTACTTGGTGGTGAATGGTTTTGAGGGAAAATGATCCATTGTGTCTCTTTACTTCTCACTGGTGTGATCGTGTCAAAGGTTGTGGGTTCATGATCAATCCCTGCTAATTCTACAAAGAATCCGTGACGATAGATCTGCCCACTCCGTTAGGAGGGAGGTATGTTGAACTAGAGTTCAGCAGGGAAAGTTGTGTTTGGCATTTTATCCAATTTTGGTGGTTTTATCTTCATGCCTAGAAAAATACTCTTGAAAGATTTTATTGTCATATCATTATTTCCGTTGTAACATTATTTAATATTTGTAAGTGGTAGGAGGTTGCTGTTTTTTTATGTTTCTTTGGTAACCAGTGGCCAAATAATGCAGATATTTTTTTAATGCCAAAATCAGATAATTCTGATATCAGGCCTGCTACTCTAGAGGATTTTTCATCAGACTCACACCTCGCGTCCACACAAAAGTTTACAGATTAAAAATGGCTTGATGTTAATATTTTACAATTGCAAACCTGCAACCTGCAATCTAACTCTGTGGTTTATCAAAGGGTTACATGCGTCCATTGCAACATCTTACTGTTCGAGCGTGGAAAAAAGATGCCTGTGCACTCTAAAAAATGCTGGGGCGTGTGTGTCAACCAGCCACGTTGTGGGGAGCGCAACATAGGACTTACCCCAGTTTACTTTTTGGGTTAAAAATGGAATTGAAAATTTTAACCCAACATTTGGGTTAGTCCATATTTGACCCAAAGTTGGGTTGAAACAACCCAGTATTTTTTAGAGTGTGCTATTATAATTAACTGAAAATCAAACCATAAAAAATGCTCATTACTCAGAATAAAATTAATGTTAACAGACAGCACAGTAAAATGTTCACATTGTTGACCACCTTATTATAAAAATAAGTGCATGTAATTTCATAAAGTTCATTTAAATGCCTATGGTTAACAATTTTGACCTAAAGTAACTCTGATTGTTCAGATCAAAGTTGAGTGTCTCTAGCGTGTGCAACAATTGCTTTTTAAGAGCTCTTTGCTATGCTGTAGCCAAATGTGATCTTTGAACAACAACAATGACCTTGTTCTGTGAACTGGGCCTAGGGGACTGAAAGAGTCAATTTACCGAGCTCGTGTGGGGCAGTCAAAGCGTGCCACAAAGGTTCCCGGCATTGTCTATTCCTTTACCTTTTTTGCCATATGTGAAAAAATATCAATACCGACTAACTCGTCCACTTAAAGCTCGTGGAAACTTAGTATATGATAGTGTTGTCATACTGGGATTATTCTTCACAACTAAGGAGGTGTTTACACAGCACCGCTTTCAACTAAAAACCTTTTATGCATTTTGGCTGTTAATTTACACTACGACAGTATTTTTTGTAGCCGGTACACAACACTTTGAAAACGGGTTTGAAAGTGCAAGTTTTTGAAAATTATACTGTTATCGTCTCTGTGTAAACTACAAAAACATGAATTTGTGAAAACGGTGATGTCATCCACATGCGTATTACATGCTCAGTCTATAGGCATGTGTGTGCGTAGTGCTTCTTTACAAAGTGACATTACCAGCTACTGGCCGGGCATGCGTAATACAGTTTTTTTTTAGCCGTTTGCAGATCCATGTGAACAGGGATCGTTTTGACAACGTTGTCATCTGTATGCGAAACTTTTCAAAAATGCGAAGGAAAAACTTTTCCATTTTTAGTACATTGTTGTCTTGTAAACGTACCCTAAAACTGAATCCGAACTGTAACAGCAGCTGCTCCTTTCTGCTTCCTGTGTGGCCTGGATCCACTGACAGTGCCAGGCACAAACATGAGGGTAGTGGACTCCACTGTGAGCAGATTGCAAAACAGATCGATTCACTCAAACATTACATCAGTGTAGAAACATTCTCGCTGTTTGGACGTCTAATGAGCACTTAGTAAACTAATATCATGGCAATGCAACAGAGCTTTTACTGTTGTTTATATTGGGGTTGGGTCTGACTGGGCATCCCTATACTTTGGGTATTACAAACAGTTTTAGAAATTTTTTTTTTTGAAGGCTTATCGAGAGCAATGATTCCCAGGGTGTACATAAGCAGTGTTCACTTGTGTTTGATATTTCATTTTTTGTTGAGCTTCTTTTCATTAAGATGCCATTTCTTTGTTCAGGGTTTCTGCCCTCTGTTTTTCAATTCACCAACCTTAAAATACTCTGATTATGTGAGCTCTTCAGTGCTGTTATTTAAGCAGTTACCAGAGCAGTTTTACTGTTTTACTCTCAATCCTTCCCTTACCAGACGATAATGTTTCATTAACATTCAATGCTCTCCGTTCCAGTGAAATCTCAAAATATAGTGCAGCCAAATATGCCACCATTACTGATATACTATACATATATAACTGACAAACATTCATGGTTAATGTTTTTAAAAGAAAAATCTCCCTCCTGCACTTTAGGCAAGAAATATTCCTATGCTCAGATAGACACACATAGTCCTACATTTGCCTCAACTGAAAAAGAAGTAACTGAATTCTAGTTGGTTTGCTGTTAGACCCAGTATAATTTGTATTACTCAGTCTTTCAATAATAGCCTCTTACATTTATGGTGTCAGGATCACTAAACGGTCTTTGATTAAATGTGGCACTCAAACTGTTATGATGCATATGTGTGCAGAGCTGAACTCATGCACTACGCAATTGTCTACTACTTGTTTCAAGTCTATTAATCTTTGATCAAATCAGAACAGGGAAATACATTTCTGTAGGCCTGGTTGTAGATTTTGTGGTCTCATGTCAATGGATTCACTGGTTTTACCATTAGGGCTTTGCTTCAGTAGTGGTCAACAGTTGAGGATTTCATCCCTGTTGGCATCCCCACTTTACAATGAGGGCTACACGCAGATGCTATCAATTCCAGTTTTTGACTTTAGGGTGGAATCTGTCGACACAAGTCGACTACGACAGATGCCTCGTAAGTAGGTTGGGGTGCTGTTTACAAAATTCATCCAGCCTACAGAGTTTGGAAGGGCGATCATCTCACATGGCACAAAAATTGCCCGAAAATAATGGCAGTTCTTCTAGTTTTGAACTATTTCCTTCAGGACATTCAAGAGTGTTAAGAAGTTGTCAGGACACCATCAAGGGGAAATGTGTTCTGGCCTCATGTGGAGGTTAGCACATACTTTTTTGGATGCAGAATACGTTTCTGTCACTCAGTGCTGTGCATATCCTCGGTCAGTTGAATTTGGGAGCAGATTTTCACTTGAGCATGGGTTGAGGCCTGGAGAATAGAGGTTGCATCCTCAGACCGCAAGGTTCGGCAGGGAAGAGGTGGGTCTCCTTCACTTCAAGCAAGACAGCACAGTGCTCCCTTTGGTTCTCTCTTTCTCATCCTTTGCCTCCATGGCCTGCTTATTTGCTAATGGAGATCATTTTGAATGCATTTCTGTTGGTTCAGTGCTGGCATTCCTTAAAGAACGTTTTTTTGTGGGCACAGCCCCAGCTACACTGCTGGACATGTACCAGTTGATGGCGTTTCTTTGGGGAGGTATTTAGCACCAGACGGCTGAGATCTTTCCATCTTGGTTATGTTTCTTCTTGGGACTTATCTATAGTCTTAGAAGGTTGCCTGGTGGGTCCTTGGAACATTTAGTCCTCTATAAAATGAGCTGCACACATCTGAATATTTTGGGTTGAACATGTTCTGGAACAGTGTTGTAAATACAAAATAACCACTAGATTTAGTTGTGTCCTCTTTTGGAAGACCAAAAAAAAGTAGTTTCGCTTTCACAACAAAACACACAGCACCACACACGGCGGGCTAGAGTGAGCAGAGGCTGGGGGTAGAGGTGAAGCGGGCGGCCGGCGGATTCGACAAGGCGCGTCCGGAGGGCTGTGGGTCACCCACTACCCTTCCGGGCAGCTGCGCTGATTTGATTTCCCCACCACCCCCACGCGGTTCCTCCCTGTTTCCATTATACCACCCCGCGTCTCCTGCGTCAACAGGTGAAATGTGGGACTGCAAGCTGATCTGGTGATCCACAGCGCAAAGTTGTTGTATTCCCTCAGCGACCAGCACGGATCAGCTCCAGGCATTACAAAGCAGATATTCGTTTTTTTTTTTTTTTTTTTTCACTTTTGGAAGGCCAAACAAAAGTAGTTTCGCTTTCACAACAAAAAAACACAGCGCCTTCACGACATGGAGGCGGCGGCAACAACAATACTACAGCGAGAATAAAAGTTACGCCTCTTTCTTTGCGTGAACATTTGGACGACATTATGCAAATATTTCCACATAGTGAAATAGATATGTGGGGGCGTGTTAGAACAAACCGTTTTAGGTAGGCGTGGCTGACTCTTAACTTCTATAAAGAATATCTCATTGGATTTGAAAGATTAAAGTTTTTGCAACTTTACAGATCTTCTTTATGCACCAAGCGCTCCAACACTCCAAAGAGAAAGGAAAAATTAAAAAATCGCATCATATGACCCCTTTAAAAAAAAAATAGGAAATTAGGCTTTTGACCTTGGAAAGGGAAAAATGTGACAAGTTTAAACTTGATTTGGAGTACTCTACATCTTGCAAGAGAATGTTTTATCAGATTTCTTGTTTACATAAACATCACTACAAGTGATTAGTCTGAGGTTTCCTGCAACAGAATCTTTTTTTTTCTTGTGGGAATGAGGTCTTTTAAAATTATTAAAGTATTTAAAAATGTTAAGTCAAATACATTTGAAACCAATTATGAATTGAATACAGACTCTAATTCAAATTATATATATTATATAAATACTTATATATATACGAAAAACACATTATTATTTTCTTTTTTTACTGTTTCTTCTTTTTTTTTCACCAAGGAGTCTTCTTTAAAGCTCCTTTAAAAGCTCAGTTGAACTTAATAAACCATGAATTGGACTATATCAGACAGTGTCCTGCAAGTCAAAAAGCAGTTCAAGCTTTCTGAATGTTGTCATTTGCAGCATGAAATGACTGCTATGTCAAATGCTATTATGGTTTTCATTTAACTACTCAACCATGGGGATTTTGGGAACTGTTCAGGGTTGGTGAGGTTATTTGTTGACTGAACATTCTACAGCACCTCCCCTTCTTCACAACACATGCTGTGTCGCATTTAGTAATCAGTCAATTGGATAAAATATTGTTGGTTATGGACCCTTTCTAAATTAACACAAATGGGAACCATTAACCTATTCACAGTATATGAAGAAAAGGCAAAGTCACCCTAAGCTCATGGTGCACAAGGGTCTTCCCTAAAAGTCACTCTAAATTTTACAGCCCTGCCATCTAGTGGTCTCAAATTAGTAGAGTTGCAAATTCTGATACTATTTATAAATGTATGAGTATGTACAGAAAAATCATTGAAAAATAATTTATTTTTTTCTATTATTTATTTACAATGTCATGTGGCAAATATATGCTTCTATTTTGAATTCTAGTTAGTAGTTACAAATTCGATTCTCATCATGACAATTGAGTGAAAAGTTGAATAGAAAATGAGATTTGAGTGAATTTCTAGAGAAAGTCTCTCATTGCTGTGAGAGATGAAGTGGGGAGGCCTGGGGTGTGAGTTCACCCAGAACGCTGCAGCTCTGCTGGGCCTCTGAGGAAGAGATCTGGCTCTCTGTTGCTATTACAACCCTGGTGAACCCGGGAGTGAAGAAGAGTCCTTAGGCTTCGCCTCACCACCCGCATGACATGGGCAGTTTTGACAAGATCATGTGAAAGAGACAAAACCTCAGGCTTGCTGAAGTTGAGTGTTAAAAACTATTCCATATGATGAGCGCAGTGTCTATATGATTGTGTTGGCATGCGTGCAACACTTGCTTTAAACAAAAAAGTGAAAAAAGGATGAACCCAAGCCATGTCTAGAGACCAAAATATTGAATACAAGCATGCTAAAAACACTCAGAACACCTTATAGCAATGTCTTGGCAACAAAATATAAGACAGTAAACCTATAGCGGTGAGTTTTGCATGGGCAACCGCTCACATTTTCTTCAGAATATGTAAAAGTTTCATCTATTAAAGCTATTATTTAGTTTTGTGTTTACTATGCAATGCATGTACTTATCAGTGTCTGTAAAAATCAGATCTAGCTATGGCAAACAGAACAGCCGGTGTCTATTAATCTGCTGTTTATGAAATATTGTTTTTAACTTTAGCGGGACTAAAGGGAATGGAAAAAAGATTCTTATCCAGGAAAACCTCTCACATGTTTTTTTTCCCCCTGTCATTTGACATCTGCAGATGTTGAGCTTTGAAAAAAGCAAGATGCCTTGCTTTTTTCAAAAAACATTCCAGAACAACAAATTTCAGTAAGATATTCGCGATTTAAGTGTGTTTTACAGTTTACATGTTTTAAGAGGTCTTGTCTGAAATATGACCAACAGTTTATGGCCACACAAACCATTTCTATCCGGACACTTTATACTGTTCTATGCAAGGAAAGTGAAGCATTTTATGAATCACTGAACAGACAGAAAAATAATTTCCTTCAGCAGCTAAGCTTTGGAGGATAATTAGTGAATTGCTATAACCTGTGCTTTATACATCTCCAGGGTTTACATACATATTCTCAATATTCACATTTACCACTTGAAATGTCAGAAGTGCACACAAGCTCATTGGCAGTGTGACACCCTAAGTGCTCTGACAGAGTTCAGTTAGGCAGCAGTCTCAATGCTTGAACACTTTCTAAATGGATTAATTTTGCTCTAGGCCACATTCAATTTATGGGCTTTCTTTTGCTTGAAATATATAATTATATGTGAGGGTACCAGAGACGCACACAAGGAAAACTGACAGTGGGGGGGGGGGTATAATTATTTAGCTGATGCATATTAAGGTGCGACCGGGCTGAAAAGGTGACTTTTAGGACTAATTGTAAACGGTATATTAGTGTATACTATCCAATAGAGAAATAATGTGTATCTTTGTAATCTTTCATTTAAATGTAATAACTTGCTCTGTCTCTGAAACATCTTATTATTATTATATTATATTATCCTATTATTAAGTTTTGTCCTCAAACAACCAGTTTAAGTGAGCCCACTGATCTTGGATTTGAGAATGCATTTGTAACAGCATGCTGAGTCGGCTGCAGCTGTAGATATACATTATCTTGTAATTTGTGTGATGCTCCAGCGATGTCCATCTGCACTTGATTATAGTGCTAGCCGGATGAGAGACTTCAGACTTCAGAGGGAAGTTTCTCTGGCAATGTTGGCATGAACCTTTGGGCAGTTGTTCGAAGTCACCTCAGTAGATTCATGTTTTCATCAAACTCTGTGTAAGTGGCATTGACCCAAAGGCAGCCCTAAGCCTGGCTCAATGAGAAGATGTAACCAAATGAGACTGCCACAACAAAAACCGCCTATAGGTTAGCCGCCACACTAGCTGATGGTTCCACCCAGTGTGGAGCCGGACGTAACCGTAGATCGTGTGGGTGTGCTCTGTGAAAAGAGAGACGTCCCCAGTTATGAAGCGAGATCTTGGAGAGGACTTTGGAGGGCATATAGGAGGTTGTTTAGATGAGCGGGGGTTGTTCGCAGGTTTCTCTGAGGGCACTTATAGTTGAACTTGCTTTATATTAAATAAACCATGACATCTGTGACGCTAAGACATCAAATCAAACTAAGATTTTTGGAGAACACTAAGTGACATTAGAAAAGAGCAAAAATAATGGTTGCTCACTGCAAAGTGGTCCAAAGTATCGTTGTGATGCAGCACCCAAAAAAAAAAAAAAAAGCCAACACAATAGGCTTTAAGGACAGATTACAGAGATTTTGCCAAAGCCACTATTGAAAGTAGACGATCAGGTGCCATGAGTATGTAAGACATTACTGCTGCTGCACCAAATAGCATTATATAAAATAAACCCCATAGCAGATCTATACAGGTGGACCTGGGGAAGGTGAAGGGTTTCAGAGGAACTCTGAAAGCGCGCTGCAGGAATCACAAGTGAATGCTAGCCAGCTATATAAATGCAAGGCAGTTAGCTCATTGGCTGCATATGCAATCAGCTTGTGCCAAGTCGTTTAACTCTCTGAATATAATCAGTTACGTTAACACCCCGTCAGAATGCGCCATCTAGAGATCCATGACTGAACTATATATTTATACTAATAATTTTTTCATTACATATATTACAAATGTAATCAATCATCAATTAAACCTACATTCGCCACCATTTATCGGAGACTGTGCCCATTTAGTCCTGCTGAACACCACCTTTTACAGTACATAAAGATCATGTCATGAATGTATACTTGACAGTCAAGAAGGCTGGATTTGCTCTTGGCCAGTTGTGTTATACTGATCTAGTTGCAGATGAAAATGATGTGCATACTGAGTCATTGATGGACCACTTTTATGATAGTGATGGTGCTTGTTTAGTCATTTTGAGCTCCAGTCTCCATTTCATTACATGGAATAGAGCAACTATTCACCTTTTGTGTGACATGAGAGAGAGAGAGGAAAGGAGAAGGAGGAGAGAGGAGAAGAAAGTTGTGACGGGGAAGAAAGAGAGAGAGAGAGAGAAGAGATAGAGAGAAAGTCAAGCAGTTTTGGAACCACAAAAGAGTGTGTAAATGACAAGTTTTTCCAGATTACTATTGATTTAAGAATTTTGAATTCGTTTATTTTTATATAATTACAGATTGACTAAGATCTAGCAAATGTCTTCTCTGATCATGATAAACCACGGGTATTTGCAGAATACATACATTTGCATACAATATCAGTATTCATTTATATTTGATGCTTGGTGATTGCATATAAAATGATTTTAATGATTTTGGTGATTGCATATTTTGTTTACATTTTTGTAGACATACAGATTTTGGAGCAATGGCACATGTGCTCTCATGACTCTGATGCATCTATGAGAGGTGACATGAATGGGTGATGTACCTAAATTGTTATGAAGTTTTAGCAGACACTCATCTTGAGAATAACCGATGAGGGGTTCACAGCATTTGAGATGTGTTCTGTCATGTAAGTGGGCAGAGAGGCATGGCCTCTGGAGGATGGAGGCCAATGGTCCGTCTGAGTGAGTGGGCATCCAGTTCACAGAGGCTTAAGTACACACACGTCCATGGAAGTCTACTGACAGTTTTCTGCTCACTGAACATGCAATGCTCTGTCATGGCACTATGTCTATTGTGAATGAGTAAGGCGCTCCCTCTAGACAACAGCCTTTCTTCTGTAGAGCTGTGATGAGCAGAACAAATTAAAACCCTTACATAACACAAGAATATATTAAGGTTTGTCTCTGTCTTTCTGCATTCGTGTTGGTCTGAACAATAATTAGCATTGTTGGAATTACAGGTTTATACAGGTAAATACAATACAATACATTTCTGATGTGCTGTTAAGTACAATTATTATATATTCACATGATATATTTTTTTCCAAGTGTAGTCAGATACAGAATATATACAATTTTAGTTCTCTCCAAGGTTGGAAATAAACCGGGAATGGCACCAAAATGAACAAAAATGATACAACAAAAAAAGCCACACAATATTAACTAGAGCCAGACCAACATATCGTTAGCGATAGTATCAGGGCCGATATGCGCTGTTCGACGATATACATTCGGCCCCAAAAAAACCCATATCGGTCGGGCTCTAATTATTAACCTAAAGTTGTGTTTAGGCATGGACTGATTTTTACATAAAAAATGTGTTCTATTAATCAACATTAAAATTCATTATTACAATATCAAGGACAATAACTGACAATAATGATTTTATTATTTAATATTTCATAATATTGCCGCCCTAGGCTGTACCACCTTTGGAGTGTGTCATTTGCTGATGTTGATAACATGTTATTGATAACAGCCCACAGTATTCTGATTGGTTAAATAACTACTTGAATAAATATTTGACCTAAAAGACAACACAAATAAATTTGATAAGATAATTCTGAAAATGCCTTTAAAAAGGTAAAATGCCCCTGAAAATCAACTACATGGTGAAAACATTGAAAGGATTCATTGTTTAGCTTGTTGGAGGTACTCCAGGTTGCAATGATCTGTCCAGGAATGCATGTTGAGCCCTGGCCAGCCAATGTCTGGGTTTTATTTAGTAAATCTTACTAAAAATAGATGATTAACTAGTTTGTGTTCTAAATTCTATTTTTAGGATTTGTTCCTCTGTAAATTAAACAATAGTTGTATATTAATGGACATTCTGTCATTCTGTCATGAAAACAAATTCCTCGTATGTGTAAACATACCTGGCAATAAAACTAATTCTGATTCTGATTCTCCTTGTAAATGTAGAACACTGAGCCCCTACACAGGCCTGTCGATCTGTCAGCCACACTTTTATTAACACATTTTATGTTTTCTATAGTAAACCTACCCTTTTCAAGTGATTTTTAGTATGATTACAATGCATGAGGTTGTCATGGCAAGTGTGCTGGAACACACCAGCGGTCAGTCTAGGAGTTTAGACCCTTGATTCAGGGCCTTTAGCCAGAGGAACACTTTTCTTTCTCTTTGTACTTCCTCTCCCGGCGGTGGGTGCACAACAAGCTCGAGTCAGAGATGAGTGTGAGGAGTCAATGAGACTGACGCTCTCTCGTACGCTGTCTGCAGAGGGCACACGGGATGCGGAGCGCTCTCTGTGGCTGTTAGATGATGATGGATCACGATATTCCTTTTGACTGTGGACAGGCGACCGCTTCTTTGAGCGCACATGAAGTGGAATGCTGAGAGGTCGCCGCAGTTTGGCGGAAAGTTATGACCGGATGGAGCGCACGTCCTCGGGAGGTGTTTCCTCGGCGCAGCTTCCCAAGGTCCGTATGTAATTTCCTCTTAGTCGATAACACGTGTGAGAGACGAATGATATCTGCGATCTAAAAATCCCTAAAAAATGAACGTAGGCCTATTTATTTTGGAAAAAGTGGTTGCCATTCCTGTGAGTTCTAGAACGCACACTAGTGCAAGTTCAAAATACGGTAAAAAAAAAAAAAAAAACTGTAAAAAAAGAAAAAAGAATACTTCATATTAATACAGCACTCCAATATCCTGTTTGTCATTTGTCAAAATTAACTTTTTAATTGTTTGTATATTTGCAGGTTTAATGAACAATAAACTACTTGGTCTCTGATACATTTGGCATTTACATTTTGCAGTTGTTCATGTGTTTTAAGTGACTTAATTACAAGTCATATTTGAAGAATCATGAAAAAATGTGTGAAATGTACAATATAAGATCATAACTTAATTATGGACAGTTAACAAATGTAGATAACCAACATTTATTTAATAACATTTGTTTTTAAGACAAAATTCTCTGTACTGTTAAATATAATTTAAATGTAGCTCAAGCTGCTTGATTGAACACTGCTGATTGAGAGGCTATCTGATTTTGTTCATTAATTAAGGGCATATTTCTTTGCTTAATTCTATGGCAAATCAAGCACAGTTACCTCACTGAATTGGCTGTGACAATATTTGTGTTTAGTTGCACACTGTGATTCAGATTTTCTTTCATTTTTTCTGTGTTTTGCAGTTTTATGGACAGAACGGATAGCACACACAGATTCACAAAGTACCGTAGCTGCCTAAGATTTAGCCCCTGTTCACAGAGATGTAAATATTTACAACAGAATCATCTAATCTCTTTTTCAAATCTCATCTGTGATATTAGCTTCTGGAAAAAGAGAATGGGGTAATTATTATAACACAATATAAATAGTTTGTCTTTATTTGACTGCCTCCTCTAGTCATCCTTTGACACATATTTATATTTATGATCTGCATGTTTACTCTATGCTTTTGTTATAGGCAGTTATTACACATATACAGTCAGTGGCTTATACAGTATGTTTAAATGATAGAAGACACATTTTTGGGCCAGTATGCCAAAGTCTTTGTGATTTCACATTTGATTCCATGAATGAGATTGAAGTAATAACGTCATGAATGATACTGAATGTAATGTAAAATGCAGTTTTAACAACGGGACTTATTTTTCATTGACTGATTATGATTTGAGTGGCAAAAGAGTGACTAATAGAAATGCACAACCATAATTGAACTCGACATGAGCTTACCTAAATTGACCTGGATAAATGTTGTTATATGACGGTACTCTTTAACCCATGTGCACAACCTGATAACTGAAAACATACCGTCAATTACACTGAGCAAATTTGAGCAAAATGATTCATTTCATCTCAGACTCAAATCTGCTGAGGTTTTAGCAACTGCATTTAAAGATTGCACACTTTTTTTTTTACATGTTCCTTTGAAAGTATCCACTCAACCAAACACCTATTTTCCCTGAGGTGTCTCAGGCTATGAGGTTCCACGAATAGTGAGTACCATCTGTGTCCAGTTATCCTTGCTTTCCTCTAAGATACACAATGTGAGCCCGTGGCAGCCATTCCTGCCGGTTCAGATGGTATGGGAGATGGCAAATCCCACATTAGGGAATGGCATGTTGAAAACACGAACAGGGGCCAGTTCATATACTTCAGGGAGAAACTTTTTTTTTTTTAATTGACCCTTTGCTAAGCTCCACCCCTTGGTTGATCTCGCTCGCTCAGACTTTAGCCTACATCCGATAGGAATTAATTTGAGATTGCCATGAACTGGATCCTTTTCAACCCCTTGATTTTAGGGAGTGAGTCTATGCATATGTCAGACAGCACCATATATCACAATGCAACATGATTCTGATATCACAGTGCAGATTATGTGAAGATCCCCCCTCCCCCACTTTACGCAACTCTAGTGAATGATATATGAGTTCTTTTGAGATGTAACTCCATAATACCTATTTTTACCGTAATCTGTTTGTTATTGTATTGCTGTTTCATTTCTTTGTGCAATATTTTCCAACAGCCCAAGCAACAGGAAAAAAATGTAAATGGTAAATAAGCTCCAAATTAGATTCCAAGTGATCAAGAAATTTTGTTATTTTAGTAGTGCGAAAACAGTTCATTATGCGGTATGCTAAGTTGTAGTTCAACAGTTTTAACCCTTACTGCACTTTAAGCTGTCACACTCCCACAAAAAGTGCATGGCCACACCACATAAATAAGAACTATACACTCTACAAAATGCTGGGTTGTTTCAACCCAACATTGGGTCAAATATGAACTAACCCAACTTTTGGGTTAAAATTTTAATTATAAAATTTAACCCAACAGCTGGGTTAGTCCATATTTGACCCAAAGTTGGGTTGAACAAACCCAGCATTTTTAGAGTGTATAAAATAAGACCGTTTGGCTGTTGAAAAATATGGAATTCCTTGTAAAAAAACAGAAAATAGACAAGAAACCTGAATGTACATCCAAATATAGGAATAACCAGAATATAAACATATTAAGTTAAAAATTCCAAAAATACTTTCTGGTAACGTTTAATGGTTAGGGTTGTTAGTACAAGATATCATTTCTATTTAAATAATTAAAATAGGACATAATTTAAAAAAAAATAAAATATATATATACTACAAATATAAATTGAACACTAAGTGCTATAAAATAGTATAAACTGCTAGTACATACATATAAAAAAATAAAAAAAAAACACTTAGGGTCCTGGAAATGCATGCTTCTCTATTAGTCTGGCTTGTTTTGCACCACTCACAGTTTTTATGGCTTTTAAAGCATTTCACGTTCAAAATGCGCACGTTAAAAAATGTAAATAACTACATGTTTAATACGCATGATTTTTCAAATAGTATAAAACTTTTTTTTAAATGAAAAGTGTCATGAATCATGAATGAGAAATTTGCTATAATATTGCTTTGTTTTTCAAAGAGCTGAAGACTCTTATTTGTTGGATCATCTTCTGAATAATCTTTGTAAAACATACCCATGGGCTGAGCTTTGACTGAAATTTTGTGGCCGAGTTTTGTCCTTAGGAACAATTCATCTGTGACCTGAAATAAACTGGAGTTCGGAAATGACTTGATTTGTGTATAGTGAGAGATTATGCCTGACAGGCGATATCAAAGAACTGCACATCCTGATACCTTACAGGAAATTCATTCATAGGAAACAATTGGCACCTAATCCAAGAAGAGTTCTCAGGAATAAACAGAGCGAAGTGCATTGATAATGAGTATAAGGTGTTTGTACAGTTTCTATTATTCACAGTGCTCCTTGATTGTTACGAAGAACGCTGTACCTCTTATTGTATTTAACTTATGATAGGCTATTTTAAGGCAATATTTTGCATATTGAAGCACAGTCCAATTATGTTCGTTCTCCAGCACCTCAAACACATCAGACATCAATCAGCCTTTAAAGGAAAGTAGAGGTGCACCCTGTAAACATCAACAGAATGTTGCCTTGTTAATGAAGCTGCATAATTCAGGTTGCAGCAAATAAGTCTTACAATATCCTGTATATGTATGCATGTAGAATTTTTATTTGGCTTACATTGCTAATTTTTTCTCCTATTTGCAGAACATAAGTAAAGAGTCTCTGTCACCAACATGAGTTGGAGCTTTCTCACTCGACTACTGGAGGAAATCCACAACCACTCCACGTTTGTGGGGAAAGTTTGGCTGACTGTATTAATTATTTTCCGGATCGTTTTGACCGCAGTGGGAGGTGAGTCAATCTACTCAGATGAGCAAACAAAGTTCACCTGCAACACTAAGCAGCCCGGCTGTGACAACGTATGCTACGATTCCTTTGCCCCGCTGTCACACGTCCGGTTCTGGGTGTTCCAGATCATCATGATATCCACCCCCTCCATCATGTATCTGGGTTACGCCATCCATAAGATCGCCCGTGCCTCAGAGGAGGAACGGTGCAAGAACCAGATTTATCAAAAGAGGAACCGCCCCAGTCGGTGGAGAAATGGACACCACCTAGAGGAGGTCTTGGAGGAAGATGACGCCGAGCCAATGATCTATGAAGAAGACACGTTGGATGAGCAGGAGGTCAAACCAGAGACAGACAATGGCAAAGATCCAGCGAAGCATGATGGCCGCCGTAGGATCATGCAAGAAGGCTTGATGAGGATGTATGTGCTTCAGCTTTTATCCCGTGCCGTCTTTGAAGTGGGGTTCCTCACTGGTCAGTATCTCCTTTATGGCTTCCGTGTTAACCCTTCGTATGTCTGCAACAAGATCCCATGTCCGCATAGGGTAGACTGCTTCGTCTCACGACCCACCGAGAAGACCATCTTTTTACTCATCATGTATGTGGTGAGCTGTCTTTGTCTGCTGCTCAATGTTTGTGAGATGTTCCATTTGGGGATTGGTGCCTTCCGTGACACTCTTCGTAAACGTCGAAGCCATGGTCAACAACCTCCATACGGCTACCCTTACTCCAGGGACATTTCTAGTTCTCCGCCAGGATACAACCTGGTGGTTAAATCGGACAAACCGGGTCGCATTCCCAACAGCATCATCCTACAGGACCAGAACATGCCCAGAGTGGTTCCAGAACAGCATTGCACAAGTCCTGATGAGAATATTCCCTCTGACCTGGCTACTCTGCACCACCATTTACGAGTAGCTCAGGAACAACTTGACATGGCGTTTCAGACATATAACACAAAAAGTGCTCATATCTCCAGAGCTAGCAGCCCTGTGTCTGGTGGCACAATGACAGAACAAAACCGGGTCAATACAGCTCAGGAGAAACAGGGTGCACGACCGAAAGCCAGCACTGAGAGGGCAGGGACAATAGCAAAGAATGGAAAGACGTCTGTGTGGATTTAATGGTAAACACTTACTTGACTAGTCATGAACCATTATCCTCAGAAAACATATTGTCCCAGCCAATGAAAACTACAGTTAGTAAGGGCATGATTAAACATTATGTACCCAAGTTCTGTTGAACATTAAACAATACTGAAAAATAAATATATTATAGAAGGGTAGTATTCATTTCTGAAACTCTTTACATTGTGTTCTCCCTTTCTCAGAATAATAATTTATGTGCTTTTGTACATATGTTAAATATATTAAGTGTGACGTTTCTCTAAATTCAAATGCATGCAAGTGTATTGACCATATTGGAAGTCTGTCAAACAATTTATTCTTTAATGGATCATTGCTTTAATTTGACTAAGAACAACCCCTATGTATCCTTATACTGTAGCTGTAAGAGCTATATGTTCACCTCTTTATCTTCTCCTATTATTATTATTACTATTATTATTATTCTGTGGCTCTGTTCCAAGCCAAAGTGAGCTGCCAACCTATCCCTAAGTTTGAAAGTAAATGCATACTGGTGATTCAAAGGCTGTTCCAGTCAGTAAGCAGCAAGATTATGCTGCATTATAAAATTCCTAATTTTGGCCAGATTCTGAGGCTTCACGTGTATACCTTATGGATAAAGCAACCCCAGAATGCATTGTGATGAAAATGTGATCAAAGCACTTTTACACAACGTGTATGTGCTAAATGTATTTTTGGCTTGCTGAATTCAATTGCAATCAATTGTGAGTGGCGGTCATGTTCGTCGCATATATCAGACATGTAACAAGTTTATATATAGTTCCTAGCGTCACCTCATGCTAAGTATCCTTCACTTATATTGTTATAAGGTAGGAGATCACTTAAAACCGAAGTGCAAGTGTTTGAGACAGCTACCTAGGTGTGTTTGCGAAACAATACGGTACTATCTAAACCCTCCAAAAGCGAGATGAGAAGTCTTTCCACCTCAGCAAAAATGACAATTACTCCTTATTATATTCCGCAGCTACCTAGACTCCATAGCCAGTCCCAGATAGATGTGACGTTCTTTCTTCTGTAAGAAAACTTCAGCCACTATTGTTTATGTTCCAGATAGTGCAGGTGTAGATTGTCTAGGTCCTGCAAAAAGTTGATGCTTCAAAAACCATGCAAAACTAACACAATGGTTATCCATACAACTCCAGTTGATGAATCAATGTCTACTGAAGATGAATGATAGAACATACTAATATTTTAAACTTTTCAAACCATCGCTTCCAGATGTCAGCCTGCTGTGAATGTCAGCATGTTGTGAATCATGATGTAAAATTGTAAAATTGCTTGTGAAGTGACAGTCCTCTGTGCTTCTCTGTCACTTCTTGAGCAAGTTTCACAACACACTTACGTCACACATCAAGTGTGAACGTATGGACCTGCATTTGACAGTTTTATTTATTTAAGTGTCAACTTTAAGGGACTCATACACTTGTATTATATGGACTCGCAGAGATGAACTATTTCTCTAAGAATCTCTGTTTGTGTTCCACAGAAGAAAGAAACGGCATATCTCGGAACAGGCATGATGGACAATCATCTAGTGGAGTATCCCTTTAATTAGTCTAAAAAAATTATTCTGACTTTCCTGGTTTCTTCTTTATCAAACAACATGGATGTGCATTTAATATTACTGTGCATTTATAGATTCTATATGCATTTATATTATGTGGCACTAAAATGATGGATTGAGACTGCAATGATAAATTGTACCATTGTCTTACGAAGGTATTTTAAAGGAGCAGTTCACCCCAAAATGTATTGACCCTCAACTTTCATTCTCCTGTGGAACAAAATGTGATTACAGACAGTGATGAGAACTGATCCATATGACTTGTGTGTTATATTCCAAGTCTTCCAAAGCGGTACAACAGCTCCGTGAATTTAGATCATTATTCATTGAAAATCTTTCAATTTTATTGAATGTCAAATTCACGAACAATTCACTCAAATGATTTGCCAGGTTCTTGTTCCTTGTTAAAGTGGGTGGTGTTGATTAAATTATGCATCAAATAAAAATACATAAGCCTGAACGTCAGCATGAAGCTGGTCAGGTAAGAACGTCTCAATCACTGCACACCCGCCTCACCAGGAATTATTCATAGTCATTCGTGAAACACCATAAGTTGTAACCAAACATTTCTTGTGATTTAACTTATTTTCCATTGTTTCCAAGATCATTATGCAGACAATTTACCTCTGAGCTGTCTAGTGTAACCACTCATGAGTTGATAATACTATGTTTTGGTGAGTTGGTGGCAAATTCATATTAATTTTTACTTTTCTGATTCTTACAAAAACATTGCAAAATTTTTTGCAAAAAAGTGAGCATGAAGGTCCACCACTAAGCCCACTCTGGAAATTATTTTGTAAGCATTCCTGAATCAGACTTTTGAGAAGTAAGCTTTGAAAGCTCTGTAATATTTATTGTTTTCACTATTCCAAAATGTGCCTTTACCAGTTACAATTGTACTGATGATGTTTCATGATGATTAAGAATAATAATAAATTTAGGGTTCATTTATCATTTGAGGTTTTTTTTTTCATCTGATCAAAGTAAATGTATTTTTTTATCTAGTATACAGTTCACTTAAACATTATTTCAGAGATGTGCATTATTATAATGCTCAAGCAAAATATTTAAATTAGCAAGAGGTGATAACACTCTGCAGAAAGTACAATATGACAAGGTAACATGTTAAATTATTAGTAGCACAGATTCACTGTACTTGTTAGAAAACTATGAACGATATATACTATATACTATATATATATATATACTATTGCATACATATAATATCTACACTAGAGCTGTTATGGAGTGAAAAAAGATCTAAACCTATACACCCACACGCAGCTGGGCATAGGTATCACGTGTGTGAATGGTTAATATCCGCAAAAAGACACAAGAGATCAACGCAGCATACACTGCAGAAACAATCGTAGAAAAGTTGTCACTGGTTGCATAGCTTTTCAAAAGGTACTAAAATGTATCATTTAGGAAATAATATGTACTTTTAAGGTACTCTTTAGGGGTAAATCAGATACAAAGGTTTCCCTTTTGAAAGGCATTGCTCTAGGAACAGATTTTGTACCTTTTTTCTGGAACTGGATCACTTAGCATGTCAGAAGTGAGCTTAATGTGTGCGGTGGCATGGCATCAATATACAGTAGCTGAGAAATGTATATATATTTTTACTTTTGCGCCTGGGTAATGTATGTATAAGCACATGCATAACAAACCTGTCTAATAAACATGCCATTGTTTATTACAAGTATTGTTGGCTCTTTGACAATCTGCTTTATTCTTCCTCTTTTGTAAGTTCCTTTAGCTAAAAGCATTTGCTAAATGCAAAAATGTAAACTGATAACGTGCATGTGGATAAGCATATGAATAACATTGGATAAGCACGCTTTTAACGAAGGGTTGATAAGGGGATATAGCTTTTATCTGGCCGCTAAAAAGAAAGAAAGAAGAAGAATTGATCACAAAACCTAAAGGAAGGGCACTACAAATCGTGTCTCCCTCTTAGATCTATATTCCTGAATTCCTGGTAGGTACATGAGTCTTCAAGCGTTTCGATTGCTAACCCTAATTAAACACACCTGATCACTAATCAGTCCGTTCAGAGCTATATTTGAAAAGCTACTATGGTATGTGTGTTTGAGTTTAGGGTTGAATCTAAACTCTGTGAAAGTGCAGGGTGTGCTTCTGGTCCTCCCGGAATTGGAGTTTGGTAGCACAAGCCGGGCTGCTATTAGTGTAACTAACCCTGGGCATATTGGCGGCTAACCATGGATCTAATTCCTACTAGATCTTTTATTACCAGTTGTTTCTTTTCAGATAGGCTAGTTTTCTTGATGAATCTAGATATGTTCTCCAGATATAAATAAGTACAATTATTTATACACCCTATTCAGTTGTTTGTTGTGGGGGAAAAAAAAAAATTGGGGGGGGGTGGGGGGGGGGGGCCTACAAGTAAAAGACCTGTATTCAAAAACGTACATAAGGATTATTGGCAAAATGTAGAAAGAAATGTATAAGTACTCATATAGCCTGTATAAAATTTTTGGATCTATATAACTGTTATATAAATGTGTCATTTTACTGCTGTAAAAAAGAAAAGAAAAAAGAAATGATTTCATTTGAATTGATCTGAATCTTTAAAGCCCAAGATCGGTCTTCTAATAAACCCAATTTTTAAGAAAATGTATAAAGAAATCACCCTCAGCCCAAAAAAAAAAGAAAAAAAAAAAAAAAAAAAAGAAAAAAAAAAATAAAAAAAATAAAAAAAAAAAAAAAAAGAGAAAAATAAAGAAACTAGCTATTGTCTCTTATCCCGCCTTTTTCCCTCAACACTGAATTTAAGCCTATGGGTGAGGGATCTTCTTCATTAGCCACTATAGGTGAATAACTAGAAGAATAACAAAGTGCAGTAAACGTTAAATCTGTTTGCACTACAAACCAGTGTGTTTATAATTTCAGATAATACATTAAAATAATATGATAAGTACACGACTCAATTCAATACAAGGTCAGGGTGGGCAAAACGAACTGTTTTGCTCAGCTAAAAATAGCTGGAAGGAGTGGACGCAGCTGAACCAAGCCGTATATCTCGGAAAAAAAAAAAAAAATAGATAGTTTCGTCCAAATGGCCGGCGGCAGGCCTATTTTTAGCGACAAGGACGGAAAAGGTGGATTTAGTTTGCCTATTGCTGATTTTGATAAATGATGGGCAGTGCCAAATGACAAATATTTTTGGTGTATTCAAAACTACTGAATGGTTATTATTTTGATACGAATAAAGACGTATACCGAAGCGCATCCAAATATCGCTCACAACATATGTTGATTATATTGATGTTCAAATGTTTTATTTTGTTCGCTGTGGCTGCAGTGGTAGAGGGCATTGTGTTAACAGCGTTAAAAAGGTTGTGGTTCGATTGGCCCAGGAAGCATCACATACCTGGGAAAAAAAATGTATAGCGCTGAATGGACTGTTAAAGTCGGCTTTGATAAAACATGCTGGCTAAACTGCATATTATTAAAATTAAATTTTCGTTCTGAAACCGCATTCATATAAAGTTTGATGAATAGACTATGTTGAATTCTAGCGTATGCGTTCAGTTCTTATCTGGCTAGTCGCAATGCGTTTATCAAGCGCTCCCGCATCAGCTGACTCCCTCATCTGATCCGCCCTAGCTAGGCGCTATAGGATATCGCTACACTGACTATCTAAGCATTCGAGATAGAAGAGTCCCACCCGGTATTATCAGCAGTTTTCGGGGGGGGGGGCATTGTTCAATAGCTAACTATTCTGCCTCTGAATGTCTCATCCCGCGACTCCTCCTCGGCCAGTCAGGATTTGTCAGCCGGTCAGCCTTCTGATTATGCTTTGAATCAGACTAATTCTAAAATGTGTACATAGCATTATTGAACTTAACGATATCTGCAATACATTTATGAAGGTTCTGTTTACCTCTGGGGAGGGTGTTGTTGGGAAACACAGTCCAAGTGGTTGAATGCAGCACATGCCCAGAAATATTTGTCCTATTTATATATTTAGAGTGATTATTGTATTCTCTCCTCGCTCTCGTCGCTCAATTCAACATTCTGCAGTCTCCTTCTCACTCTCAATCTCCTCCTGCTTTGCACACCTTCATATTGGCGTCTGGGTCTGATCTGGACTTACACTGATGCTGCCTTGCTTGCTCTTACAATGTCAGTTATGTATAAACACTATTTAGACCAAAACAAATTACATACTTTTAGTATGATCTAGCCAACATTGAGATAGGCTTAATATGACTATTGTCACAGTAAAATCTAGGCAAGTGGGGTGTTTAACGGTTTTGAGGGATAACAAGTCCATGGCTCTACGCACTGAGAAAGTATGGTATTACTATCTTATATGCATATTGACGTTTGCATGGCAGCGCTTATATTACATCGGCAATTTATATTAAATTATAAATAAAATCTCTATAAACGTGATATCATTTCTCGGACCTGCCATGTTTGCTTAGGGCTTCATGGGGAACTCAATCGCTACACGGGCAAAAAAGTATGTCTTTTCCAATGCATACACGGGAGAGAAAAATGATTATGATTCAAGTGCATCGGAGAAAAACATAACAAACAAATAAATACACTTAATTAAGTTAGCACTAACACAAAGTTCTCAACACACATTAGGGAAGTTCAGTTTTAGGTTACTAAAAATAAGGAATCAGGAAAAGGACGCTGAGACTTCATGGTTCATGCCAAAAGAACAAAAAAAAAAAATCGCATACTTCGCCACTACAAAAGTGACATACATTAGTATAGCGAACTTATAACCTTTTATTGAAATAGACGCCAATACACAATCAGATTCGTTCAAACGATTTGAGTATGCGTGCGCCAGATGATTTTCAGTCTTATCATATCATTGCACGTTGTCTGCAAGACACGCCGCAGATCAATCGAGAATGTTAGGATAATCATGTAAGGCACCGTCCCATCAGGAGCCGAATGTAACACCGCGGCGTGACGGCGTTAGTTATAGCATGCCGACTTAGCGTGTAGAATCCGGTGTTTCAAACAAACTGGCGATAGAAACGCACAACACATTTTGACAGCCTGTTTGCTTCACATACAAACGACGTCCGTATTAGCTACAGCGAACGCGCAGTATTTTAGCTCATACATATTAATAAACTGACTTTAACTGGATGGGGACGTAGGGCACGATCATATTATCAATATTCTAATGAGTCCTAGCAACCTAGAGTAGGATTCGTATTCAGACACGTCATCGCCGCAAACGCACAGCGCAATGCGCCGTATGGGAATGAAAAGGTAAGGTGCCCAATAAAATACCGCGAACAACATTTGTGTTGTTTTGAGGAACTCTGAGCTTTTATAGCTGTCGCGCGCTTCAGGAAACGAACAGAAAAGAAAAATAGAGCGGAAAAAAAAGAAAAAAAAAAAAAAAAAAAAACAATGCAAGAGCTGATTTCCAAGTTTAGAGCAGTGCTTTGCAGAGTCGACCGTGACAGGACATTGTCTCGTGTACGAACACGATAATGCGTGGGCAGGACGCCGATTAGAAAACACTCTCAAGTACACTTGAGCTGTTACAGCCTACCGCACAGGACTCTCATCAGTGTGTCTGGACAAGACACGAGCTCATTCCTGCAAGGAGTAATAACCAATGACATGGCTCTTCTGGGAGAGGACGCACTGCGCGCGATGTATGCTCACATTCTCAATGTTCAAGGCAGGACACTCTATGACATCATCCTTTACAGGTAATATACTGCATTGTTTTAATATTTCATTAGTTTGAATTGTAAAGTAGACACGGAATGTCATGTTAATGTGATTTTGGAGGTGCTGGAGTTATCTATTTTGTTTTGTTTGTTAATAGGGTCGTTGGCGTGCCTCAGCAATTATCTGGCACTGTCCGTGTCATTCCCCCCTGACTAACTACTGATATGTAGTGGTTTTTCTGGCTCTGTTCTGTCTACAGCTCAGTTAAAGCTCTAGTCGCCTTGGTTTGATCATTTCATAATACCATGCTCAGCTAATAGCAGTTAATGTTGCGCGAGTCAGAATGCAGAGTACGCAGGAATCCCCTGATAAAACACTCAGCAATAATCCACACCACTCCAGTCCATCAATTAACATCTTAAAAAAGTGACATGTGGCCAAGTATGGTGCCCCATACTAGGAATTAGTGCTCTGCATCCTAAGTGCACGACAGATGACACAGTAGTGAAGCACACATGCACACACGACACACACACCTGATGAACACACACCCTCCGGCGCTAGTGGCAGTTATTTATGGCCTGCGGCGGCCGCGGGAGTGGCAGTGGGGGTTCGGTGCTTGCATCAAGGGGCACCTTCAGTCGGTATTGAAGTGGCGAGAGAGTCGGCTGTACATTCACTTCTCCCCCAACCTACAATCCGAGGTCCTAGGGCAGACATCGAACACACGCTGCGCACTTTTGGGGGCGGAGTCCGACTCTCATAACCAGTTTGCGATTGTCTCTTCCAGTGAAAAGTCATCTCCGTCTGAATCAGGAGAGAAATATGGCACAATAAAGCATTTTTTTGTTTTGAAGAATCGTCATATTTGACCATTTACTTGGAAGGGTCTGCATTGATAGTATGTTAATCTGATATGGCAGCAATATTATAATCAGAATTCTCCTTGGACGTTCGCGTATGCGCAAATCAAGAAGAATAGCAGCATCTCATCTAGTTCAGATTTGTTATGCTTAGGCCGATCATAATAAGTGACCACTTCGCTAGAAAAAAACTAGCAATGAGGAAACAAAGCTTCTCACAAAAAAGCGAACCTACCACATATCGATCTTAGGGCTGCTACAAACAAGAAAAAAAAAAAAAAAAATTAATCGATATGGCTATTTGTCATGTGCATGTTGTTAGTAAAGCCGGTTCTGTAATCAGTAGAAAATCATCATCACGTGCTTTCAGATGGTAGGCATGCTCTTTAACTATTCAGGCAGTGAAGCCGCTTAGTTTCAGCTGGACAAGTTACGCGAAAAAAATCGCTTCTGAAATCATAAGAATCGTTGGTCAGATAATGACACTGTTTGGTCATTTATTCTCAGTGAACTACGGCTCTGTGATAGTACTTCTTCATCCATACTGAAAGGGCACGTGAATAATACCACTTTAATATCATATTTTTACTCCAAAGCTCATTCATACCCCGGTGCAGTCGAGTGTTTTAAAAAATCCTTCTGTGAGAGATAAGTGGCTTCGTTTAGAGCGATCCTGAATAAGGTCACGGGCAACTATATTTCATAGTAATTCCTAGATCAGTGATTAAAGATGCATGCTTATAATAAATACATTTATTCTTAATGTAATTATAATATGACGAACTCAGATAAACCATAAATTGTCTAGTCGTGTGTTTATTAGTCACATTGAATCAATAAAATCAGTTAAATCTTCTGTTTTTATTCAAGGCATTTTCTGTGTTTCTGTCTGTCGATGGGTCTTGTATGGCGTTTAGCGCAGAGAGCGCCTCGCTAATGGCCTTTTATGGATGGGAGATTTACTGTCTGACACAGAACTCGGCTTCACTGACAATCTACGCATTACAGATCCCAGCTTCTTCGAATCTCAGATTCGCCATTTCGATTTAAATCATGTGGTCATATTGGGGCTAACCGTGACTATTGAGATCTCATATTTAGATTTATTAAGTTCATACACTGAGAAGATTGGATTACAAGCTTTAGTCAGGCAGCAACAGACACTAAATTACTCTTTGTCAAAGGAACCTCTAAGGCATTGTTTCATCAGAGTACATTATCTTCAGAAAGATACGCTTGAAGAGCTTTTGGAATGGATCAATTTTCAATAAAGATTTAATAGATTAATGAAAAAGTCGTGGTATGTCGGTCGGTGTGAATTTCACAAACAATTAGAAATAAATTATTCTAAATATATATAAGTAAGACTATGAGTTTTGAGTAAGGTAAACCACAAAGTATTGTTGAATGTATTTTCTTTCTGCGAGGGGTTTTTTATAGTGTGTATTTGTTTAGATGCGCCGAGTCAAAGAGCTTGCAAAGCAGCTTATTGAACGGCATCCAATCTCCAGTGCTAGATTTTTTTTTTTGTGGGAACACATAGGCTAACGCATAACAACATGCATTACTTGGAAGGCTCTTGTTGTGTTGTTGTCTTCAGTTTAAAAGGAACGCGGCAACGGATTGTATGGTGTGCTTCTGGATTGTGCCTAGCACTGTAGTGGACATACTCGCATTATCAGCTTCTGAAATGGGGGGTTTTGCGAGTTTAGCATGTATAGCGTCTAAAAATTAACTTGCAGACTTGTGCCCTGTCCGCTCACTATGGCTCATGTTACCGTCTGTCTCAAAATAAAACTGCATTGCTGGGAATTCAAAGCGATGTTAACTGGAGCTTTGCATGCATATAAAGTATTAGACTGTGGAACAGACCGGTGGGTGACAAGAACTGAACCTCATGGGCTGGAGTAATGTATTCACTAGGCTGTCAGGAACTAACCCCATGAGGTCGTCATCCGTTTGTCAAGAGAGCAACACTAAGAATAGCCATCAGATCATCGTGGCTATGAAATTGTTATTAAATGATTCCGATAACTTATCTTACAACAAACTACAAGTCTAAAGGGGTCATATGTTGTTGTTAAAAAGAACATTATTTTGTATTTGGTGTAATGAATGTGTTTATGCGGATTATGGTTCAAAAGACATTATTTTCCACATACTGTACATTGTATTGTTTCCTATGATCCTCGCTATGCGCGGGCGCCTTTCTGAAACGTGTCGAATTTTACAAAGCTCATCGTTCTGAAAAAGCGAGGTGGGCTCTGATTGGCCAGATATCCAGTGCATTATGATTGGCCGAAAACCTCAGGTATGTGACGGAAATGTTACGTCCCGGAGCTTACCATAACTAGGTGATGGGGCCGCTGTCGCCTAGCGTCAAGTAAAGCGATGATCAAATAGCATGAAACTCGATTATAACGAAGGCAATTCGTTGCAATCTCGCAGTGGGGACGAGTAAATTGCGGATTATAATGACAGTGATACTGTCTTTTTACGCGTTGCGGTTGCCTGCACGCCGTCGTAAGGGGACATAAAACCATGTCTCATTGTGATCAGGGGGGAGGAGAATGACATAACAACAATTGCTACTCTACACTGGCTGCAAAACTCAGCGTTTGAATCGTCAAGTGGAAATTCTTTATTATAAAAAATACTTATCTTACAGTCTGTGCGATTCAGAACACGGGCCGGCAATTGTTGTAGTCTACTCGCTCAGAAACACACAAGATCAGTGAAAGCAGTCCTCCAAATAAAATGGCGGCAAGCACATCTGAATGATTTTGGGTATAAGTGTTCTGGACACGATGTTGTAATACAAGCGGAACCAGCTGATTTCTAGTGCTATGTCCTCTTTGGAAAGACCAAAGCAAAGTATGGGGGCTAGTAGTTAGTCGGTGCGAGCCTGGCTAGCACGACACAAAAGTTGATGTATTATCGCTCAGTCGACCATCAGCAGGGGTGGGAATGGACGGAATCAGCCGGCTAGTGCATGGAATATCGTCTCTCCTTCATTTGTGAAGACCCAAACGAAATAGTTTCCGGGCTTTCACAACGAACACACAGAGGCACAACAGCTACAGCATCTTCACCACATACGGTGGCGGCAGCTAGACAATACTTGACCAGCTAAATGAAAAGTTACGGCCTTCTTTCTATTGCTTGAACATTTGGGACGGGGCGTTATGCAAACTTCCACTATAGTGATGTAACGTATGTGGGAGTCGTTTAGGAATCTAGCCGTTTAGGAGGGGGCGTGTCTATCTCTATAACTATTTATAAAGAATATCTTCCTTCTGGATTTGAGATGCTTAGTCTTGCAACTTTACAGGATCATTCTTATGTACCAGAGCTTGTAAGCACACTGCCAACAGGATGGTTAAAGAAATGATCGAATATGGGAGAGTCGACAAGACAACACAATGTACAGCTTCACGGTCATGTAGAAGCAGTTCAATTTCGGCTCCCTCGAGTAAAACACAGACACGTCAAATAATGCTACAGACATTTGGCACTATGCCTCGAAAAAATGTATATCGGAACACGCCTGTTTGGGGGCACTTCTGAGAACTTTGTAAGGCTTATTGCTGGCGGTGTTTATACAGAGCCTTTTGACGCGTTGTGTCACTCGCGCTGTAAAAACATATTATGCTCACCAAGTGAATGAATTCGCGGTTGTGGTCCAAGCAGCTCTATTACAAAGCAAAAACAAACATTTCCCTGGTCAATCATTCGATTCCATGAATTTTCTCCTCAGTTAATCGTCGGCGATGTCATCATGCACAGTCTGAAACAGCTAGCAATGCAAGCAACATGCTGTTGTGATAATTAGTAGCGAAGGCGTCTTCTGTCAATAGATAAGAATCAGCCGGCATCTCTCCATGCTAACCTAAGTTGTAAGATATGAACACTCTTCCTCTGTGTGACATTGTTAAACGTGCGTCTCGGATGTACTATTTGTTCCACTTGCCGGCTACGGTCACACATTGTGTGTTAGATTTTAAAACGACTGCGAAGAGTAGAAAATAGGCGCAAAAAAGTCTTAAAATGAATCCCCAGCTTCTTCTCAAACACAGTCTAAAATCGTATCGGATGCTAACATTGTGCTTCTATGATGTGCAACACAACCACTCTGGGCAAGTCTCAGGTAAATAAGAGTCTGTGCGGTATCTCTTAACATGCCCCTTTAAGGTCAATACATAATCAAAGTGTATGTGGCAATTGTTAGGGGGAATTAAGAATACATTTGAGGGCCGTTTAAATGCGTAAAACTTAAAAGTACGAAAGATGGTATGTTGATTTGTGTCGGAATCTGTGATATGCATATTATTATAATCAGAGTTCGCGTTTGACTGTTATTTTAGAATTCTCTAGGACTACCTGAAGGAGCAATAGAGCATTCCAGCCCAGGGGTGACGGCCATTAGCAGCTCGGTGGAGTCTAATCTGTCTATCATGTCCAGGGAATTAGCTTTTCCAGTCAAGGGTAATGCGACAGTCGACAGGAAGCTGACTGGCGCAGAACTCTACCACCTGTTGTAAAGGAAGGCGTGTATGCCTGTTACCACATGTCTGCTCTGTCGGCTGAGACTGCTGGACGGAGCAATGGGCTCAGCTCTTGAGACTGAGGGGGCAAACCAGGCAGGGGTAAACAGTCAGGGCAGGAATCGAGCAAGGCTGGGACTGAGGCCTTCGTACCTTGGCTCATGCCTAAAAGGAGGGCCACTAAAACTTAAATGCCTCGGACGAGGTCAGTGATCAGTGCCTTTAGGCAGGCGGTACTGTACCTAACTGTACAGCTAATGGTGCACAAAAACAGTAAAGATAAATGTAATTGGCTAACACTAGAGAAGCTCGAGAAGACGCCACCTGGGAATGCTGTAATTTGTAATGGCAGATATATTATTCATTTTAGGGCTAACATTTCATTTAAAACAAACTACTAATCTTTTAGGCGACAGTATAGTTGTTGATAATGATAGGGAAAAACAATGGCCATCCCTCCGAGATCAAGAAATGTTAGGTAGGACGAGCTTAACACCTCCCTTCCATGCCCCGCCCCGCGGCTCCTCCTCGTCCGTCGACATATCGGATCAGTGATCCTTAGCATGAGCGTCCTACCCCTGAGATCTTTCACAGCCCAGCTATCTTCAGTTACGGCGCCGCAGTCCCACTTGACAAATAAAATTTTCAGTTTGTTACTCTTATAATGCCAAACTCCCTTGCTTCATGATATATCGCTTTCGTCTCCCCCTCCTTATTTAAAAAGCTGTTAAAAGTACTAAAGTACCTTGGTTTTGTTTAAAATAGATGGGTGCCAAATTTCCCGTGGTACCCATCAATTATATTAAATTTGCTTAAAGCAAACCAAGAAGGGTGAGACATTAGCGTTACATTAGTTAATTATGAGCTCTGTCATATTTCACACTTTAATATTATTGAAATACACTACTGAAATTTAAAACATGAATAAGAAACGGCATCTACTGAAAAGTTGTTTTATCATCTTTGATGTTGACACACTACTTCCAGTGCTACAACTTTAATAGAGAAGTCCAAGTGTATGTGCTCATAATAAACTAATGGTTGTCATCAGTGTTGAGGGGTAATCCATTACAAATAATGTGAGTTACGTAATCAGATGATCAGATCAGATTTTATACAATAGTTCGAACAGCCTCTCTGATCTCCTGAAGCAGTTCCTCAGGTTTGAAGCTCAGAGCTGAAGGGTCTAGTCTCTTAGTCTCTTAAAAGTCTTCATTGCTAAGCATACTCTCAAATATATGCAATACTCTCTGAAGGTCAAAGGCCAGATGCTGAGGGCCTAAAGCAAACAGACTTTTGGCAAGGAGGTCTTGGCAATTATCTGCATTTCTGGGACATGAATTCAAAAAGGACATTCGATTACTTGCAACAGCCTTAAGGAAAGAGGCAAACTCCCCATAATCGATTCCTGTACGTGATTTCATGATCACCTGAAATAGAAAATAAATAAATATATTTATATGTCACAGAAATATAAAAGTTATGTTTACAGGGTAGTACTACAGCACATTGCGAGTGTTTATTAACACAATTTGTTGGTGCATTAGTTGGACCTGGAAACGGTGATGCTTGATGTCAAAAATAAAGCCAAAATTAGAGTTACCTGACAATGCTGATGCCAGGTATCCACAGTATCACGCCATTCCTCAATTTCTCTCTAGACAGAAGAAAGTTCTTCTTGCAGAAACTGCCACATGATATCCAAATTACAGCCATTCAGCCAGTTATGATTGATAGAAATGGTGTCCTCCTATTATTAAGAGATGCATTACCGAAAGTTTGTACTATTTGAGCCCACTTGGTGCGGAAACGGTGTATTTTAGGGGGAACTCATGGGACTACGGGTTGGAGAAAAATTGTCTATTTTCTTGCTCCAGTACCAAAAGAAGCTTAGATACTACGATACGGATCTATCATAAAAGGTCAGAACAGTAAGCGTCATATTTCATTTTGGTCACAATGTGCATGCAAATTTGGAAAATGCAAGACAAACCTATGAATTTAAGCTACTTGAGGTTACTTGAAATCTGAAAGATCATTTTCTGAATCGTGCTCGTAAGGTAAATTCACTGTTTGCTTTATACTAGTTGGTTACACATCCAAAAAAAAACTGCCAAGATTGTTTTTGGGGTTATTAGTTTTTTGGATCTCAATGCTATTGCAGCACTGAAAATAATGCTGATATATAATATAATTCTTGGGGCGCACAATTCATGGGCAGAATCTATTGGAATTTAGGTGTATCCATCAGCCGTAGTATTCGTGGACCCATTATTTCTGCAGATTCCAGATCTTCTGTGAATTTTTTTGGAAACATGCAGGGTTGATTCGGGTATCAGTAGTTCTTACTTGGCAGAATTTGGGATAGGGCATTTCTTTTCTACTCCTTATGTAGCATCATGAAATGAGAGAGCAGTGCTCGGTTTGGACTCGGACTCTGCTGGGCATTCTTGACACCAATACATGCAGGCAGTTATGAAAGGTTGCCGGCTATCGCATACTGGCGATGTCAGAACTAGGAGGCAGACAATTGTTCTTATCACAACGCAAAAACTTAGAAACTAACGATGAAGGTTGCCGCACAGTGTAATTCATGCAGATATGTCAAAGATATAAAAAAAAAAACAAAAACCGCTCTAATTCTCAAAATGCTTAATATTGCTTGACTTAATATTTTCATAATACTCAACAGCTTACAATGAAGCCCAGTTGAACAAGGGCAATAATGATGCTTTGTTGAAAGACTCAAATATATTTGGTGTATTGGTGTAAACTCGAATATGTGGACGATGGCTTTAATGTTTCAAAAAACACATGTATTTTGCAAATACTGCTGTAGGCATTATTGTAGCTCGCCTCCTATGCCTCCGCATCTCTCTCAACGCTCGTTTTCCTACAAAGGCCGCTCCTGCCAGATCAAAGGGCGCAGTCCTGCGCCTGAATGGCGAACTGCTGTATCCCGAGATGGGCACCTGGCTGTTCTTCTTGTAAGTACGTAGTCTTAATAGATCTCTCTAAATGCATCACTCCGGAACGGGCAAATAAAGTGGCTTTGGCTTTGGCTATCTGAAACACAGTTTGCCAATCAGCGTCATCCTGACATGAGCTTTCAACTACGTTACATGGCGGTTCGACATCTGAAAGCCACGCCTTCTCTTCTTTGCGTGACAACATCTTGGTCGGCATTTATCAGACAGATATTTCGTGCCACAATATGAGGATAGGATATGTGGGGGTTGCCGTGTTATTAACGAGACGCGTTTTATGTGGGGCGTGGCAGAGTGCTTTAACTTTATAAAGAATATCTCTTTGGTTTTTAGATTTTAGTCTTTGCAACTTCAGTGATCTTATTTATGCACAATCAGCTTGTAACATTCCAAAGAGAAAGGATAAATTTAAATAGCATTATATGACCCCTTTAACAGCCTCATTATTCTCTTATGATGACAGGTTTGCGTAGTTATTTTAAAGCTGTAGCAGCGCAACTAATGTATCGACGGTTCAACGTCACGTTTACGTGTTATTAAAATATCTATATGAGGCGATTATCATTTTTCTATATGTTTATAAATCGAAAATAATTGTGTTTTTGCACAGGGTTTGGAACATGTCTACGTAACCCAGTTGCCCACCGGAAAAGAAACGTGTGCACACCAACTCAATGATTTGCTCATCTTCGTGCGGAATGAGCTGTCTAACACAATAAATCAAGTTAATTAAATCTCAATAAATCGCCTGTAAATAAATAAAAGTCGGTGTCCTTAACTAGACATATATAATGTGCCACCGCCACATTAGCGGAACCTTTAATAAGTTATTGTTGCACATCGGAGTGTAAACATGAGCGCACTAAAACAATCACCGCAGCGTTCAGTCTTTGGTTCAGCTTTGTTTACATCGCGGCGGGGAAACAGAGTCTGATGTTTTTACTTTCTTATGTATTAAACTTTAACGGGAAACACTGAGGTGGAAGAGTAAACGTCTCGCAACTGACTACGATGCGAAATTATTATTTTAATGCGTGAAATCCGTCACACCCTGCTGTAGCTGTCACTTGAAAGTCAACATCATCCTAAAAGAAAGGTATGCCATTAAATGATCTCCGTGGTGTTTGTTTTCATCTAATGCCATCCACACCAGCATCTATTGTTACTGCGCATACAGAACCACGTGAAAATACATGCAAAAGGCCTTTAAATAATGTTTTAAATCAGAAATTGGATTAATCAACCATAGTTTGTGATTCCGGAAGATTCATGAACTGCGCGGCAACTTTCTTTGCATTACAACGAAAAAAAAATGAGGCAGGAGGAGGAGATGATTCAAGTTTGATGCTAGAGTCGTGTGTGTGTAGTGTTTTTAGATGATTTAATATGACTAATACTATATAATCTGACATAACTTCTAAAAATCGCATTGTCTTCGCTTAGCAATTTTTCTGTGAGCGCTGTCTTGTTTTGTGTTCATCTTAAGAAGACAGGTGCTCCGGTTGTAATGCAACTTGGTGAAAAAATAAGTATACTGTTCTATGTGAAATAAAAGTGGCGGATGACTGCTTTGCCTGACATTTCTGTTCCTTACCCGAGCCACATCACACAACGGCAGGTGGGCTCCCTAAGTCAAGGTGCCGCTGTGTGCCAAAATTCTTCACAAAAGTATGAGCCTAGAGAGCATTTCCAGTTTCCATGAGCTGCCCCGGCTCTTATTACATGCCAACAGCTGATATAAGCTGGGGATCAGCGGCCTTCCTCGCATCCTTACTCCGCGCACCACCTTCTATCCGGCGGGGACTCTGATCAGAACAAGAAGTGAATCTGATTGCGCTGAGGCTCCTCACTAGCATGCATGGAAGACAAGGATGGACGCGACCCTCTGTTCTGCCGCATATCATTAGTGGCTCTTATTACTAGTATTGGAGCAGGGTAAACATAGCAGCACCTGGTTGGGTCTCACTCAAGTGCCTGTCGTACTGGCCCCGTTTACTTTCCCGTTCGGAGGGTATGGCACATTCTGGAAGAAACGGAAGGTGGGGGGCAAGCGGGCTGCTGTCACCTACAAGAGCTTCACCTTGGAGCTAACGAGGCTCCTACTTGCTCACCTAAGGGGCGTTGCAGGAGCTGGGAATGGTGCATTCCTGATATCTTGGAGCACAGTCGTAGGTCTGGAGTAATACTGGAAAAGTCCTGGACGCTCTACACTAAGTAGAGCTAGTTTGACACATGATTCAGATTCATGCGCCTGGAGCAATATCAAATTCCAGACCGTTAGCCGTTGGCAGATGAAGTAGGATTTTTTGCTCAGATTCAGAAACTGTGATTTACATATAGTGCAGCTAGAGACATGAGTTTCTTAGCATTATATTGTGCTTCTAATAAGGCTTCAGAAGCTTTTTAATGATCAACAAGCATGTTCTCCACAATCGTATACGTTCAATTCATCCCATGTTTCATTGTGCGATCTGATTGTGTTTTCTGTTAAATTCAAAAAAAGTCGCTGCAGCATGAAGAGCGTTGGCAGATATATTATTACGATATGGACTAAACAGCAAGCGGTTTGTGCCCATTGCTCATAACAGTATCTGAATGGAAAATAGCAAATTGTCCAATGTAAACTAGGTCCGAATAATCTCAGAGCTTCGCGATACTATGACTTGCTTGTCTAATTAAGATAGTCATTCAAAGTTTAAGTTTGTTGGGCAACCTTATCATTACTTGTAATCAACTCAGTGTCGTCTAATTGTAATACATGCTAAATTATATCTTCATTGGGGAAGCTCAGATACACCCACTGTCACCACTACCCATTCGATTTACTTAATGATGACTTCTCTATTATACCATTTTTTTTCTCTTTTTTGCAGACATACCTATCATGACCGTTGAGTTCGCGTCTTGTGCCTTTGGCAAACTGGGCCATCGGAAGAGCGAGCCGGGCAGGGGAAGCTCTAAGTCTGAGGCAGGCGGCACAATGCGGCTGTACTACTAAGCTGTTCAGCGCAAAGCGCCATAAAATTCATAACCAGCATTCCGATGCTAATTCTCTGAATCCCAGCGTCTCGGAATCTCTGGAGAACCTGAAGCCATTGTAGCGCTGATAGGTGTTGGTCTCCCTCTCAGTCCGAAGGCTAGGAAGAAGTTATGCAAACAGACAGCGTCTCTCATTGGCTTGAGATGGAAGAGGTGGAATGTCTATGTGGCACAGAACCCCTACGAGATCAGTGTTTTCGGCATCTTCGTCTTGTCATCACGGTTGTCGAAAACGTACTGCACATCTTTTCGATATGTCATCCTCTGGCTCAGGATACGTGATGCTTATTTCGGTACTGTGAGATGGTTCAGTGTACGTAAAGAAGAAATTTGTGATCACCAGCGTGAGCATATGCAAGCATTCAGTTTCAACTTCGGCAAGTCACGCAGGAAGGCTTGCTAGAACGGTGGAGGAACCTTGGAGTGCAGGTACACTTGTTTTGACAGTCTTGTTTCATTTTTAGAACTTCAATGCCAGCCTTTATTTTAATCGAAACAAAAGTAAATTATATAACACGGTGACGGGACATAACTTGAGACACTTAAAATAATAGTCCTATGTCAGGCACCGCAAAATATATACTTGTATTAGTCAAGCATACATTGATCAAACTGGTCAAATATTACAGTTAATTACAATTTTAATTCTAATCAATTTATTCTTCAAACTTTTGAAACAGACTCACTCCCAAAACTTTGCACTATGTACTTAGCAGCATGAAAAACAATTATGAATGGGTTATGAATGGAAAGAGAGCAAAGTATCATTGCTCTGCTGCAGAATTTCAGTGTCTTCAATATGTTACAAATTAAGTCTAAAGTCTTAGTCGTATCAGGCATTTAATCCCCAGTAAATGCCTGTAAATGTCAATCCCAATGCATCTTT
>JADLZN010004707.1:0-131561 GCA_018155175.1 Sinocyclocheilus anophthalmus
TTGAGCTAGTGTTAATCAATCGTCGATATAATTGAGTATGCGATGCCCTGGAGTCGCAGTGGAGCCAAAGCAGCATCCACACACTTCGTGAAAGCGCGGGTGAGAGTGACAGGCCGAAGGGAAGAACTCTATATTGGTATGCTTTGCCCCCGAAAGCAAACCTCAGGATCTTCCAGTGTTGAGGGAGGATGGAAATAAGCGTCTCTGAGATCTAGCGTAACAAACCAGTCCTCGGACTGGAACTGAGATACTATCTGCTTGATAGTGAACACCTTGAACCGAAGCTGTTTGATAGCGCGGTTCAGAAGACGGAGAACTAAGATCCGACGCATCCCCCCCATCCTTCTTCGGAACGATGAAGTAACGGCTGTAGAACCCTGATTCTCTTGAGAGAGGAGGAACACGTTCTATGGCTCCCTTTCTCAAGAGAGTATCTACTTCTTTTTCCATTACCAGAGCCTCTCTGGGGCCCACTATTGTGGGGTGACCCCGCTGACACGAGTCAGAGACGAGACCGAAGGATTCTTAACCATTTTCTACAATCTTCAGACACCCATTTTGAGATATTTTGGTAGGAGTTTCACTCTACCATCAAATCTACTCAGGCCATCCTCTCGAGGCTGCCGTCGGGTCTTAATAGGAGGAGCCATTCTCTTTGCTCTACGCGATGACTTCAGGGACGAAACCGTCAGCCTGACTTCTGTATCACCTCACTTGAGGGGGCGATCCTCTCCCGTGCCGTACCGTTTGTCCGGTTCTGCCGTGCTTGTGAATTTCAACTCATCGTAGCTCACTGCGCCCTTATGCGACCAGTCGCCCCCCCGCCCATCCTTCTTCGAACATGAAGTACTCTGGTGACCCCGGACGCTCTCGAGAGGAGGATAAACACGTTCTAATGGCCCTCCTTCATCAAGAGAGTGTTAATTTTTTGTTCCATTACCAGAGCCTGCTTGGGGGCCCACTAGTGTGGGGATGACCTGTTGAAACGAGGCGGACGAGAACCGGACTGGATTCTGTAACCTTTCTCTACATTCTGCAGGACCCATTTTGAGATATTTTGTAGAAGTTTCCATGCTACCAGAAAATCTACTGAGGGAACCAGCCTCTCGAGGCTGGCGGCTGGTATTATTAGAGGAGCCAGTTCGACTTCCTGAAGCGGATGACCGGCAGGGAACAACCGACATGACTGCTGTAGCACCCTCACTTGAGGGCCGAGCTCTCCCGTGCCGTACCGTTGCCGGGCGGCAGATGGGATTTTCACTCGTCGGAGCTCACTGAGCTCTGAGGCACCGAGGTCGCACCCCCCCCCATCCTCTCGGAAACGATGAAGTACGCTGGTATAACCCGACGCTCTCACTGAGAGGTGAACACGTTCTAGGGCCCCCTTCCGCAAGAAGTATCTACTCGGGTTCATGACCAGAGCCTGCTCGGGACCCACTAGAGTGGGGAAGCCCCTTTGAATCGAGGCGGACGAGAACCGAACTGGATACTGTTACCTTTCTCTACAATCTGCAGGACCCCTTTTGAGATATTTGGTAGAAGTTTCCACGCTACCAGAAATCTACTAAGGGAACCAGCCTCTCGAGGCTGGCGTCTGGTAGTATTAGAGGAGCCAGTTCGGTGCCCTGAAGCGGATGACCGGCAGGGAACGACCGACCTGACTGTTGTAGCACCCTCACTTTAGGGGGCGAGCTCTCCTGTGCCGTACTGTTGCCGTGCGGCAGCTGGGAATTTCGCTCGTCGTAGCTCACTGAGCCCTGAAGCACCGAGTTGGCAGGGGTATCAATAAACCTCCATGAAGGCACTGAGGGAATAACCGACCCGATGGCTGTAGCACCTCACTTGATGGGGCGCCAGCTCCCGGTGCCCGTACCGTGCTGGGCGGAGCTGGGAATTTCACTTGTCGGAGCTGCACTGAGCCTGAAGCTCCCCGCGGTGGCAGGGGTATAAATGACCCTGCATGAAGGCACTGAAGAACAACCGACCTTAACTGCTGTAACACCCCTTCGCTAAATCCACCCATCCCACGACAAACAGTCTGCGCGTTCCTCGGCAACAGCGTACCCCGCTGCCACGTATCGCTAAGCCTGCCGCTGCACAACGCAGCCAGGCGAGAGCGAGCGTTCGCAACGAGAGCTCGCATGATGACAATCACTGCTCTGAAAGCTTGACTCGCATGCTTGGCTCCTAAACAAACGCAACCATGTCACATCGTGTGTTATCCCCTGCCCCAGATATCGGGCAGTGGAGAAACACAGCCGTTTGTAATGCCGTTCATTCGCCATAGACTTTCTCATTGTTTTATATATATTAGTGCTTGTGCGGACAGACAACAGTACATAGACAGACACATACACAGAGCGCTACCGAAGAGCAGAAGCTGGTTTGTGCTCTACTGGATGCGCTTTTCTGCTTTCTGGTGCTTGCGTCACCCCGCTCGTGACGTCTCGCTACTCCATTGGACTGATTTGACACATGCTTCAGAACGCGGTCACGCAAAGGGCGTTCCCAAAGCGTCTCGACGCAGCCGAGTTCGCTGAAAGGGAACATAGTTTAGTTTATAGGAAACTGGCAACACTTTTGTAATACATATCTTGCACACAAGAACCATAATCTGAACAATTACATTTTTTCCTATACTTCTATTTCTGTATATAGTACATTATTCAATTTTTCTTTTCTTTTTTTATTATATTAGTGTTATATTACATCCCTTCTGTGTTATTCCTATGTATGTCTGCACTATGTTTGTACTTTCTTCTACACTGGAAGCTCCTGTCGTCAAGTCAAATTCCTTGTGTGTGTAAACATACTTGGTAATAAAGCTCTTCTGATTCTGATTCTGATCTTACTTTTAATCTCTGTTAGGCCCTGCTTAAACCTGGTATTAAGAAAAGTTTTCTACAGTCCAGTCACAAGTGGTGAGGTAAGGCACATTACTGTTTACACCTGGTCTTAACTTACATTTTAAATGTGTCTTCTGTTACCACTTGTGTTCAGATTTCGTCTAAGCTCCCCACTTTTGTTTCGTCACACTCTACGTTCACAGGAGCATGAATATAGCCTGTATGATACTTATGAGAGGAGTGGGAAAGGAAGGGAATGAAAAGGATCTGAATGTTTATGGCGATTTTGATTGTAATCTGTGTTTTGGAACAACAACAAAGTTGGAATCAATTGTTTTGGTTTGCTTTTTCTCAAAACATGTCCCATAACACTTGTTAGGTCAGCCGGCGGTCTTTTGTGGCTGTTCAAATGCATTCAATCACATGAGCGTCTACACTATGAAATCAATCCGGTCGAATGCCTTTTCAGCTACTGTTCCTCTGGAAGTGGTCAAAACTGGACAGGCTAAAAATATTTTAGACCATGTTTACCCCTGTATTTATTGTCATCCAATTGTGACATCCATTGATGAAAATGTATTAGACCAAGTGTAAACAGGGCCTTAGTGTGAAAGCCTTTTAATAGGTGGGTTAAAGGGGTCATAAGAGGCTATTTCAATTTTTCCTTTCTCTTTGGAGTGTTACAAGCTCTTGGTGCATAAAGAAGATCTGTAAAGTTGCAAAGACTAAAGTCTCAAATCCAAAGAGATATTCTTAGAAAAGTTAAGAGTCAACCTAAACGGCTCGTTCTAACACGCCCCCACATGTCTACTTCACGATGTGGGAATATTTGCATAATGTCACCCAAATGTTCAAGCAAAGAAAGAAGGCATAACTTTTATTCTCGCTGTAGTACTGTTGTGCCGTGAAGGCGCTGTGTTTCGTTGTGAAAGCTTAAACTACTTTGTTTGGTCTTCCAAAAGAGGACGATATCCGCTTCGTCATGCCTAGAGCTGATCCGTGCTGGACACTCCTAGAAATCAGTGGTTAAGTTGTATTTACAACACTGTTCAAGAACAGTTCAAACCAAATATTCAGATGTGTTCAGCACATTTTATGGAGGACTGTTTCTGATCCTGGTAGAGTAGACTACAATGCCGGCTGTTCTGACTCACAGACTGTAAGTATGTTTTTTATATTTAAACATTTTGCCACTGATGATTCAAACGTGAGTTTTTAGGGCAGTGTAGAGTAGCACTTGTTGTTGTCATTTCTCCGATCACAAATGCAGACGGGTTTTATGTTTACGCTCCTACGGCGGACAGGCATAACAAATATGGTAAGGGCATAAACTTTTCCGTCACACATTTGAGGTATTTGGCCAATCACAACGCACTGGATAGCTGGCCAATCAGAGCACACCTCGCTTTTCAGAACGATGAGCTTTGTAAAAATCGACTCCTTTCAGAAAGGCGGAGCATAGAGGAGAAATAATAATGTACATTATGTGGAAAAGAATGTGTTTTTTGAACCTTAAACTGCATAAACATCATTACACCCAAAAACAAAATAATGGTCTTTTTAGCCAGCATCATATGACCCCTTTAATAGATGTAATAGTAGTGAGAAAACCTGCCAGTGAAATGAAGCAAAAGACATATTTAGACTTAAGATACAAAAAACATACAAGTCTGTCTGAGATTTTTCTTTTAATTCTGAATTTTTATCAGGCTCCTATGAAAACAACACTGGACATTTGTGATAAGGCATTCAATAATAAAATTGCTAAACCTAAACATAGGAGCATGATAAAAATACTAATTTTAAAGAAAAAATCTCAGAAAAATCTCAGATGGGCTTAGAGGTTTTGCATCTGAAGTCTTCATATACAAATTCTCGGAATATATTTATTTTTTTATTTTTGTCATTCTTTCCTTACAAATATCTAAAACATTCTCCATATCAAGATAATTACTTTAGTTTAAGTTACATTTAGTCCTAAGTAAAAAAAATCTGCAAATGGGAAATGAAAAATCTTGTTTTCCCTTTGAATGAACATGATTATTTTTCTTACCCCATTGACTGGTCTGTTTTGTTATTTTAATCAAAAACTAACAATATGTGATGATCTCAGAAACAAGACTTACTATCTTAAGTAATTGTGCTTCTCAAGTAAATTTATCTTGATTCAAGAATGTTTGCAGTGTTAACTTAAGAAATAATAATAATAAAAAAATATTTTTACTCAATCAGAATAGGACTTTTCTGCAGTTTAAAAGATTAAAATGACTGAAAACTAACACTAGTGAACATGGACATTTGAAAAAGACAAGCCAGTTGAAAAGTGGTATGCCGCTTGCAGCTTGTTCTCATGACACTACCTTTGATTTGCAAAATTCAGGGTCCCAGTGCTGGGGGCTGGGATGGCTTTCCCTCGTTAGGGTCCACAGTTTTGTGCTTTACATCAGGGATCCACTGTGAGGTGTTCCGGCGGCTGGTTGCTAGGCGATGGTGGCCTGATTAAGGAGTCCATCGGTGGGCAGAGTTATCGCTAATTGACAGCTGCTAGCCCTGAGGGTTTTATTCCAACCCGGAGACCTCGGGAAAATGGGAGGGCAGCGCTCCATCGCCCCCAATGTGAGAATCAGCTATGCGGGGGGCAGGACTGCTGATGCTGCCGCCACCTCCATGGGAGTAGAGAGAGGGATCAGGGGTAGGATGACAGCCACAGAGAGAGAGGGAAATAGCGAGAAGTACGTAAACTGGTGGGAGGTTTATGCCCACAGTGCCCAGTTTTACCGCCCATCTTTCTCCATCTGGAGCTGCTCCCTGTAGCTTGCCAACCAAACGACTTCAAATAAGATAATCTTATTACTGTCCATTATCGCCTGTAAAACTTGCATTAAAATCCAATTATTTCTAGTCACTTTCTGTGTGTGTACTGTTTTTATGAGGACAACGTGGTAAAGAATGATGTATTTTACTAGGTAAAAATATAGATTTAAATGTTACATAATAATGATTGTTTGGTTGTTATCATTTTATAATTCTAGTTACTTTTAATCTTTTTTTATTTACTCAAATGACTAAATTGGGAGAGAGAATATTTTTTTTTTTTAGATAAAAGTTAGTGCTTAGTGTGCTTTTATAATATAAATATGCGCAATTTCTTCTCACAGCATTACACAGAGATACAAACGCTCGTTTTGAGTTATAGCACCTAATTTCTCCTATAAGAATATAGACTTTTTTTCTTTTTAAAGATAATAGGGTTCCTGCATATTTCAAACCCATAATTTTGCTGCAAATGAATGGAACACAGTTACAACCACGTCATCTCTGCTTTAAGTAATCTGTATGACTGATTATTTTCATAGGAAACATAAATTGAATTACATCAGAGAAGCAGGGCTGGCTCTGATGAGGCTACCTTGCCTCCATTGTAATTATCTTCATATTACTATAATTATTTGGAAGTGTGCAAAACGGATTATTCTCTCCTGTAAACCCTGCTGAGAGATGATCTTTTTTCCAACTTGTTTTTATTCCCTAACATACTGGATCCATTATAGAAAATCCCAAATCACGTTTACATTCTTTTTACCTTTGTTTCCATATTAACCTTCAGTGCATAAATAGAAATATATAAAATCTAAAAGGAAAACGTTTAAGCACCTTTGACACTTGACTTATTATGGGTCCAAGTAGTAAAACTGCTAGAGGCTTATTGCTTTTGGTTTTAGAGGATTGTTGCCTTTTCAGCTTATTTTTATTCTTTCTTTAAAATTGAAATACTGAGTGTTGTTGGTCAGCAGTGAATTTGAAATGTCACACACATTCCCAGCTTATTTATTTGACAAACAAATCTTCCTTTTGATTCTATGATGTCATTGTTTTAGCTTTTCTACTTTTTGGGTATATTTTTATGAACCAGTCAATGAGTTTGCTTGAAATCTGGTGTGCATGCTCTTATAGCTGAATGGACAAACATTTATTATTAATATATACATTAGAATCCTTATCTAGGCTATTTGACTATTGCTGTATGATACTGTATGTTCCCTTATTCTCTATTGTCTTTAACTTCCTCATGTGTACATTGGATTTCCTAATTTCTGTTTTGTTTGGACCAGCTGTATGCTTGCAGCTATATTTCCCCCTCATTTGGTTCCAGACTCTGTGGTATTAAATCTTAATTTCATTTTAAAGGAGCAGTTCACCCCCCAAAAATGAAAATTTGCTGAAAATGTACTCACCCTCAGGCCATACAAGATGTACATGAGTTTGTTTCTTCATTGAAACAGATTTGGATAAATTTAGCATTTAGCATTGCATCACTTGCTCATCAATGGATCCTCTGCAGTGAATGAGAGTCAGAATGAGAGTCCAAATAGCTGATCAAAACATTGCAACAATCTAAAAGTAATCCACACGACTCCAGTCCATCATTAAAATGCCTTGTGAATCGAATAGCTGCAAAATCTATATGTTTTTAAATTCTAACTATTGCTTCCAGCTAAAAGTCCTCCATCCATTATATTGCTTTCTCTAATGAAAATGTCTCATCTGAATCAGGTGAGAAATATGCGCAGATTAAGCACTGTTTTCAAGCGAAAACAGTCCAAAACTATTCTAAACAAATATGTTGTTGTATTTTGATGTGAGAGGACAACAGAGGATGGAATTTTTCACTAGAGAAAGCATTATTATGGACTGATATTTTGGTCAGAAATTAGAGTTTAAAGTTAAAATGCCTTACTGATGGATTTGTTTCTTACAAACACAATTTTTTTTGCTTGACAAGACATTAACTGGTTAAGTCTTGTGGATTACTTGTATTATTGTGATGTTTTTATCAGCTGTTTGGACTGACGGCACCCATTCGCTGCAGGGGATCCATTGGTGAGCAAGTGATTTAATGTGATGTAAATTTCTCAAAATCTGTTCCAATGAACAAGCTAACTCATCTACATCTTAAATGGCCTGAGGGTGAGTACATTTTCTGCAAAATTTCATTTTTGGGTGAACTATTCCTTATGTTGCAAACTGTACATTGTTAAGTGAGAATCTTGCATGACCTGTAATTCTTTACCCAAGGAAATGTGGTAAGACCAGGAATTCACATTATCCATGTCTGTGAACCATTACTTTTAGCCTCTGATGGACAAGTACTATTTGATGGTAGATATTATAAGGAGATTACTAATGAAAATGCACTGTACCCAGAGTATTGTCGGTCTAATCTGTTTAGCAGGAACTCTTGATAAAGTAACCTCAGCCAGTATTAACAGCACAACTTCTCTTCCAATAATAGGCCTGCCGTCACCCTCATCACGAACACAAAGGACTGTTCTTTGATCAGTCTGCTATGTCTCATCCAGCTGACTTGATTGTAGTTGCTCATGGTTATGCTTACTCCATTCCAATGCATTTCAGAAGAGTTTGCTTGGAGAAAGCTCCGCTACCTGTCACTGCAATGGTTCCATTTCCAGGCCAACTAAATCAATTTTGATGCGTCTACAAAGCAGCAATAGTGGGAGAAAATGAATGTTGACATGGAAACCGGATACTGAAGTAAACCTCTTTCTTCGGAAACTTTCTGAAAATGTATGCTTTCCTTTCAGAAATAACCGTCGCAATGATTGAAATGCCTTTGAGAGGTCTGTGGAGCAAGACATGCTCAGCTTTGATGCCTACTCATACTGACTAAAAGCAAACGGCTTTTGAATACTAGCATGAACGATTGATACTAGCTGGGTGTCAACGTTTTAGATCTGTCTGTCTATTAATTTATAATTTATCAAAATGTTTATTTAAAATGGACAGTGCTTGGCTATATAAATTAATTACGTCTGACTTGACTAATCCAGAATTGAGTGAGATGTTGATTTGATGAGGCCTGTATCACTCAGCAGTATACAACTGACCCAATCTTAATGGCAAAGAAGCAGGAAGACATGACATTAGCTGACCAGAGATAACGCCTTTACTTTCCTCTCACTGATATAACACACATGTGTTGTTTTAACCTGAAACAGGCATCTCAAATGCTGTGGCAAACATCTGGACTCACTTGAGCAAATCCAGAAAACCTCACTGGGAAGTTCACTGAAGCAACCTGATCAATTATTTCAATCAAAGTTAAAGGTTGAAATCAGATCCACATTGCATGAAGGGAAGTGCAGATTATTTGAATGAGACCACACCAGATCAGATTTAAGGGGTGTGGCATACTACTATACTACTCATACTAGAAATGCAGCATGCAGAATGTGGTTATATGATTATGTTAAGTATACATTTCATTTCATTAAAGGGATAGTTCACCCAAAAATGAAAATTCTGTCATTAATAACTCGCCTACATGTCATTCCAAACCTGTCAGACCTTTGTTCATCTTCAGAACACAAATTAAGATATAATTTTGGTGAAATCTGAGAGTTTTCTGACCCTGCATAGACATTAGACAGCAAAGCAACTGAAATGTTCAAGGCCCAGAAAGGTAGTAAGGATATTGTTAAAATAATCCATGTCCATAAAATAGTCTATCAGTGGTTCAACTTTAATTTTATGAAGCTATGAGAATACTTTTTTCAACAATTTCTTCTATTCCCTGTCACAAATAAATTATTACTTGATTAGCCAACTCAAAGTAAAAAAAAAAAAAAAGCACACAAACTAGTGTTACGATCAGAGGCGTCATGCCCAGTCGATTTTTGGGCCAAGTGGGTTTTGAATGCAGCTTCCAAAAGACTAAAATAGCCGAATAATATTTTTTCATACAATCACACAAGCTGATTAGAACGTGCAGTGTTGCACAGCATCAGCTCCTAAATTCAAATCTGCGTTTGCGCTTTGGCTGGCGCTGAGCCTGAGACAGACGCGATTTTGCAGCTCTGCGCACTATAACCAATCACACACGATTCTGTTGAGCTTATGAATGCAATAGCCAATCAGAGGCGTGCAGATGAGTCCTCGCTGAAATGCTGGTGTTCTGTTCACTCGCTCGCTGAAGGAATTCTGTTCTCTGACGATTCTCTCATCAGAAACAACAATAGATGTGCAGATGTGCGTACGAAGTAGGATATTCATTTCACAGTGTAAACAGCTTCAGTGATTATAATAAGAGTTTCTGGGAGTGCTTAAAATGTTCTTTGATAATATAGCCTACATGTTCTTTGCTTTCTTTCTGTACAATGAAAGTGTTATAATTAGTAAATTTCAATGTTTTTATTAAATTCACATTAAATACAAAGTCAGTTGTATTAAAAATATTTTATGGCATGACACACATATCTGGTACTTAAGTAAAAAGATGGGGTTTTATGCATAGTTAATAGATTACACTATTAGGGTCCTTTGCCCATCTGCCTGTTATAGATCAATTAATCTATAAAGGTGCAAAATGCATTTACTTTCACATATTTGAGAATCGAGATATTTCATGATATTGTTAACACGTTTGAGAATATTTCGAATAAAAGGGAAAATATAAATAAAACATAAGCCTATATCATGTATAACTACCAATATGGCTGATATGTGTCACATGACGAGCACCACCAATCAACATTACCCCTCATTTTATGTTTACAGTGTTTACATTTTACATTGTAAAGGGACAGTTGATCTAAAAATGAAAACTCTGTCTTTCCCCAGTCTCATGTACATGTTGATTTGGATTGAGTTTCATTGTGCGGACAAAAATAGTTCATACATCAACATTCATCTTTGTGTGTGTGTGTGTTGTGCAGTAAAAAAAATAAAAAATAAAAATTCATGATAACAACAACATACTGATTTAGAATTATTTAAAAAAATAATAATTTGTAAATATGACAGAATGTTCACCCTTGGATGAACCAAGTCTAAATCTGAATAGTTATTTCATGCTATTATGTATCCAATTATACAATGCCACTATGCTATACTAAAGACTTTAGAATTGGCTGGTCCAACCTGAAATATAAACTCTTTTAATGCTATTTGAGCAAAAGAAATACATTCATGGGACATTTCATGTCAGATTTTGTTCTGATTTGAAATATGTCATTTAAATGTGAGTTTTTGAGGGTTTTCCCCATTCACAGAGATATGCTTTGGTCTTGGATGCCCAAAACAGCTGTCCAGAGGTATTGCAAATATATATGGCCACAAAGTGAACTGACTTTCCTTGAAAGGGACTTTGGCTATACTCAATCGTTCTGTGTAAATGTAATGCATGCACTCAGCTTTTAAAGATCTTGCATTTTTAATGAAGTTTTGACATGATGAAGTTGATACTTTCAGAATGATACCGTACGATTGACAGGAGAGAAGCTATGACCAGTCACCTGATGTGCATGGCACAGTTCACAGGCATCATAATTTAAACATGACCATCTCCAGCCAGAAACTCATTAGGATTATAGCAATCCTGAGAGAATGAATAGTAAAAATGACTTTGTATTCTATTGATCAGATCCGCTATGAAATTGAGGTGATATATTATTTTATCAGTTAAATAGGCAAACACATTAAACAAACGCTCAACCAGCAGCATTGGTGGCAAAATATTGGCTACTACAACATATGTTGTTGTTTGGGGGAAAAAAATAAAAATCTAGGTTACAGTGAGGTACTTACAATGAGGTGTGGAGGTTATAAGAGAGAGCGAGAGAAAACTAGAGATGTGGAGAGAGTAAGATATAGAGAATGAAACTACATCACTTGCTTTCTCTGGCAATCTAGCTGAGGTGCAGCCAGTGTAGAAGCCGTTTCTGACCTTCTGACCCTGGCCTCAGCGTAGCCTGGGATAGGATTAAATCAGGGCTGGATCTGGGCCAGTGCTTACCCATAACAAATATAGGCTGATAACATATCTTTTAATTACAGGCTCCTGCACCTTCATCAAATTCCTCTAACCAAGCCTCTGAACCCAGAGGGGTCAGTGTTCCCTCATAACTCTATACATCAGGTCCGGGATAATATGATTGCGAGCAAGGTTGCGCATTTGTCTGCTGGTTTATTGTGTCAGGAGGTGAAGTATCGTCCCTCTTTCAGCATCATGCAGCCTCTCGTAGTTCAAATTTACCTGGGTCTACTAACAATGTCTAACAGTGGACGAATATATAGGACAATTTTTTTTTTTATTTGTTTGTTTGTTTTCCTGAAATGCATGAATATTTCCATCACATCTCAAATTTTGTGTTTAATAACATTGTTTGCTGGATATTATTTTTTGATTAATTCTGGAATATAATGGCCAACTCCTGTCAGGACAACATGTCATGTAATGGCTAATTTCATAGCTAGCATTTTATGCTTTTAATTTTTTTGCACATTTAAACAATATGTACCTTGACTTTTCTATGTTTTCTGATACACCCAATGTCCTAAGCAAATTTTAATTTGATTTTAATTAATAAAAAAGTAATTGTGCATAACCCAAGTGCGCTTGAGCTTGAGGTCACAAATTGATTGCCGGACATTCTCAAATCCTTCAGGATTTTCTGATAGAGTGCAGAATTCATTCAAGTCGTCCAGGTCCTTAAGCTGCAAAGCAGCCCCAGATCATCAGACTACCACCACCATGTTTGACTGTTGAAATGCTGTGTTGGTTTTATGCCAGATGTAACGGGACACACACCTTCCAAAAAGTTCAACTTTTGTCTCATCAGTCCACAGAATATTTACCCAAAAATCTTGGGGATAATCAAGATATTTTTTGGCAAATGTGAGACGAGCCTTTGTGTTCTTTTTGGTCAGCAGTAGGTTTTGCCTTGGAACTCTCCCATGGATGCCGTTTTTGCCCAGTCTCTTTCTTATTGTTGAATCATGAACACTGACCTTAATTGAGGCAAGTGAGGCCTGCGGTTCTTTAGATGTTGTTCTGGCTTCTTTTATGACCTCCTGGATGAGTCACCGTTGCGCTCTTGGAGTAATTTTGGTACGCCGGCCACTCCTGGGAAGGTTCACCAACTTGTTCCAAGTTTTCTCAATTTGTGGAAAATGTCCCTGACCATGGTTCACTGGAGTCCCAAAGCCTTAGAAATGGCTTTATAACCATTTCCAGACTGATACATGTCAACTATTTTGTTTCTTATCTATTCTTGAATTTCTTTATCAAATTTTGCATGATGTGTTGCTTTTTAAGCATGCTTCACTTGGTCAGACAGGTTCTATTTAAGGGATTTCTTGATTCGACATGTCTGGCATGTAATCAGGCCCGGGTTTTGGCTATTGAAATTTAACAGGAGGGGGCAATTAATTTTTCACGTAGGGCAACGTAGGTTTGGACTGCTTTTTTCCCTTAATAAATTAAATAATCATTTAAAAACGCATTTTGTATTTACTTGCACTATCTTTGTGTAATATTAAAATTAGTTTGATCATCTGAATCTTTTAAGTGTGACAAATATGCAAACAATTATAAAAACAGGAAGGGGGCAAAAACCTTTTCACGGCACTGTATATATACAGTGGGTACGGAAAGTATTCAGACCCCCTTAAATTTTTCACTCTTTGTTATATTGCAGCCATTTGCTAAAATCATTTAAGTAATTTTTTTTTCCACATTAATGTACACACAGCACACCATATTGACAGAAAAACAGAATTGTTTACATTTTTGCAGATTTATTAAAAAAGGAAAAACTGAAATATCACATGGTCCAGTATTCAGACCCTTTGCTCAGTATTTAGTAGAAGCACCCTTTGATCTAATACAGCCATGAGTCTTTTTGGGAAAGATGCACAAGTTTTCACACCTGGATTTGGGATCCTCTGCCATTCCTCCTTGCAAATCCTCTCCAGTTCTCTCAGGTTGGATGATAAACGTTGGTGGACAACCATTTTTAGATCTCTCCAGACATGCTCAATTGGGTTTAAGTCAGGGCTCGGCTGGGCCATTCAAGAACAGTCACAAAAAGAGTTGTTGTGAAGCCACTCCTTCGATATTTTAGCTGTGTGCTTAGGGTCATTGTCTTGTTGGATAGGTAAACCCGGGGCTCCCTCCCCAGTCTGAGGTCTTGAGCACTCTGGAGAAGGTTTTCGTCCCGGATATCCCTGTACTTGGCTGCATTCATCTTTCCCTCGTTTGTAACCAGTCGTCCTGTCCCTGCAGCTGGAAAAACACCCCCACAGCATGATGCTACAACCACCATGCTTCACTGTTGGGACTGTATGGGACAGGTGATAGCAGTGCCTGGTTTTCTCCACACATACGGCTTTGAATTAAGGCCAAAAAGTTCTATCTTGGCCTCAACCGACCAGAGAATCTTATTTCTCACCAACTTGGATTCCTTCAGGTGTTTTTTCATGTGTCTTGCACTGAGGAGAGGCTTCCGTCGGGCCACTCGGCCATAAAGCCCTGACTGGTGGAGGGCTGCAGTGTTGGTTGACTTTCTACAACTTTCTCCCTATCATCTCCCTATGCATCTCTGGAGCTCAGCCACAGTGATCTTTGGTTCTTCTTTACCTCTCTCACCAAGACTCTTCTCCCCCGATAGCTCAGTTTGGCAGGACGGCCAGCTCTAGGAAGGGTTCGGCTCCCAACGTCCTCCATTTAAGGAATGGAGGCCACTGTGCTCTTGGGAAACTTAAGTGCAGCAGAAATTTTTTTGTAACCTTGGCAGATCTGTGCCTTGCCACAATTCTGTCTCTGAGCTCTTAAGGCAGTTCCTTTGACCTCATGATTCTCATTTGCTCTGTGAGCTGTAAGGTCTTATATAGACAGGTGTGTGGCTTTCCTAATCAAGGTCAATCTGTATAATCAAACATAGCTGGATTCAAATGAAGGTGTAGAACCATCTCAAGGATGATCAGAAGAAATGGACAGCCCCTGAGTTAAATATATGAGTGTCACAGCAAAGGGTCTGAATACTTAGGACCATGTGATATTTCAGTTAATCTTTTTTAATAAATCTGCAAAAATCAACAATTCTGTGTTTTTCTGTCAAAAATTAGATATATGGGGTGCTGTGTGTACATTAATGAGAAAAAATTTACTTAAATGATTTTAGCAAATGGCTGCAATATAACAAAGAGTGAAAAATTTAAGGGGGTCTGAATACTTTCCGTACCCACAGTATATATATATATATGTGTGTGTGTGTGTGTGTATAATTAATTTAATTTATCAATGCTCCTAGTTTGAAAACAAGCAGCTTTATCATAATTACAGTGGAAATAGCAAAAATATGGGGGCCTTTGAGTCAAAAAGGTTGAGAACCATACCAAAGAAAGAAAGAACAAAGGGATGATGGATGGATGGAATGAATAAGTAAAGGACAAAATTGTTAGTTGTGATGAAAATTATGGCATAATTGATTAAGAGATTACATTTGTGTTTAAAATTATTTAAATAATTTTCACACCATGATTACTGAAAAGTAATGTAATTATTCTAATACATTTTGTTTGGTTGTCACAGTTTTTAAAATGTACTAATGATTCATATTTCTATGATGATTTTTTTTTTTTTTTTAAACGGAAAGTCTAAGGTCTGGGGGAATTATACAACATGTACAATGTGACCTTTATCTACAAAAACAACAGTTGAAAGCATTTTAATAAAAACAAATTCCTGGAACACAAAAGTACCCATAGCTTTGAAATAATGAGAGACAAAAAATAGAGTTAACTTCTACCTACGTTTTGTGCTTGTTTCATATTAGTTAACGTAATAATAAATACAAAACCATGTGGATGAATGCTTACTTTAAGTCCAAACAAAGGAAATGTGTACTATATCAAATGTTTTGTGCCAATGTGACTAAGGAATTTCTCTCTCTCACTCACATCTTTCAGCTAAATCTGGCACAGTTCAGTAGGTACACCAAGCATGCATCAAAATGATATTCATTCAAAAACATAATATTCATTGCAAACCCGTATACATTTAGGTAATGAGGCAATTATCTCCCCACAGATGTGTTTTAATGGCTAGATGACAGCCAGCGCCGAGACCACATTAAAATGTTTCGGGAGTCTTTGGAGTGCCTGCAGACAGTGAGGGATTTCACACCATTTTATGAAGAAGACTTTTACATTTCATGCCAAATAATGAATTCTAAAACAAAATCGCAAAAGAAAAAGATGAACCCGGAGAGAATCGTGGAGTGCATTTTAAACACCAGGCTCCAAAGCCTGCCTCAGGAATGTCAATTATAAAAGAACCTGTCACCATCCACGCTGATAAGGCTGGGGATTTAGATTTAACGCTTCACTCAGGAGAGACACCAGAAAGGGGGCTTCCACACACACACACACACACACACACACACACACACACACACGTTATGTGCAGCACATTTCTCCCTAGTTTTTTCATCATCATAGTTAATCAATACCTCCAGCACCAATCGATACTGTGAAGCTGGAGAACGATCATTATCCAACGATGGTTGAAAAGTAGTCTGCAAACTTCAAAAATAGAGAAGCAACATTGTTAGGAAGTAACTCCTGCACAGCCACACAGATCAATCAATCTCCAGAGAGGTTAACTACATAGAGGTGACCTGAGTCTACTGAGCAGCAGCCAACACACACACACACACACAAACACGAGACCAGTCAGCAGGACAGGTGTGCATTTGACACCATAACAGAGCACCAGTCAATGCAGATGAAACGCAATTAGACGGCGGCTCAAATTTTACACTGTAATGATATTGAACTATTTCGACTCGGGTGTCTAAGTGCAGTTGTGTCTTTATAGGTTAATGTTAACAAACAAATTGCTCTGCAAATATTTGCAAATAACAACAAAGGGGTCATACAGTAGACTTATGTATTCAACAATAATAAACAATGAAGTGTACAGGAAATTTAAAAGAAGAGTTCGCCCAAAAATGAAAATTCTGTAATAATTTACTCACCCTCATGTGTGAATCTATTTTAACCTATTGTGAACCTATTTTAACCCCAAAATATGCATTATGAATGTTCATGCAGCTATATTACATATATTAATATATGAATTAATTGAGACCAGTGTTATTTTAGTACTATTTGTATACTATTCTATTTATAATGTTTGAAATGAGCTTTTAATTTAACTTTTTTATTTATTTTTTCATTGTTTCATTTAAGTAATGTTGTCAGTGATTATATTCTATATATATATATATATATATATATATCATATCGAGCACCATCGCGCAGAAGGTACACGGAGCCGGGAATACACGAAGTAGTCTTTATTAAATCCAAGACACGGGTAAATCCAACTCAGGAACAAGGAACGAGGAATGACACACAAACACAACTTAGTAGACCCGACCGAGACAGACTGCACAGACTAGGACTTAAATACTGGTGCAAATGAAGATAATAAATGACACACACCTGGACCAAATAACACAATCAAACATGAGGGAGAAACTGGGTCACAGGGAGCAAAACACACACAAACAGTACATGGCAGGAATATGCCACCCCCCCCCCCCCCCCCCCCCCCAGAAGGCACGTCCTCGCGCCGCAGGAACAACATAGGAAGGGACGGAGGGAACTTGGGAGGAGGCTTGGGAGGAGGACGGACAAGGGAGGAGGAGTCCAGGGGGGAGACGATGGAGGGAGGAGCCAAGACCGGGACAACAGAGGGCTTGGAATAGAACAGGAGAGCAGGGCAGACCCAGGCCAAGCCATGAGGCGGACCGGTGGAGCCGACAGAGGGAGGAGCCATGGAGGAGGAAGGGCCGACGACTCCAGGGGGCCGACCAATGGCGGCGGAGGAGCCCGAGACGGAGACGGAGAGCCAATGAGCTAGGGAGACGGGGAGGATCCGGAGGGCCAAGGCTAAGCAGATGAACTCATGAACAGAGACCCCTTGGGTGGGACGTGGGAAACAGGAACCCTCTCAAGGCGAACTGGGAAACGGGAGCCCACTCAGGGCTGGACGGGACCAGCGGGGACGTAGGAGAGAGGAGAGGGGGCAAGTCAGGTTTCAGCTCTGTTTCCCAGTCTATGAGGTCCTCCTCAAAGTCCAGCAGTCCCAGATGTATTATCAGCTCACCCTCAGCCGTGGTGCAGTGGGCGGAGCTCCACTCCGCACTCTCTCTCTCAGCAGCATTCTCCCTCGTGGCCGGCTCTGTGGCCGGCTCTTGCACCTTGACTGACGTCATTTGTAGCTCTGGCTCCGCTGCGATCCTCAGCACTGTCGCTCCGCGCGGCGATGGCTCATCGGTCACGGCGGGCTCCGTCTCTCCGTCAGCGGTGGGCTCGGGCATGCGCTCCACGCATCGGGGAGATGGTGGGCTGGGCACTGGGTCGGGAGTGGAACTGGCTAGAGTCTCCTGGGAACAGGCGGGAACGGAGATCCATTTCTCGCCAGTGTGCACTCCACAGAGGTGGCGAAATTCACTCGAGGACCATCTTCGGACGACAGCGCTCTGCACGAGATGTTTAACCTGGCATCGTAGAACGCACAGAGTGCGTCGTCCGGGTAGCTGGTTAGAGCAGCGAGGACCAGGAACAGTCTGATATGGCCCTCGAGCGATCTTTCCCCCTGCTCCAGCAGGAGGAGGAGGTAATTATTTTTTTTTTTTTTTTTTTTTGTTTTTTTTTTTTTTTTTTTTTTTTTTTGTTTTTTTTTTTTTTTTTTTTTTTTTTTTTTTTTTTTTTTTTTTTTTTTTTTTTTTTTTTTGTTTTTTTCCAGACGGGAGGGGGATCCCATGAAAAACACAAGAAAACAAAAACACTGTGGAAAAAACAGAAACAAAAACTGGAGGGAAAACCCGGAGTAAACGGTTTGGGTCGGTCTTTGTCACGTGTGTTATTAATATATAATATATATATATATATATATAGATATAGATAATATATATACAGTATATGTCATATATACTTTAGATATATGTATATATTATATTATTATATATATATTATACCGGACATAGATATATAGGGGTATATATATTATATTATTATTATTTAGGTTTCATTTATGTATAATTCAATTTTAGTTTTAGTCAACTAGTTTTTAGTTATTTATTTTATTTCCAGTTAGTAATTTTAGAGATTTGGCTTAAACTAAATGAAAATAAGACATGTTGCATTGGAACTAAATGAAGGTCTTAAAATCTAATCTCTATTTATATTTGATATTTCAGCTTTATTGAAATTACAATTTTTTTATTTAGTTTGTTAACGATAATGACCCTGATTGAGAAGAATTAGAGCATCCTAAAATAGTATGTTTTAACAGGCCATATTTAAATGTACATTATGTGAAATAAACAAATAATGTTTTTTAAATAATTTTTTAATAGTTATTATCAACTAATTTCAAATACTATCCGAGCCAAACCTTGCTTAGCTTCTGACATCAGATGAGATCAACCCATGGTTGTATGGCTGTTTCGATTGAACTAATTTGGCAAAATATTAGCATATGATGTGAAAAAAGAAATGTACATGGATTGTTTTAAAATAAATACTCTTGGTATTTGTGACATCTCCTCAACTCAATCTCAATTCATTTTGCAGTAATACTTTCACTATCAAGAAAAGTTATTGTATATCTTCCATAGGTAACATACAACAAGGCAAATGATGGCCGTCAAATAACATATTCTTATATCGCACAAGTAAATAATGAGGTGATGATGTGATTTCAGTGCAAATATACTAAACAGAGCAGGAAAGAAAAAACTAGGACAAGTAATTTGGGTTCTTCGATTACCACGCAGCCCCAGAGAAAATAAATTAGCTGCCTGTGCATTCATTTGTTTAAAGATATGTGAGGGTTATGTTGAAATGACCTGCCTAATTGCAGTCTGAATATTTATATATATCACTACACTGTTTGTTCATAGTTTAATTTTCCTCTTGTTTTCCAAGCTCCTCAAGTTAGGGTTTCACATTCATTTCCACGGGTGACCTTTTATATGAAATGCAACATTAGTCTTGTGCTCTGTGGCTTGTCCGCTGTGGACAGAGACTAATGTGATACTTGACCCTCACGCAGACCCTCTGCCAGCCACTGCAATCAACTTCACATGCCTCAGACTGCTTTGTCCTTTATGGTCAACATACATAATGCATAGATGTAGTTATTACTGTACACAGGTTTTGTCTTCTGTCCTGTTGCTTCAGGTGCTGTGGTGATGGATTTGGTATTAGAAAGTGCAGATATTATTGTTTTGTATCAATATTTCATAGAATATCTGTGAAACACAAAAAGCTCCATTGCTACAAGAACTAAAATCCTCATTATACTCACAAATCCCCTTGTTATATTCAAATTACAGCGTTTTCAAACAATGCTGCTAAACCACAGAAAATGAAACCATTTTGAAGCAGAAACAGTGACTGACAGGTCAAATAGGCTGTCGTATTAGCATCTTAATTTTGCTCATTGTCAGGTTCTGTTCGTTTCCACACTTCAACAGCTGATTAATAAAGGGCCGGGCTCTTGTTACCTAACAAGCTAGCCTTTAGAACCTAATTGCTTTCGGTTCAATATCTTAAAAAGTAATTAATTACTGGGGCAGATTGTAATGGAGGTTAAGGTGGCACTTTTGCCAAGCTAATGAGATGGTGTGCACACAGGCAATGCAGATGTGATGTGATGGACCCTGAATACAATTCATCTAGGGCCCTATTTACAGTGCTATTTAAAATAAGTGGAGGACCCTTCCAAGGAGTATTCATACCAGAAACGCTAATAACACTCAAGGGAGGTAACTATTTGTTTCCGCCAAAATACCATTACTAAAGATATTTAAAGATGACTGCAAGAAAGCTGTTGTAGGCCTAATTGCCAAACTGTCATAAAAAGGATTGGATGGATGGATAGATAGATAGATTTTCGTATTTACAAATCATAAGTACAACCTTGTATATACGGTATGTGTGCTTTTGCTTTATTTTTGCTTTATGCTATTTATTCAGGTGCTGTAAACTATATTGGTTTATATTCTATTGCAATTATACAATTGTATCAGTTTGTACATGCAATTTAGCTAATATGACACTATATAGACACTTCATCCACTGCATCCGCCATATTTCCACCATAGTTTTCCACCTCTTAATTACAACTTTGTGACCACGTTCATGTGTGTTCAACCCCTAAATATATAAGAATTCATATGATTTGTGAAAACCTAACCCCGCCCCTAAACCTAATCGTCACAGAAATCGAACAAAATTGTACATGTGAGTTCGTACTAATTCGTATGAATTAGCTGCCACATAAAATATGTATGAATTGGCCGTGAGATAGCGTTGGACATGACTTGAATGCATCAGTAGACAGATAGATAATTAGACAGACATACAAGTCAGATAGACAGTTTGCAATGCAAGGAAAGAAGGGGAATCTTCAGGACAGGAAGGAAGGACATGCTGTGTAAGTATGTGACTTTGGGGAAGATTAGACGTCTTCACCTTTAAACAAGGCTCGAGATAGTCTTTCAAGAGGAGGGGAAATGGCCTGGCTCAGCAGTTTGTTTTCATGGGGCTTTAAGAGCTTCCTCTGGTTGGTTCAGGTTGCCTGGCTCTCAGGCAGCAGAAGTGGCTCATTGTCTCCTCCTCACAAAAGGAAGATCACAATGATCGACAGAGCAGTTAGTCAGTGGAGCTTTATTGGCAGGGTCACAACCCCCCTGGCCAGGAGCCGCTTTGACCGATGGAGGTACAAGTCTCTAGTCAGACATACATCATTCTGAACAATCTGTACAATAGACATATTATAATATTGTCTCTTAAAAATGTCGCACAGTCACTACGAGTCATAATACATGAACATGTTTTGTTTACAATAGGAGCAGATTTGTGTAATTTGTCAGATCCATTACGGTTTTCAGTTCAGGGATGATATTCAGCTGATGGTGAGCTCCAAAAAGGTAAGGAGGACCTGTTGAACCTCCCTTTACCTCATCACATTTCAGGCCTTTTGGGCAGATCTCTTAGGATTTAACTGGGTCTTCAAACCATACAAGAACAAAGGAGCTGGCAGGCCTTGATCTTGGTTTAAACTGAGGTTTGATCAAAGATAGGGTCTTAGGTCCCATCCTGAGGGCCTGAAATGTGCTCTTCCCCAGTCTGTCAGAGCAGAGGTCACCTCCAGTCCTCATTGAGGATTAGGGAAGAGAGACAGCGAGAAAAAGGTTTCACCTTTCTTTCTGCTCTCATGCAGTGGGTTATATAAAAAAAAATTGGCAGTTCTTCATTTGGCTATTTTTGTAGATTAAACAAGTTCTTTAGGATTTACAGATTAACATATTGGTTTCTGGATTCTTTAAAGCACATGCAGATTAATGATTTCCTAAATAGCAACAGGATAATATGCTCATTAGAAAGGCTCTATTAGAGCCTTTATTTTTCATTACAGCACTGCCACTTATCACTTTTTATAAAACAGAGGTTTGAAATATTCTAGAACGGAACTTCCTGTTTGCAATATAACTAAATCTGAATTTCCTGAAGGAAATACCAGCACTTGAAAGGCAGCAAGCGGAATAGTGTTAAATACAAGCGTGTAAAAAAAGATCAATCACAATCACGGTATGCGAGTATACATGAGAAAAAATTTCAATTCGGTACACAAATGTGACATTGTGCAGTGTTATTTAAAATGCATGTTTTCTATTAGTTTAAACTGTAATTTAATACTGTGATGACAGAACATATTTTTTTAGCAGCTGTTACTCTAGTCTTCAGTGTCACATGATCCTTCAGAAATCATTCACTATGCTGATTTGGTGCTTAGTATACATTTTTATAATTATTATTATCAGAGTTATAAACAGTTGTGCTGCTAAATATAATTGTGGAAAGCATGATACTTTTTTTCTTCAGGATTCTTTGATGAATATAAAGTTTAAAAGAACACCATTTATGTGAAATTTAATTATTTAATAACATGTAAAATTCTTTAATGTATGTTTTGATCAATTTAGTGCATAATCACAAAATAAGAAATAAAGAAAGAAACTTACTGACCTCAAAATTTTAAATAGTACAGACTCGGTAGACACTTTTACCAACTAAACCCATGAAATTATAATAAAAACGCCAAAGTTTACCTATATGTTGTAAATTTACCACATTATTTCTTTCCTCAATGTATATAATCATTATTCTTCCTATAATGTAACAGGGTTACAACTAAATAGCATAGAATAACCGCATAGCTCATTCAGAACTTGTTACAACTTAAGCCAAACAATCCCAGCATTTCTGATTCTGTTCCCTCTAAATGGAAAAATTACATAAAATTTATGGGAAAAGTTGTGTGAAAACATTTTTTAAAAAGCAAAACGTTTGCAAAAAAGTAGAAGTATACAAAAAAGAAAAACAGCAAATGCATTCAAATAAAAATGCAATGCTATTCATTTAATAATCGCTGGCAGTGTAGTCTGTTGAGGTACTACATTGGCAAGCTCTGTAGAACTAGTTGTTAAGCTTTGCACACATGGCGCGTCCTGCGAGGGAGAAAAGCTAGTCGAGACTCTGGCAAAACAAGCCCAAGGGCCTTTGCTCTGCAGCCAAATTAGATTAAAAACAACTTGTCTCTGCCGCAAATGAAAAAAGGGGAAGCAGTTGACTGTGTCAGGCCGAGGAGAGGCAATTCCTGTTGAGAAATAGAGACACACACTTTCTCCCTGCATATTCAAATATGAACTCCCACGTAAACATGTTGGGGTTTCCTCTCACACGCACTCATTCTCAGCAGCCATCTCTCTTTACTTCTGAAGCTGACATTCCTGGCAGGCCGGGTGCTTTGAAGTGGGCAGTGTGTGAAAGGGCTCCCGTTACAAGGCCGAGCCCTGAGAAAGAGGATCCGTCTGGCGGTGGAGAACAACACTGGCTCAAGGGTTAATCAGCAGTCCAGCACACTACACACTCTGTCCCCTGCTCACAGCTGTAACAAGACTCTGTATTTGGGGGTTAAGAAAGACTGAATGGCCAGAGCTTTGAAGTTGAGTGACAGCCGTGGATTGGACCAGAAGATGAGAAGACTTTTCCCTCATAGCTGTCTGCGTCTCATACACATACATAAACATACATTGGGTCAAAGGGTGTGTAGTGTTATTGCGTGTGTATGTACACGTGCTTTTGTGCATGCGTGTGTTATTAAAAGAGCCTGAGTAATCTTTCTCTAACCTTTTCCATTCCTGACCTCAAGAGCAGATCATCAGGCCCCCTGTGACTTTTCTTCCCAAGACACGTTAAGTTTCCTTTAAGATAAGATCTGAACCCAAAACATGACAGAATTAGAGTCATAATGCATTTGTCTGGAGTCTGGAACCTGAACACTACCCAATCATAGTTCCATCATTTTGCATCATTTAATGTGTTTAATGTGCATTTTTGACATGTGGGCTGTTCACACATGGCAACTAAATTGAAAAATGGCATTTAATTTATACAGAAACATACATACAATTTATACAGGCTGTATCTTTGGAAACGCAGAATGAGACACATTTTAATTTGATTTTATTAATGGAATTAATTCACTTGAATCTTTATTTAAATATAAAAAGAAAACATGAAATAGTAAAATAAAAATATAATATTTAATGGGATAACCCTAGTAAAAAAGTGAAATACATTTATTTCATACTACGTATAGTTCACATCTATAACATATTTACTGATATATCGCTCAAGACTTACTGATATAAAAAATTATAATTAAACTTATTTGGAGCGTAGGCACAATGCACATTCTTAATCTTAAGCCTAAAATTTGTTTAATGTCTCTATGATGAGGATTGTATGATCTTTGAATAATATCGTTCTTTAAATGCAAGATATTTAAAGTGTACCGTCCTTAAGTATACTTACAATAGTTCCACTTTAGCACAATCAAATATCTTTCAGTGTATCTTAGTGGGACTCCTAATTAAGCACCAACAAATTAGTTTGTTCCCAATATAGCAGACTTCAAAAAATATACCAGTTTAGGTATACTAAAAGTACAATTGCAGGGTATTTTTTATTAAGTACATAAATATGTAAATGCTTTTGTAGTATACTTGGCATGAAATAAATTTAACTTTTATGCACAAGTCATAAGTTACTAAACCGCTCAAATTAAAAGGAAAAATGATTGTAAATAACATCTCACAAATATTAAAAAACATGCAAATCAACACAAATTAAACATGAGTCGTGCTTCTATCCATAGGATACACACAGATATCTGTTGAAAATCACTTGGCATGACAAAATGTGAACAAAAAGGAACACCCTGCAATATCATCAATGCAAATAAATAATATAATACTACATTAATATACTACATTTAAAACAACGATATGCACAATTGTACTACATGTATATTTATATTAATTATTCAATTATACATTTTGATTAATATAATTTACTATATTCGAAACCCCCCAAATTTAGTGATAAATATCTAAAAAAATAAATAATTTATATAAAAATGAATTGGTTATGTTTGATGAACACATATCCTTCCTGCGATTTGGACTCTCATAGATCACCCAAGAAATCCCAGATACTGTCATTATTTACTCACCCTCAAATTGTTCCAAAACTGTATGAGGAATTTGTTTTTTTTCTGTGAAAAGCAAAATGAGATATTTTGGAAAATGTATCAGCGTGTTTTTTTGTTTTTTTTTTGGTGCGCAAACTGAAAGGCAGTGTGCACAATGTTGTTTTGGACCCCATTTACTTTCATTTTATAGACAAAAACAATTAAAATATCTTATTTTGTGCTCTACAGAAAATCATACAAGTTTGAAACTTCATAAAATGAGTAAATGAGAGGAGTTTTTTATGTCTGAGTGAACTTCACATTTAAGATGGATAAATACTTTGGGAAGTCCCCTGATTCACGGGCACAATTAAATAATTGGAACAAAGCCATATAAAAATAAGCTCTGAAGATCTTATGAGGCCTTTCCTGTCTCCGTGCAAGGGCTTTTACACACAGCACAATACACACCTGAAGCCCCCCAGAGTTGCAAACCACATCAACAGCACGGTTGGCTAATGGCAATCTCATACTGACATGGAGCCATTATTCTGAAATTATGAAACCATTAGCGCTGTTCAGCCAGCATGGCCAACATGCATGTTCACATACAAATAGCTTTTATTTTCACTCTACGCTTGGATAACAGAGAGGTGGCGGTTTGAATTTTCCTAATAACGCAATGAAAAGAGATTTAAATAGGGAGTGACGAAATGTTGAAAGGACCACAACACTGCAGCTGAAAACACATTTAGGAATAAATTACAAATTTCATGCCTCGGCCGCGTTCTTTATCAAAACTCACACAAAGACTATCAGAGGACAGCAGTAATGACATAAATATTTATGAGTGTGCTCACCTCAGAATAACAAGCATATATGTTTTCTTAATTATGTCCCCAGTTAACTTTGATAATTCTGCTATTGTGCTGAAACTGCAGAGGAAGTTTGGAAATGGCGAGGAATTAGCTTCATGGAGGAGACAAGCAAGACCTTTTTGTTTGTTTCATTCATGAACATCGTACAAACATTTTGTTATGCAGGTATAGTTTTAATGAGAGGCTTCTGGTATTGAAGTTAATGCTTTGTTTATAGACATTAATTTATTTGTTTGTTTGTGTGTTTGTCTTTCCTTGGATTTCCCAAACGCACTATGCCACACTGATCTAAGCAAATTCAACATATTCTCAGTAAACTCTTCCTAAATCCACACATAAATCTGTACTGGGAAATTACAGCAAAGATCTCTTTGGGATATACGGTAAATTCAGTGTTCTTGTATCATCCCATAATTCACAGATGATTCCAGAATACATGGGTTACATTAATCATAGGCAAAACATGCCATGGTAGTTCATATTGCATCGTCAATGGCCTGTGAGAGTTAGTGGAAAAGTTTCTGGCAGCCGTACGTACATCGTCCCTAGGTCCTCAACGCTGCCAAGACTAGTACTCCTAGTGTGTGTAGATGCAGCCTCTCTTTTTGACATACACAAGATCTTTGATAGGTGAACTTATGTGACCTAGAGACATATATCTCACCATTCACCAATAACATCTGACCATGAACAGCCTAGTGGGCAGCATTCGACAAAACAACTGACAACAGGCTGACTTGGACTTAAAGGGCCCTATCATACACCCGGCGCAATTGTGGCGCAAGGCGCGGCGCAAGTGTTTTTGCTAGTTTCAGCCCGACGAAGTTCTCATTTTCCCGACCTGCGCCGCGTTGTTTAAATAGTAAATGCATTTGCGCGCCCGAAGGATAGTCATTGCATGTATCAGAATTAGCCTACCTATTTGCAGTTCAGCCTACTTATAATGACGAATCAAATTGCCTGAATGTTTTGTACACATTATTTTTTCCCATTATCATTGCATTACCTTGGACGCCCACCTCTAAGCCCCCAAAGGAGGCAGCGTTGTCCTCCGCTGGAGTTAGGTCCGGGGTGGCTGTATGGTGGCCCTCCTCCCGTGGCCACCTGCTGTTTTTTATTAGCGGCGGGCTTTTGTTTTCCCCGTCTTCTGACATCATTGTACCTTTTTCGGCATTGTACAGCTGTTCTTCTGATGCCAGAAGACGAGGACACAATCACCGCTACTTCCTCCCATGCCTTCTACACCTCGGGAAGCTTTGGTGGATTTCTGCTTGTCCCATAGATGATCTGCTTGTGCGCTTTAACTTTGCGCACAAGCAAATTGGTTTCTTCGCTTGAGAAGCGTTCAGCTTTTCCACCAACAAACTCCACCATGCAAATAGCGATCTGCCATGGCAAGAGCGTAACTGGCTCTTAAAGGGAATGGGAGATGACACTCTGATTGGTTTATTGCATGTTACTACGGTGGCCGAGAAGTGCTAAACAAATCACAATTCTGAAAACAAAATAACAAATTACAAACGCAAATGCAAGTCTAAAAAAACAAAATAACAATTCAGAAAGCACAACAACAATTCAGAAAACATTATAACAAGTCAGAAAACACAATGACAAATTCGAAAACAAAATAACAAGTCAGAAAACACAACGACAATCCAAAACGAAAGTAACAAGTAAGAAAACACAACGGACAAATCAGACAAACCCGGAAGAGGCGAGGTTATAGTTTGAGACAGCGCCATGGTTTGGGATTATTCATCTGATGGCGAGCTATCTGATCAATAACGGATACAGGGAAGAACCAGCCGAAGAACAGCTGAGTTGTGGTAGAAAGTTCAGAGATGGTATTAAAGTAGCTCAGTTTAAATGTATTGTATGAATTGCCCTTACTATGGAATAAAAAATACGGAGTGTATATTTGCAAATAGTTAAAAGTGACTGTAAAATATTAGCTCCAGTGGCGCAGATGGATAAATGAGTATCGTCGGCTTTTTGACGAGATCGACCCGGGTTCGATCCCACCTTTTGCCGAACTTTTTTTCTCCCTTTTCAAATCTAATGTCGCATCGGAAAGGCATTTATTTTCAATAAAAATTAAGGAAATATTCAAAAAGTTGAAAATAAAGTATCGGGTATGGTTAGGGTAGGTGTAGGGAGGGATTTATTGTACCAATAAGGTGGCATCCAAATAATTAATAAAATTATAATTTACACTCAATACGTTATTATTGCATACTGTTTTATAATGTACTACAATACTGAAGTGCAGATAATTGCCACTATTTGCAACAAGTAGTATACTTGTTAGTAGAAATCCTGCTATTTTAACATAGTAAATAGGTATTTGCACTTAATGTAAATAGCATATTGATAAAAATACTGCTATTTTCACTTAGTGTAAATAGAACTCATTGCTAATACGAGATTTGAAAAGGAGGAAAAAAAAGTTCGGCAAAAGACAGGATCGAACCCTGGTCGATCGTGTCAAAAAGTCAATGACACAAACTTATCCATCTGCACCATGGGGGCTGATGTTTTACAGCCACTTTTAACTAAATTTAAATAGACACCCCGTTTTTTTTTTTATTCCATAGTAAGGGCAATTCATACATACAACTGAGCTACTTTAATACCATCTCCAAACATTCTACCACGACTCTGCTGTTCTTCGACTCTGGTTCTTCTCTGTATACGTTGATTGACAAATGTCTCGTCCAGTCAGCAGTGAGTAACTCCAACCAATGGCGCTGTCTCAAACTATAACCTACCTCTTCCGGTTTGTCTGATTAGTCGTTGTGTTTTCTGACTTGTTAATTTATTTTCGGATTTGTCGTTGTGTTTTCTGATTGTTATTTTGTTTTCGAATTTGTCATTGTGTTTTCTGACTTGTTCTAATGTTTTCTGAATTGTTATTTAGTTTTCAAATTTGTCATTTTGTTTTCTGACTTGTTATAATGTTTTATGAATTGTTATTTTGTTTTCAAAATTGTGATTTGTTTTGCACTTCTCGGCCACCGTATGTTACACCCAAAAAACACCTTTACTCATTAAGAGAATAGGGACAACCCGTTTAGACCATGCGCCCGGGCGCGCCGACCGTTTTCCCGACGCTAAACTAGCAAAAGTGGATTCGGACACGCCCTGAGTGCACCTGCGCCACCATGCGCTTAGATCGTTAAAATAGGGCCAAAAGGGTTAGTTAACCCAAAAATTATGGTGTCCTTTGCTCATCGTCATGTAGTTTCAAACCTGTATGACTTACTTTCTTGTGTGCAAATCAAAAGGAAAATTGTCCAAAAGCTTGAAGAATCTATTAAATATCTGGGTTAATTACATGCCCACAATCAAGAAAAGGAAAACAATCAATTAAAAAGAAGGAAATTTGTAAAACACATGCCAAGTTCTTTTATAAACTTTTATAACACAAGTGTGATTCAGTGACTCTAAAATTGCAATGCAGTGTAACCATCAAGTGAAAAATAGACATATTTTTCAACCTAAAAAATTATTTATTGATTGATTGATTGATGATCGATTGACTGACTCATTCATTGACAATGATTGATTGATTGATTGATTGATTCATTCAATCATTCATTTTTGCAAATATCATATATTTTACAGCATTATCTAACGTTGCTTTATCATAAAAGGACAAATTATCTAATATTTTTAAGAGACTTATTGACAAAGTCATGATGGTCTACAGGGATCCTCTCTTTGATGTAATTTCCTGTTTTGTTGTTGTTGCTTTTCTGCATGTTGGTTCCAACATTGACTTTGGTTTGCTGGTTTCAAAAGTTTTTCAAATAATAATAAGCATTGAAGCAGTTTTATTTAAAAAATCATTCTTATAATGAGGCTTTTTTCCCTTCATTATAACATCAGCAAAATGATATCGCTCTGATATTTTTGACTTGCCATATCAAAGTATCAAAATGAATTTTAGTTCAGAAATTAAAAACACACTATAGAATCTAATTATTACAGAAGTGGTGATTTCAAATCATTTTAATGTATGGATAAACTTTTTTTTTTTTTATTTGGTCCCAATTTATATTAGGTGGCCTTAACTACTATGTACTTACATTTAAATTAATAATTTAGATACATGCACAAAGTTGGGTAACTATGAAATGTGTGTTTTACATTGACTTATATTTAAAAAAGATATATTACACTGCCTGCATTACATGTAAGTAATTTCGCTGAGGAATACATTTATACGACACTGTAGTGACCATCCCGGTACGACGCATTCTTAACCACCCTTATACCTTACCATACCCCCAAACCTGTCCCTAACCTTACCCATAACCCACCTCAATAGCAGCAAAAGTGTTTGGCAAATGCAATACAATGTGAACACAATAAGTACATTGTACTTACTTTTTGGATGTAAGAACATAGTAGATAAGGCACTAATATCAAGGTGGGACCCATTTATTTAGTATGCAACATTCTATGTAAGAAAGAAAATACAGTATGCACGTTTTTTAGAATAGTCAAGGGTGAATCAGATGATTATGAAAGAGTATATTTTGAGGTGAACTGTCCATCTGACCTGTCAACTGGTTAAGTCAATTGCTCACTTGAACGATGATTCTGCGATGTTCTGAGAACGTCCTGCCGATGCACCCAATTAGGAAACGCCAAGTTGCGCAGCGCAATGCACACATGCAGGCCACTGCAGCTCCCTGTAGGATCAAAATCCACAGATGACTCCAGCAGGAGGTGTCGTCTAGATATTGAATCGACAGTTAATCTGTTTCCTGGTTGGGTGGTGGGAGAGAGGTCCGACCTGCGATGGGGTCCGCGGGCCAGTTCGCGCTGATCGGGCAAGGAGCCATGCCACATGATAAAGAAATCTGACGACCGGATCACTACGAGCACAGTTAGCCACACCGACTGCATATTCGCCATGCCGCCGTCCCAAACAAAGTGCTTCTTGTAGTTGTTTGCCCACTGTGTGATTTGGATGCGGAACTGAACACGCACCGTTACAGGGAGTGTTGCGAGTGGCTGAGAACAACATCAGTGGCCGCTGCACTGTGGGATGCTAGCGCGACGAGCTGCCTTTTTTGTTACAAAGTTGTTGTTGAAGTATTAAGCAGGGACAGCATTTTTTACAGTCAAATGAGCAGAACAATGCATAGCCAACATTCTGCACATTTGACATATTACACTGAATTTAGCCTCAGCTCTAAGTTTCATGCCTCATGCGAGCGAATGGAGCGCAGTGGGCCAATGATTTGCATAGGCATGCAAGGATGGCTCAGGGGGACCGTACAGGTGGCTATGTTGCGCGCCGCTGTTTGTTACCAATCATTGCATGCGTAGAAACACATCAGAGGTAATGGTTCGGAGACCAATTCAAGAGCTGCCACAGTTGGTGACACGGCGCCGCTCCAAAAGATGGAGAGCGCAAAGTTTAGGCGCAGGGCTGCAGAGATGGAGTTAGCGGATCCGGAAATCGGCATCATCTCCCTTGGAGCTGGTTGTAACCATGGAAGTAACAGGGAGGGAATTTGTGTATGGGATTAGGCTAGTCCCCAGAATCAGCGGTGTGCAAGGATCCCAAAAGACGAGAAAAATGTAACCAATAGGCCAACTGTTTTGCTATCATAATGTGCCAGACGGCTCAACATACTGTGTTCAGTAGACAGACAGTGAATCGAAATACATTTAATCAGCGCGCAGCTACTGTCACCACCATCAGAGAGTGATCACTGGACTCCTGTGTTTTGTGTGTTTTGGGTGTATGTTTTGTATGGGTTTGACTTTTTGTTTGTTTGTTTTGTTGGTGTTTCTGATGAGTTCTGGTGTTTGTGTAGGCATTTTACGAGCAAAGAAAACACAGGATAAACAGCAGAGGAAAGGGGCTTACAACGGTCACGTGAAAATTTGAATGAAGCCTCAGTGGAGTATTTAGTGAGCTTGATAGATCAAGTAAATCAGCATAAATGTCTTGGGAGGGTAGTTTAAAAGAGAAAATGTTGAGTGATCACGCGCAGAGGGGAGAGCAGGTGAGGAGTATTTCTGGCACAATCCCGACTGTAGACAGGCCTAGATACATACATTCTCATGCAGAAGCGAGAGTGAGCGGATGTCTGTTGTTATGAGAGGAATGAGAGACATGATACTGAAGTGAGACATAAATGTGTTGTTGTAGTTTCTCGAAATGCGTGTGAGCAAGAAATCAACAGTGGAACACTAAGGGGGAGGGTGGTCTCTTCAAATAGTAGCGGATAATACATATGGACATCACATGTTTTGTTAATCTCACTTATCGTTTTGGAAATTCAATGAACGTTTTTTTTTCTGGAGTTTTCTGTTGCTATGGTGGTCAACGTGTTGGTGTTCTTCAAATTTTTATAATGATCATGGCGGCTTCTTATCTATGCTGATCTATCATTATCTATCTATCTATCTATCATCTCTCTATCTATCTATCTATCTATTAGTCTGTCTATCTATATATCTATTTTATATCTACAGATTTAATTTTTAATTTTTATATATAAATGTCACTTTAAAAGTGACTTGGACCTTGTTTACAGTGCATGAATTGTTTATATTTTAATCATTATGTGTTCAGATTCAATATTTTTACCAACAATTTAAATCTTAAAATATGAATCTATAATAAAAATATGAATTACAATGTTTAAAAATAATCAAACCAAAATATGAAATACTCATGAATCATTTTAATATTTGTTGTATGAAAGTGATTTATACTACAGATAAAAGTTTCTATCATTTTCTATTGTAATATCATAAAAAAAAAATTATTCCTGTTATGCAAAGCTTGTCACTTTTTGATCAGATGTGTTTTTTTGGAGAGTTTATTCGGTCACTTTTGGTCAATTTAATGCGTCCTTGCTGAATAAAAAGTCTGGGGGGGGGGAGGTGCGTTGGATATTCACTGTTGTATTCGACATTAGGAGTGGAACTCGTGAGAGTGTAAAAGTGTGTTAAGAGTCAAGTAGGTAGAGAAAAATGCACATCGTATAGAAGAAAACACTTGGACGACAGATGAGGGATTTGAGTACAGTAGCTAAATATCTGTTAGCTGAATGCACATCTCGTTATGACGCACCGCATTGATCTTTTGAAGCATTAACATATTTCTGGATTATAATGGGAAGGACCAATTTTTGTACCATATAGTTTTGTTTTGACATTATTGATTTGACACCAGCTCAAATAAGGTGCTGGTTTTCCTCACACGTCGCGTAAATGGGCATGTGGCTACATCACAGTTGCCAGCGAGAGAGACGGAGGGGGATGAGGAAGTTTTTGTCAATATACATGGCCAGCGAGTTGATTAAGATAGGCCTACATGATCGCATGCACAGTACATTTCTTTGTTTCTTGCTCTTTCCTTCCTGCTGTATCTCACACAAACACAGACACACACCACGGCGGCCCATACTTTAAAAAAAATGGCTCTCATTTCCTTGGACAGGCCTGTGTGTCCACTCCCCCAGATCTCTGCTGCACTTCCATTTCATGGTGCATGGCCCCGGCGTGTGATTATTCCACTCTCTCAGGTACAGGGGGAGTTAATGTCTGAGGAAACTGATGTCCCTGTCAGATGCCTACCTCTCCTCCCCACACGACCTCCCACCCCTCCCCGTGTGGAGCTTGTCACCGCACACGCTGCCGCATCGCCAATATGACAGCACCCCCTCACAAATACACGCATCCGCTCACGCGTGGTCCCTCCTAACTATCAATTCTCCACACAAGCGAACAGAGAACCGGGAAGCATATGCCACCAGCCCTTGATCCCCTGGCCTGCATTTACATCCACTCCATGAAGTATCAGCTGGTTAGACGCAGCTGAAACCGTACATATATGCCTGTAAATATAAGCCTGCCGTAAACATAACGTAAACAACCACAGCTGCCATCTGCCTGACAAAGACGCACGATAACCAGCAGTTATCAGATGAAGTCATTCTGTGCAAACGTAAGTGCTTTTAGATGTCTACTTGACAGGAAGAGAAAAATGTAGAGGCTTCATTGTATTTCACAGTATTTACTGAATCCCTTTCCCTGCTACAAAGCTTCTGGATCCAAATGTTAATTGTCCTTCAAATTCATATACATTGCCTGTTTTAATTAGATAATTAAGCAATATCACACAAGCAAGAGTGCTGTTGTTAATCATCGCCAGACTAATATTCAAACCAGCAGCAGCTGCGAATGTGATATTGCTTTTATACAACAGTTTCCGTGTCTGTTTTTTGGCCATAATAACACAGCTGCAGAACATGTTTGTCAGTCCTGTATTTGAGTCCTTTATAATATGATTATGTTCACACAAAGTTCAGTTTTAAACATGTTTTGTTATATTTAATTCGCATGTGGAAACACAGGCTCCAAAGTTCAATTATGGTGAACTCTGACCGTAAAAGAAGAAACTTTAAATCTGCCAGATTTCAGCATAGCAATAAAGTGGAATAGACTGCATATTTGTATATTTTGGATGTATTATACACTATATTGCCAAAAGTATTGGGACACCCCCTTCTAATGAACAGGTTTGACTACTTAGAAGTCCATGTGTCCCAATCGTCTGAACTTTTCAAGCATTATAAAGCAATATTTAGGGAATCTGTGCGGCTTTATAAGTCTAATTTATAGCAACAGTTTGGACAGGAACCTTTTCTATTCTAACATGACAATGCCTCTGTGTATAAGGCAAGGTTTAAAAAGAAATGATTCATTCAGTCAGTGTGGAACAACTTGACTGGTCTGCAGAAAGCACAATCCTAATCCCAGCTGAGCACCTCTGGTGTGACTTTAAATGCAAACCTTGAGCCAAAAACTCATCACCAAACACCAATGAATTGTACATACACTATATAGGCAAAAGTATTGGGACACCCCCTGGACTGCTGTTGGTTAATGAAGATTGGACAGGTGAACTTGTGCCTTCATTGGACTATTTGACTTGCATCAAATGTGATAAGACGTTCTAGTTTTATGGACATCACAGTCTTTGATATCAGGATAATTTAGTCCCAGTCACTATGGTTACAGATGATAGTCACAAACAGAATAGGGCTTGATTCCCATTGCATGTGTTCCAGTAACTACTGTAAGCTACTGTGCAAATAGGACACACATTCAAGTACATGCAGTTGTCAGTCCCACACATTGACAGAGTGAATGTAGCCATCTTTTTTCAATGACTTACCAATGAAACCACAACTGAATGATGTTTTGAGTCTCTGAGCAACACAGAGGCTTTCCTGAATAATTTAGTATTTTCAAACAAGTTAGTTGAGTGAACACTTTAGAGAAAGACAGTCACTTGTTTGGTTTCTGAGTTAATTACCGTTTTGAATGAATAGGTTGAGTGAATAATTCAAGTATTCATTTATAAAAACTAATTGTCTCTTGATTCAATCCTAAACTGTTTTGTGTTTTGTTTTGTTTTGTTGAAAGTGATTCAGAAGACAGACGCTTGTCACCACATACAAAAGTCCCAGTTGTTTTTGGGAAACTTATACACCTAACTTTGGAAGGAAGAAATGGGAATGAGAGAATTACGTCATCCCCATCAAATTGAGCGAGGACAGTAGAAGTGAACACAGTCGCCTGTTTATCGACCTCCCGTCCTGAGTGCCTGGGGAATTCTGACCCCTCCAGGTATCCGGCCTGCCAAATCCGGTGCTGTGGTTCCATTTTTTGTGCAACCCTTAGCCATTGATCTGTTTATTTTCGGCTTGACCTGCTGTCCTCTGTCTCCCCAGCGTCCGATTCAACCTGACAACCTCCCGCGTCGTCATACAGATTTTTGAATGCCCGTGAGCATGTTTCTACAAAGGGTCTTTGTAAACCAGGAAAATCATTTTCACTACCGAGCCTCGCCACTCATCTATAGTTTTACAACCACAGACGATCAAAATGTAATGCAGAGAGCCCTTTTTGCCGACTTGGACTCCCCAGTGCTTTTCCCTATGCGTTTTTATAAACTTTCTCTTTCTTCACTATCTGATGACATTTGGGAGTCTCTCTGCTGTGGTGATTTAGTGGAGCTTGGATTACATAGGTTGGTCCAGTGGGGACCTTGGCAAGAGTCATTATCTAATGTTTTCCTGTTTGAGTCATGCGACGTAAAGACACCAGCTTTGTCCACTGATCCACTTCAGTCCATTCTCTTAGTCCCGCTGCTTTTCAGTGAGATTTTCTAACCATGGCAACCAATGAACATCCAAGCCAGTAAAGACCACTATGTTGACCTGAGAGACCGCAAGTCAGTGGGCTGAAATAATGTCAGGTCTAATGTTCTATGACATGCCAGTTTGATCTGGCAAGTTCTTTTAAAAGCGGATGCCCTGAGCCACGCTGGCAGAGGCCGAGGGCTGATAATGGCCAAGGAAAAGAGCCGAAACACGAGCCAGTTAATCAAGAGACGTGCCAGATACTTTCAGCAGCTCCCGAATTCACTGCTTTGTAGTGCCAGACAGTACAGCCATCGAGCCAGAACTGTTACACTGCAATCCAATTCATTTATTTAAAGATCAATAGTGTTCAATTCAGCACACACTGCATCAAATGATTGGCACACTCAGCGGGAAATGAGTGACGCCTTTGCATGAAGTCACATACAGTGGCAGCAAAAATATCTGGACACTTAAGCTACACATAAAAATGCATGAATTGTATTGCAGTGCATACAAAATATCAAACCAAGTGTTATCTTAAAATATAATGGCATGTTAGATAAATATAAAATAAAATAAAATATGCAGCATGTTAGACATTTTCTCAGAGCTGACTTTACTTTTTCATTTTTATTTTTATTGTGAATTATAGCCATCTGGTCCCAAAGTGATTGTATTTACTTTGATTATAGTGACTGTCTTAATGTATTAAATGATGAATTATAAATCTGTTGTTTTATAATCTAAAACCTCAGCACTTCATTTTATGAAATATTTTATTTTAAAAAAGAAAAGAAAATTTGTATAAATTGTATAAATACTTTTTTAACTTAAAAATAGACTATTCATTTAAAAAAAAAGAACAACGATGATAATGATAATTGAGATGATCTACGCTACCATTCTTTTTTTTCATCACTTCAGTGTCATGATCCTGGAGATAATTTTGAAATATAGAGATTTGGTGCTTTAGAGACATTTCTTATTATCAATGCTGAACACAGCTGTGCGGCTTAATATTAGCATATTTATTTTTTTTTGGAAATAGATATTATTTTTAAAATGTAAAAGTTCACTTTTGATCAATTTAAGGCAACCTTGATGAAGAAATGTGATAATTATTTTGAAAAAAAATGAAATAATTCATTTTTAATAGTTAATTACACTAAATTACATTTTTCATTCAATTTAAACTTAAAAAAGTAAAGAGTACATTTCTGTTTTACATTTCTAACATTCTTTTTACATATCTAGTTTAATCTATTTCGTCTTTTAATTTCCACCTTTAAATACCACGCACTTAGTGGTCGCCCTGTTGACCATTAGTAGTGTCTCTCCTATTTTTATGATATTGTGCAGTGGCATAACTTACATTATTAAGCTGTATGTATTGTGTGTGTTCGGGTGTTCTTCTTGTTTTGGGGTGCAACTGACTCTGCGATGTGTGAAGTTTAAGACCTATGTTTTTATGACTCATATATGAATGTAGATTGGTTTTTTCCGCAGGTATATTTTAATCAATCTTGCGTTGGCGCCCCTGATTGTGAACACCCAATCTTCTTAGTGGGAAAAGGCTAACATGATGTATCTTATAAAACCTTGACCCCCAGTCAGATAAATTGCAGACCTTCGGTTCAATACCTGAGGACTAGAGCTTCAATTGTTAATTTCCCTTGTTTATATGTCAAATTGGTTATTTTCCCACTCATTCTATAGAGGAAGCACATTTGTAATGCATGTTATCATCTTAACAAACCCAGTTTGTGCCCATGAATTAATATCTATCTGCACGTGCATTAGAAATGTCCTGGAATCAATGTAATCTATGTGAATGCATGCATGTATGTTTGAGCGTGCCGTTGAGACATAGCGTGCACTGCTGTGCATTAGGCATGTGTATCAGTCGACGTATGGCTCGTGCCTTTGATCTGAATGTATATTCCACTCACATCCTTGAATCTGCCGCTGCGACTCAGGGCCAGTTTTGAGGGCTCTGCTCTTGGAATAACTGACTGACATTCTGAGGCATGGGTTCCAGAAAATATGGCTAGTCGTTGCTTTTTGCTTGGTGTGGGTTGAGTGTCTGCTTTGCATACAAACGAGCCATTCTCACTGATTTAGCAAATCAGTGATGCTTGTCAGAGAATATTATACTTAGATTCGTGCCGCATTCGAGCAGAAGACAATCTTATTGGTGTTATCGCGGCGAAAGAGAGACAGGCCACAGCGTTTCTGTCCACACACCCAGAAATCCTGCTTAATCGCCGACAATCCATTTCAAAGTCAACTTGATTGGACTTTTGTCTGTAGAATAATGGGGAATTAAGCAGCGCCCAGACAGTTACGGTTCATATTTGCATTTGCGTATATGCCAAATTAGCTCTTCCTGCCCTCTGTGATGGAGCGAGATCGGTCAAAAAACTGCTGAATCCAACTGTGTGTCAGATAAGCAAAGGTGAAGAGCACACTGCTCCATATCTCCCCACTGCTTATCATGCACTATGTTTAATATTAAAAAATAACACAACGGAATATTTTAATTACAGTATGTATTTATCTGAGATCAGAACAAGTAGATCAAAAATTGTTTGGACACTTAAGCCATGCTAAAAAATTTGTAAATTTCATTGCATTAGATCAAACAAAATGGTTATGAAACACAGTAAAAGTACATTTTCAAGCAAGATTATTCTGTGTTAAATGAAACTTTGGCCCAAAATAATTTTTGGCTGTGGAATATGTCACTCAGTTACTTTCTTCAAACATATTGAAATATTGGAAGTGTTACCAAAAGGATTCATTATTAAAAGAAATTACCAAAGTAGTTAACATGAAATACAATGAAAGAAAGAAAAAAGAGAAGTGCCATCTTTGAGTAACCTTATTTCAAGGTGTCCTTGTTACACATGTTACATGTACTTACTATTATAATAACAATTATGCATAATTACATACAAGTAACCCTAAGCTAAACCCTAAGCATATAGCAAATGCATGTAGTTAATTAATATTAATTATTAATTAACAGTTAACATTAATTACCAGTTAATTAACTGTAACAAGGACACAAAATAAAGTGCAACCGAGATTTTAAATCCCTAGTTATTTTATTTCAATTATAATACATTACTAAAATAAAAGTTGTATCTGTTAGTAAAAATTAATGGACCTTAGCTAACCTGAACAAATAACCCACCCTAGTATAACCTAATTTATGTAATGGGGACCGATTTATAAAGTGTTACCAAAACATTTTAAAATCAAACTTACATATCAGTAAATTAAATAATATACAGTCAAAAGCTGGTGCTTATATCCTTTATTCCTGCTAAAATCTTTTACATCTTTTACATCTTAAAGAGGTAGTTCACCCAGAAATTTAAATTCGGTCATTGACTTGGCAAAAACAGTATGACTTTCTTTCTTCTGCAAAAAAACAAAAACAAAAAGAAGAAATTTTGAAAACAGTTTTGGTAATTGTACGGACAAAAAACACTAGACATTTTACATAAATATATGCATATTGTCATGTTTGTAATGACATGGATGTGAGTAAATGATGACCTTTTCATCCCTTTAAACCAGCATAAGATGGTTTATTGGTTTTTGGGGTGTTTTTCAGCTGGCCAGACTGGAAGACAATCTTTCTGACCTGCTAAACTTACAGAGCCCAAACATAGTCAAATTGGGTGACCAGCTAAACCATCTTGGCCAGGCTTTTCTAAACATCTTAAACAGGAACATACAGCTAAATATATATTTTTTAAAACATTAATGATATATACAGGCTGTTGCAGAGATTCTTTGGCTGATTTTTGTGCCATCATAGACATTGTTGTTGAAACACAGTAGCGTTTAACAAGTCATCCATTTACTGCAGGTCATTTTTGTCTTGATAAGGTGAAGCAGCTGCAACCGAGAAAAAAGAAAAACACAGCCGAGCAACAGAACCGCTCAGCCTTTCTGAAGCCGCTGACCCCCCATATGTCTCATACACACGCACTCACTCACTGAATTCGGCCCGCAACGTCAACGTAACCCTGACCCAGACAAACACAGGCATCAGCGCGCAGACATCACACTCTTCAGCTGACAGATCTCTCACCCGCCCATCACTCTTTTATTCATGCTCTCTGCACCCAGCCGCCCCGCGCCTTTTACCTTGCTCTCGGCAAAACACAGACGGAAAGTCATTTCGCTTTTATCAAGTTGTCATTTCGGTACTTTTTTGTTCCGTCAGACTTGGGCTGTCACTCTCGGCCCGGGCCACATGAGAACTCCATTGTATAACAGCCTGAGGAGGAAGCAACACAAGACTGCAAATAGCTTTTACACTTCAGCAAGCTGTCCCTGATAAATGAACATCATATGAACATTTGCTACTTGATATCCATCCGTGATTGGCCACAAAAGATGCACAGAGCAAATGAGTTTTTCAGCAAAAAAATGTATCACTATCAAATCATGTAACATTATTCAAATCAGCGAGTAGTGAAATACAGCTGCACACAACGTTATATTAAGATGAAAATTGTGTAGAGCGGGTATTAGCTCATTTGCAGCATTTGTACAGTGCTTACTCAATTAATAATATTTTAAATAAACTAATTGTTCTTCAAATGCTGCATTTCCAGCAGTCTTTTGTCCTCGTTTAACTCTGCACTTTTTAATAGAGAGGTTTGTGGACGCACATCTTGCTAGATGCTTTTAGGAAGTAGTGCCACTTTCTGTTGTCTCTAATGCAGCCTTAAGGGGTTTTTCACTAGACAGTCTCAATTTATGCACATGTCCTGCCATCACCATCAACAGTAAATGCACTTGGGCCTCCTGGTTTTGTGTGCCAAAAACAGAGAACCTGTGGCTATGTCTCTTCTTTGAATATTTCAGAAGTAATTCATTAGGAAAATAGGACAGATTTGAGGTTTTAAGTGATATTTTATTCAACAAATGTAGCCCGAGGACTCATATTGGTTTGAGAGTTAACAGCAGCTTTGCATATTTTAATGTAACACGATTGCAATCAGTCTGGGGTCCAATTAGGATTGTCGTAATTTTTTGTGTCATTTTTTTATGGTTGTCAGTTCTGACACCTAACAAATCTTTTCTTTTTTAAAACATTTGTAGTCTTAAAATGATCATGACAAGGTTTTTTTGCCTTTTTTCTGATAATTGCGACAGCTGTTGTGACATGCACATGGTGGTTATAAGCATTTACATATGCAGTGCAGCTGTGAATGTGATTTTCATAGATCATCATGGCCCTTATAATGAATTATGTCAGGGTATATTAACTCAGTGGTTCTCAACTGGTGAGTCGTGACCTAAAAATGGGTGGCAGGTCTAAATGTAGAAAAATAAAATGCAACTAACCGTGCAATTAGCTCAACCATATAATTAGGATAGGAAAATAAATAGCCTCAATTTTTGAATGAGAGGATTTTTTTTTTTAAATTCTATGTTGACGTCAAAGGTATTTTGGTTCAAATTCAATTGACATTTGGTAAAATGGTTAAGAATATTTCTTAATATTTCCACATATATATACATATATATGTATATATATGAAGAGTTCAGATGCAAAAGCCTCTAAGTGCCGTCTGAAATTTTCATTTTTATCAGGCCCCTATGCTTAGGTTCAGTAATTTTACTCTAATAGCAATGTATAGGTCCTTTTCTATGCAATTAAAGTGAAATAACTAAACATAAATATAGGAGCCTGATAAGAATGATAATTTTAGAAGAAAAATTCAGACGGCACTTAGAGGCTTTTGCATCTGAAATCTTCATATGCCTATTATATACTCTTCATATTGTCTTTACCAGTAATATTTTTTGGGTTACACTTTATTTTAAGGTGACTTTGTTACAGTGTAATTATATATTTAAGTATTGAGTAATATTAATTAACTACATGTACTTACTACATGGTTAGGGTTAAGATTAGGGTTTGGTTTAGGGTTACTTGCATGTAATTATGAATGATTTATTGTTATTATAATAGTAAGTACATGTAAAATGTGTAACAAGGACACCTTAAAATAAAGTGTTACCATATATACACTACTGGTCAAAAGTCATATAATTATACATAATTAAGATTTTTTTTTAAATGTTTTTATGCTCCCCAAAAATACAGTAAAAACAGTAATAATGGAAAAAATTACAGTTTTCTATTTTAATACATTTGAAAATATCATTTATTCCTGTGATGTTCAAGTTGAATTTTCAGGAGCTCCTTCTGAAATCATTATAATTTGATGATTTGGTGCTAAATTATTATTGGTGCTTAATTATTAAAAGTGGTTATTGTTATTATCAAAAATAAGTTTTTGCAGCTTTTTATGATGCATTTTCAGGATTCTTTGATGGAAAGTTATATCAAAGTTTTGTCTTTTATTATTGGTTCTATTGTCCTTATTTGTAGTGGCTGTGGATAAAAGCATCTGCTAAATTTATAAATGTAATTGTAAACATTATAAGTGTCTTTACTGTTACTTGTTAACCATTTTAATTTCTTTTTTAATAATGAATAGTTCCTTTGTATGCTGTTGTTTTTTTTGTTTGTTTGTTTTTTTTTAAAAATGAAAAAAGGATGAGTAAATATTTCATTTTTGAAGGAACTGTTATTGTGGACATTAAAATTTTTAAGAATCACTTCGGGCCACAATATAAAATCTGGGTCCTGAAGCAAAACCAGCTGAGAACCACGTTTTTTAGGAATCACCATGTAACCAACATGTGACTACATTCTTTATATCATATCAGTCTTTCTCCATCCATTACCTCAAAAAGCCCAAACATGTGAGCACATACATACAAACTCTTTCTATTTAACGCGTATAATGACTGCATAAACAGAAACGCGACACCCAAGAGTGTTTGACACCAGCCGGCTGCTGCAGCGAGCGCTTCTGCTTATCTCCGCCGTTCAGTCAGGGCTCACGAAAAAAAGTTCTGCTCTCCCCTCCATTCTCTAATGCGCTGTTGTGTGGTTTGGGATTACCTTCTCTCGCCCTCTCTCTTTCAGTGTGCTGCAGGCTGCTGCACTCCCCTCCTCAGCAAAGCCCTCGCTCTCTCTCCTTTTCTCACTGTGTCTGACACACTAGCCAGTCCTCGGAGTATTACATCATCCTGATGTAATGTCTAACCAATCACATGACTGCTCTGCTAAACCTTCAAGGATTATGGAGCCCTGTAGCTCAGACTGCATAATGAGAGAAAAAGAGAACGAAAGAAAAATAGTAGGATAGAGAGAGAGAAAGTAAAGGAGTATCAGAGGGATGAGACAATTTCCTTAGGCTCTATTCTGGATCAATTTTTCCTGTTCTTCCTCTTTAGCTCACCCAGAGGATGGCACAATAAAACTGGAGCTTGTGCTTTTGAGATGAACCTAAGAGACATCGGATTCTCAAGTGGGGCTTTTGAGCCTGAAAATAATATTATGTTCAGCAATTGCAATCTTTATCTTGTTGTCTAATTGGGTAAATCCCTAATTTATAATGGATATTTTAAAAGTCTAGATTAAATCAATTTTAAAAAGTTGGTCCCACTTTATATTAAGAGGCCCTAATACCTGTGTACTTACATAGTAACTAGATGTGTACATAGTATGTAACCACAGTGTAAGTACACATTGGTACATAGTATCTAGAGCTGTAATGTTTGTGTAACTACACATATGTAACAACCCACTGAATGGTTTGTGTAAGCACAAATGTGTAACAGGACATTGGTAACAACACTTTTTGGTAATGAAAATACAAATGTGTAACAGGACTAACAGCACTTTTTGGTAAAGAATGTGTTACACTTTATATTAAGTGGACAGTTCCTGAGGAGTTACTATGTAAGTACAGTGATGCACCAACTCAACCAACTTGAGATCCAACTCCTCCCATTTTACATATCTCTAAACCTACCCATCTCCACCCCCTGGATCCCATCTCCACCCCTAAACCTACCCATCTCCACCCCCTGGATCCCATTTCCACCCCTAAACCTACCCATCTCCACCCCCTAAACCCTTTCTTCCCTCATAACCATCTCCACCCACTGGATCCCTCTCCACCCACGGGATTCCATCTCCACCCCTAAACCTACCCATCTCCACCCCTAAACCTACCCATCTCCACCCCCTGGATTCCATCTCCACCCCTAAACCTACCCATCTCCACCCCCTGGATCAAATTGTTCCAATTACTCTTATACATATTGTTGTTAGAAAATGTAGTTGTATATGTCCTGTTACACATTTGTACTTACACAAACCATTTGGAGGGTTGTTACATGTGTGTAGTTACAGAAATATTACAGCTCTAGATACTATGTACCAATGTGTACTTACACTGTGGTTACATACTACGTACACATCTAGTTACTATGTAAGTACACAGGTATTAGGGACACTTAATATAAAATGGGACCAAGTTAACTTTGTCCATTTTTATTATAATGTTTATTATAACCTGTAGTACTTTCTTTCTTCTTTGAAATAAAGCAAGCAAGAAATTTTAATAATTTTAGTCACAGTTGTCTATGCAGTTACAGTGAATGGGGTTTTCACGATTCAAGAGGATGCAAAAGTACCATAAAAGTATAATTAAAGTGGTCTAAATAACCAAATAATTATTCAAGTCTTCCATAAACCATACATTAGTTCTAGTGGACTGTTTAAAGTGAGTTGAACTCAAGAACAAATGTAAACAAATCATTCAAACTGCTTTTATGAACTAGTTTAAATGATTCTTTGAAATGATCCAACTCTAAACAACAATTTGAACATTGCTCCTTTTTTATGAACTCCCATGTTTGCACCATGGAGAGCTAGAATCGATTTTTAGTGAATAATGCTTAAATAAGATCTTAAATTGCAGTGTCTTCCTCATATATAGCCATATATCATATGGCTTCCAGAGAATTCAAATATAGTGCATGAGTCATATGAACCACTTTGTAATACTTTGATGGTACATCTGTGTCTTTTTTGAGCTTGACAGTGCCAATTCTCATTCAATTTCATTATATAGATTTATTTTCCACTGACTACACTAAAACTGTTAGACCAAATATTGGATCCAGTTTATTTTCCAGAAGTTATCCATTTGATCTGGTATCCAAAACTAGTCAGAAGAGTTTTGTCTGATACCCAAAACTAGTTTACAGAACTTTATTTTGTCTGGTAACCAAAACTGTATTTAAAAAAAAAAGTCTTCTGTCATACTGAGAGTGTGACAGATGAAGCCTTGTAATAGCAGAAATCAGGATTTAAGTAATCAGAAAAATGAGCAGGGTTTATTAAATAATTTTAGCCTAATTTTTGTCTAAACTTCATAACTTCTTTGTCTGATTAGTCTGACCTTAAGCATCACCTTATGAGAGAAAGAAAGTCATATGAGTTTGAGAAAACATGAGGTGAGTAAATGATGAAAGGATTTTCATTTTAGATGAACTATTCCTTTACTTTTGCCAATGCCTAAAATTGTAAATCTAATTTCCTTGTGATACAGAAGTAGCCTCTTATCATAAAACCGATTTAGCTTTACTTTGTTGAATGCCATTTAGCAGAGGCAGTGAGAAACCACAGATGTGCCTTGTTCTGAAGTTTTACCACATCTGTGGTTTTTCTCTTCATGTATGTTGAGTGCTTGTGGTTGTAGCTGCATCAAGTGCCTCCTTCAGACATCAGAGAGAAAGAAAAAGGACAGCAGCTGTTCTCATCTATGCCTCAAATACAAAAAAGGTGACACTCAGCCAAGATGAATGAGGTCTTTCAGTCTCGGGAATTCAGTTTATGATATTATATATATATATATATATATATTATAATATATATATATATATATAAAAAAAAATATATATATATAATATATATATATATATATACGATAGGAATTATGTGATAGTGATTGGGTGTCATTACAGGTTTATTGTGTTTGAATATGAGCATATAAAAATTAATTCAGTATGCAGAAGTTGAGACATTGCTTTCATATTCCCATTCGGTACATACATACAAATTCTGCTCCAAAACATAGTGAGATCCTCACTGCAGCTGCACTTGGCATGCTATAATGGTCAAAGGAACTCATCAATGAATGATCTGAAATGCTCTAGATAGACAGCAAACACACACCAAGCAACTTGAATTGATTTCAATAAAATTGATGTAAGCTTATGCCAAGGTATGAGCACAGTCCATAGGCATAAAACTTCAGCATAGCACACACAAAACTTTAAGTAAATCATTCATCTTAATTTTTTTGGGGGGGGTGGGGCGGGGGGTTACTTATTCTTTTTTTTAATTCTTTTTTCATAGAAAACAATACACTTTAGTAGGCCTATTTTTTTTTAATTTTTATTATGGAAGTAATAGACGTTCAAGGATATACTACGTTGTGATTTCCCCCCCCCACTGAAAAGTAGGACTTAAAGACATCTTTTATAGTTGTATTATTATTGTATTGTCTTTGAAATTTGGTTAAAGTGTACTGCCAAATATACTGACAAGCATGTATGGAAATCTAAATTATACTTTAATGTAATTTCTATTGAAACTTGTCATGCATTAAATATATGTTGTACTAATAACACATCTGCAGTGATGAAACTGCAATTTAGTATAGTTAAAACATATGAAATTTAAATGTAATAGACTATATTAATAAATCATAATTTAAGTACTTTACATAGGCGTTAGTGTGTTAGTTGACACATCAAAGTAGGTTTATACAGTATATGCTTTTATGGTTAGATTTACACCTTAAATACAATTAAACATGCTTCTTTTTCACATGGGATCTTGGACATTTTTTTCACTGAGCTCACTTTCTTGTCCACAAAGGATTCATTGATAATAATATGTGTCTTGATAATATGTCTATACTGGCTTATTAGTAAATATTGCTTACACCACTATATTTCTTGTTTTGCAGTGGACCAAATGATTAGTAATCACTGTCAGTCAATTTCAGGATTGAATGTATTCCCTAAAGACATAGAACAATAACTTAGCGGATTCACTCTTGCACTCATATGCAGTTGTTACTCCTAAAATGTACCTTTAACAAATCTAAATATCATCCTTCAGTTCTGAGTCACTCTGTTAACTGACTATAGAGAATAATTATATTCCAGATGTCTGGAAGCGCTCTTGGTATTTACACAAATGTTCAGAGCTCAAGGTCTATTATAAAGCGACATGAGCTCATCTGGGGGTGTAATTATGGGCACACATTTGTCTTTTCATATATAGAACAGGCTGACAGCATCCGACACAGCTTCACCTGACTTCCCTAGATTCTCCCCCCGCCTCCCAGCGGGAATCGGGTTCAGTGTTTGAGGTTTCTGTTTGAAAGCATGCCAAAGGTGCAGGCGTGAGACGTTCTACAGTACGGCTGCTTGCATCGACCTTTTCTTCTCGTCTCTGAACTTTATAGAGATTTAGGAGTTTAAAAGCAAGAAAAAAAGGCAAAGCATATCAAGTGTGTTGAAGAATCTCATTAGATGAATACTCAACATCAACAGCAAGAAAAAAAGACTTCAAACCTCTCAGCTCCTTCCACGAGAGGAGGAGAGAGAGAAAGAGAGAGATTAATGTAAAACTCAAAAATAAGGAACACATTAATATTTCATTTGCACCTCTTTATTTTTTCCCTCTGAGTGACACTCGTGTGCAGATAGCAGAGGGGGATGATTTAATGATTGGAGAATGTTATCTCTTTCTCTCTGTTTTCTCTGCTCTGCCACTGTCACATCTCTCCTCTTTCCTTCTGCACTAAATCAGCACTTGGGGATTTTGCTCGGGATTCCTCTCAGGCCTGACAGCACCACATAATTACGCTCAGTTCTCCCTTATCTCAAAAATGAGAAAAGATGAGATATTTAGTGAATGGCGCGCTTGCATGCGGCCTCTGTCACAGTGAGACATGCCCTGACCTTCTGTGCTCATAGAAGATCTTCATACATTAAAGTCCCAGAATAAGAACCATAGAATGAAGCACTTTAGGGATAGATCAACCAAAAGAATAAATAAATAATTTTGTCTTCCTTCATTGTTCCAAACCTGTATAGCTTTCTTTTTTCCAAGGAGATATTTTGAAGAATGTTCACCATGCTCTTTTTCATATGATGAAAGTGGATGGGGACTGCTTTAAAGGTAAAAAAAAATAGCAAAAAAGTCTTTATGGCTTGTGCGCTATATTCCAAGTCTTCTGAAGCTATATTAACACTTTTTTTTTTTTTTTTTGATAGTCCACTTTATTTATTCTACTAAATTTGCAAGTATATACTAACCCTAACCCTGGCCTAACAGTCTACTAATACTCTAATGAGAGTTGGCTGGCATGTACCTGTAGTTGCAAAGGTACTTATAGTTAGTAGAATGTCTAAAGTGAACTATCAAAATAAAGTGTAACCAATAACCTGATTGAGATTTAAGCTGTTTATCGAAAAACGTTCCTGACTTTCATGGTCACCTTTCAGTTTCGTTGCACAGAAAAGAGCATCCTGAGCATTCTACTAAGAGCCTCCTTTTTTTAGTTCCATGAAGGAAATTTCCCATTTTATCAGGGCTATATTTCAACAATTGTTGTTGTTGTTGATCCTTGCGTCAAATGTCATGATGAACATAAAAAAACTGTATATTGTGAAAAACGTACATTTCTCTTTCAACAATGACAGATAGTCTACATTGTGCTAACACCCCCCACAAAATTACGGCTATGGATGCCAATGGTCATATATTGTGAAAAAAAAAAAAAACTCTCATAATTTTTTCATTTAGTCTAATTTCCTCACTTACAGAGCAAGGCCAGTCAGTCCCAAAGATTTTAAAAACAAATCAAATTTGTGTACAGTGTAAACAAGGCCTTAGACTGCACCGCTCACATTGTGTTGTAAGAGTGTTTTGATTAATATGTATAATGGCTTATAGATTAATTATATATGCAATTAATTTCACTGATGATGTGAGAAAAGCTCATCCTGATGGCGAGAACTGAGAGAATCGTACGTGAGAAACATTTCAACCAGTTAATTCAGAACAGGCACTGCATTCTCGCATTTTCCGTATTGTTTCATTAGAGATTGTGATTATTCAGCAGAACATGTCTGTTCTGTATGTGAGCTATGAGCACGCGGGCCGTGTTTTTGAATGTACCCCTCATGAAAAATTTAATATCCCTCCCACTTACTCCAAATGATTTATCTTTTCATTACCTCCTATCCTTATGATCCCAGCATAATTTGAACCTTTAATGCAGCGGGTTCACAAAAACAAGAGCAGACACATTCATCTCAGCATTTTGTCAGCCAAAGGGACTATTGAATATAAATTAAATTGACTCTTTCCAAAGCACTTTATCTTAAATGTTGTCCTCTTCCTCTCTTCTTTTTGTCAATTTTTAGGCCCCTGATTAAAAAGGTATTGCAAGGTATCACATTAATGTCATGTTCCAGGATTTCCAGACACTATGAAGTAAACTGACCATGGAGAAAGCTTTAGCAGACTGCAGAGATGAACATGCAGCATATCAATATTCCCTATATGAGGCAGAATGACCTGACCTTACAGCAGAGAGTACAAAACTGCTGTGGTTATATGAGTGCTCTGAGAAATTCTGCCTTGGCTTGTTCTGCTCTACATTTTGTTCGACCAAAATTCTTTTAGTTTTTCTTTCTTCAGTCGAAAAGAAATTAAAAGGTTTTTGAGTAAAACATTCCAGGATTTTTCTCCATATAGTGGACTTCAATGGGGATCAATGGGTTGAAGGTCCAAACTGCAGTTTCAGTGCAGCTTTAAAGGGCTCTACACAATCCCAGCTGAGGAATAAAGGTCTTATCTGGCGAAACAATCAGTCATTTTCTAAAAAAAATAATAATAATTATAATAATCAAAAATGTATATACTTTTTAACCACAAATTCTGGTCTTGCACGAGCTCTTCTTCTTGCATTTCATAATCACGTTGAAAAGGTCACGTGTGATGTAGGCGGAAAATGCGACCCAGTGTTTACAAAATGAGCATGCAAAGAAAGTCAAACAGCCTTTACAAAAAAGCTAAAACAACAATGATTTTGAAGTTGGAGGATAAAATGAGATGGAGTTTTTTGCCCTACCCTACCTTTTTGAACCAGAATACACAGACAAAGAACTAATCAAAACGATGACCTTTCCAATGTGATTATGTACTGCGTGAAGTTGCGCATGCGATCCAGAGCTATGCAAGACAAGCATTTGTGGTTAAAATGTATATATATTTTTATAATCTTTGATTTTCGAATTCGAATTTCGAAAATATGACTTGAAGATTTGAGAGGCTATGGGGCTACAGAGGCTATGATCCAAAAACTTTAAAAAGAGCCACAGAGAGAGTTCAATCTATGGATAGGAAACAATTACTGAGTAAGAAGAATAAAGTGCAACAACGTTCTAGTATTAGTTCTAATCGGCCCTTTTTTCTTTGATAGCTTACAGCCGCGAGGCTACAGAAATTAAACATATTATAAATTCTAATTGGCACATCATAGAAAGTCATAGTACTCTTAGGGCAATTTTTCCAGAAAAAACATTGGTTAGTTATAGGCATCCGCCAACTATAAGAAACAAGGTGGTACGTAGTCATCTTGGAAAAGAAAACGTGGCTTGGTTCTTTAACTGGTAATTTTAGGTGTGGAAGTTGTAAACATTGTGACAACATGGTGAGAATGAATAACTTTGTTGATATGATGTGATTTCTGGTAAAGTGTACCTTGGCAGCGCCTTCGTTGGCCTAAATCTATAGAGTATTGGGATGACATCATCAGGAAATATTCTTAATTTTACAACATATAATCACTAGAAAAATGTTCCTCTACTTAAATTTTTGCAAAACTCCAAAAACATGCCTATGCGTACAGTGCACTGCAGTTTCCAGTTGAAATGAACACTAGAGGCAGTGAAACACAAACACAACTTTTATCCTTTTCACACAAATTATTATTAAGGGGCAGATAACCAATTAATAAAGACTTATTTTCACTTTTGCTCACTATTGGGTGGGTTTAGTGTCAGGTTTAGTGAAGGTGGTATGTTATTTTCAAATACCATAGAGCATTAACTTTGTAGCACCATTTACAGTACACATTTCTGAACTGCGACATTACATACAGTACAACAATCAACGTTATGAAACATTGCCAGATTCCCATTTATCTGTTTTGGATAAAACTGAATGTGCTGTTAGTTACTCAAGTTTTTCCAATGAGTCTGGGTTGTAATTTTCTTATTTTCTTGGTTTTGACTGATTATTGTGATTTCATCAATGACCAAACACTGTTTTTCTGATAATGTACATCAATACACCAATGGGTGTGTGAATGATTTACACAGACATTCATTCTGTTCGTGTTGCATGGAGGCCCATTGTGTTCATCAAGGTATTTGTTGATGTTACCTGGACTACAGTTGACATCTGGTATATAGTTACGCATGAAATCATGCGAGATTGTGTTCTGCCGCCTGCTGAGATGGAGTTTTCGGTGATGGAGAAACGTCCAGAGGAGGTAAGAGCTCTGGACTTTTTCATTTGGTGAATATTGAGGGTCAGATGTTTGTTGAGTGTCCAGAGTGACAGCATGCGGTGAATTACGTGTGACCCTACGATGTGCTCGAGCGAGCCTGCTCAGTATTAGAGCGCCGATGGACATGAAGACAATATTACTCGTGAAGAACATAAGGCGATACCCTTGAAAGAATATGGCTGCGACCAGTGTTCAAATGACCTCCCGCACACCCACCATGTCTCAGATTGATTACATGATTGAAAACCACATTCATTCCTGATCACGGATGGAGACATGCAGCTGTAAAAAGCTCCTCTGAGGGTCTTCAAGAGGATTGTGTACAGATTGCAGGTGATTTGAGGGAAGCAGTCAAGGGGAACGGGAATGTCATGCCGGCTAGTTGTACAGAATGCATTGTGTAGGTGGATAAGGTGAAGTTTGATGGGGTTTTGGAAGTGACGAAGACATCCTGAGACCGGTTTTGTGTTTTGTGCCTTGTAATGGGTGCGATCCAATTGATTCTAGGTCTGTACTACAGCCACCCTGCTACCGAAGCATCTCTTGGGTCTGTATCTCAGAAAACACGGCCGTGTCTGGCAATCGGCCCACACCGGTTCTGTCTCACTTGATTAAAGTGTGTGATTGAAGCACACAGCCATTAGGCAAAAGAAGAGCGAAAACATGTGTTTGTCCTTCAGATACACAGCCTTCATCGATCGGCATCATTAAGCCTCCAATGAAATTGGGGTCTAAATGCCCTTATAAATTTGTCTGCTGATTCAGTTTGGCTCCAGCGATTAGGCAATAGCTCATTGGTAGACAATTAAAGCCACATGTGGTGATTGTGTAGTCGTGTTGTCATATTTCTCTGCCGCATATTCATAATTACTTCCCTGTGCAGGGTGCAAGGATGTGACGTTAAAGCATTTACAGTTGTCATCAGAGGACGTATGGAAATTGAAGGTTAATCTAAGTAATATTGATCAAATCTGTACCAGAGCTAACCATATTTAAAATGACATTGCCATATGAATTATAGAAACTATTTAGTTAGCTTTGTTATTCAATGAAAATGGTTCAGGAAAATGTCAGAGAGGAATGAATCTGTGTATGTTACTGTTATACGCTAATGCTAATGTTTTTGTGAGGAGCTTCTTTAAAACTGTTGGGCTAATCACTGATGCAACAATTTCAAGACCCACATGTTATTTATGGAACGTGTTTTTGTTTCAAAATGATTTTGTTTTTGAAAATATCCCCAGCTGTTCAAAGTAATTCACAACTGTTAAAAAGTTAGCGTTTTTAAAAAAGTATTTTATGTTCACCGAGGCTGCATAAATTGGATTTAAAATACAGTAAAAACAATGGCGTTGTGAAATATTATTACAATTTAAAATGACTGTTTTCTGTGTGAATCTCTGTTAAACTGTAATGTTTTTCTGTGATGCGCAGCTGAATTTTCAGCATCATTACTCCAGTCTTCAGTGTCACATGATCCTTCAGAAATCATTCTAATATGCTGATTTGGTGCTAAAGAAACATTTCTTGTTATTACCATTGTCAAAAACAGTTTTGCTACATAATATTTTTCTGGAAACTGTATTTTCAGAACATTTTCTTTTGGCTAATGGAACATTACTTTAAATTACAGCTGAGTGAAAATGAATTTCTTGATGTGGAAAATAAATCTCATATTTGGTGAAATAATTTAGCCAGTCATGCAGTCACCAAAATAATCCTCATTGAAATGGCCTTTGAAAGTCAATTTGCCCATTCCACAAAGGAAGTCATACCTTTCTGATGCCGCTCTAGCACATGAATTATGGAAATGGTTCACCTAGAGAGGCCTTTTAATGGAATGTTTCTCGCCTCTAATAAAATGTCTCCCCCTTATCAGGGTCCCTTACAATCCATATGTTAATGTCTAATGTTGAACTATTTATCGGTGCAATTTGTATCCTTTCTCTTCCGGCGTTATCTGAAATTATGCTGTAAATTTCAGCAGGGGTGAAACGATAATGCTTATCGACCCACCCGTAAACCTCATATTCAAATTTTTTGGTTGCATGATTAGTCCTATTTATCTGTATAATTGGATTGAGTTTTTCTTTTCTCCCATTGCTCGGTGAGCATCTGCAAAATGGGGTCTGCTGCTTCGGAGGCTGTGGACTAAAACAAATGCTTTGAGAAGGGACCCCCACACAATTGCGCTCTAGATTAATCCCATCTGGAGGCAATCAATAGTTTTACCCTTGGATTTTTGAAGTCTAATCAAGTTATACGTGCCTACAAGATTAGCAAAGAGAAAACAACTTTGGGTCCGGTGTCAGAAAGAGGCAGCGCAGGACTGAACTGTGGGGAAGATGAGCATCAAGAGATTTCCACCGAATTCACAGGCTGAATGTTAGTATTTTGTGTAGCACAATGCTTTGTAATGGTTTTTAGCACGCTGTAATTCATGCAAACATCCCCAGGCTATTTATACCTAGAAATTAATTGTGTCAAAGATGTAATCCAAATAAATATGACACTGTAGTGAGTTCAGATTTGGTTCACAAACATATTCAGATGTTTATATGCAGGAACTGTGCAGGAATGTCTCGGTTACGTATGGTAACCCTCGTTCCCTGAAGGAGGGAACGGAGACATCACGTCGGATGACCGACGAATTGGGATCTCGCTTAGAGAGACCAATCTACTTCGAGTGTAAACTAAACGAGCCAATGCACATTGGCATGCGATTATTGCATCCAGCTGCCGCTAATCACAGCGTGAGTATAAGTAGGCAGCAGATGCAGCGCATATTCAGGTTTTCGCAGAGGAGCCGAGCCGGTGACCCGGCCTCTCAGCGGTGGTACAGGAGCTGTGGCGACGGGACGGATGACCGACGAATTGGGATCCTACTAAAGGGCCACAGGTACTGCCCCTTCCAGTGTCCCGTGGAAAGCACCTGCGCCCCTACTTTTTGGCGTAGGCCAGGGCTTGCACAAGAGGACCAGCTACTGCTGCTATGGCACTACCCAATGAGTAAGACTGGATAACACTGGGAAACGTACCCGTTCCACTTGGAACAGGAACGTTTCGGAAGCCCCATCCTTCCTGAAGGAGGTTTTGGAAGCACTTACACATATGGACAACCGTGTGCATATGGAAGATTAGAGATGATTGTAACTCTCTTGGAAAATAGCAGGAAGTCTGCCGGGGAAACACAGGCTCTAATGCTATACCGTGGATTTTACACATATGAGATCCACTTGGGTCTTGCATATGGAACCCAGCCTTCTCCCGGTTCTCGAGGATTCAACGAGTGAAGGCCTGGCGCCGGACGCTCCGCCGCGTCTGGCTGCCGAGGGGACGGAGGAGCTCTACAGGGTCTACTATATGGACTCTCTGAAGTGGTTTTTGCAAGCCGACTTGAAGCCGGGGCCTCTCAGTGCTTCTATGCTATTCTACCCATTTGAGGTGGAGAACAAGGAGATACCGGCTTCCACATGAAGGCTATAGAGATGTAGCGGAGTTTAGGGGTCCGCCCAGCCGCGCTCCACAGATTCTGCCAGCGAATGCTCAACGAGCCAGCGGCCCAGGAGGATCAACACTCTAGTTAATGAGCCTCGCAACCTTAACAGCAGGGCACAACCCTGTGCCTGATATGGCAGGTGTGATGGCGTCCATTAATCCAGTGGGCCTCCTCTGCTTGAGAACGGCATTCCCCTTCGGCCGTCTCCCCGTGACCAACAAAGAGCTGGTCTAGGTCCGGATCTTTGCATCTGGTCTACTAGCACTTAATTCTCGGCCGTGACAGCCGCAAAGCTAGGGCTGTGTCTGCCTCCTCCGAGGGCAGCGCTTGCAGGCTCACCACCTGATCCCTGAAGGGAGTAGCGGGAACCTTGGCACGAATCGCTGGGCCGGGGCGCAGGTTCACCTGGAGTCAGCCGGCCCGAGTTTTCATTGACAGAAACTTCGCCTGCAAAGGCTCAAGTGGGTCCTGCTGTAGTGCTGTGAGCACTAGAGTCAGGTCCCAAGAGGGTATAGAGGGGGGCCGTAGAGGATTTACCTTTTCGCCCCTTAAGGAACCTGATGATCAGGTCATGTTTCCCCAGCGACTTCCCTTCTACGGGGTCATGGTTAGCAGCGATTGCAGCGACATAGACTTTGAGGGTGGAGGGAGACAGCCTTCGCGCCAGCCCTTGTTGCAAAAAGGAAAGCACGACCCTGATTTGGCATCTCCGGTGGTCTTCTCGGCTAGAAGAACACCACTCAATGAACAGGTTCTACTTCAAAGCGTAAGCATGTCTTGTAGACGGTGCTCTCGCCGAAATGATGGTGTCACTACCTCTTGGGGTAGGTCACTTAGAACCTCCGCATCCTGACCAGGGACCAGACATGAAATTTCCAGAGGTCTGGACGCGGGTGCCAAAGGGTGCCCCGTCTCTGAGTCAGTAGATCCTTCCTCAGAGGAATCGGAGGAGCATTAGTTCTGGGAACCAGGTCCGGGTGGGCCAATAGGGTGCCACTAACAGGACATGCTCCTCGTCTTCCCTGACCTTGCACAGTGTCTGTGCTAGAAGGCTCATTGGGGGAAACGCATATTTGCAAAGGCTCCGCGGCCAGCTGTGTGCCAGAGCGTACGTGCCGAGTGTTCCGTCGGTCAGGGAGAAGAACAACTGGCAATGAGAGATTTCTGGAGAGGCAAACAGTTCTACCTGAAACAACTTAAAATCAGCTGGACCGTCTGGGGATGGAGTCGCCATTCTCCCGGGAGCGCAGCTCGAGATAGCTCGTCGGCTGCCCGGTTGAGCAGCCCAGGAATGTGAACAGCACGAAGCGACCTCAGATGCTTCTGACTCCAGAGGAGGAGGTGGCGGGCGAGTTGCGACATGCGATAGGAGTGTAGACCACCTTGTCGTTTGATGTACGCAACGGTCGCTGTGTTGCGGACTAGTACATGCTTGCCTCGTATGCGCCCTTTGAGACGGCTCAAGGCAAGGTGCACTGCCAGCAACTCGAGGCAGTTGACGTGCCAGTGCAGTTGGGGCCCCGTCCAAACCCCTGACACTGCAAGCCCGTTGTACGTGGCCCCCCCAGCCGGTGGTTGAGGCATCCGTGTGAACCACAGCATGCCTGAAGACCTGGTCTAGGGGCACTCCTGCCCGGAGAAACGCAAGGTCTGACCACGGGGTGAAGGTTTGGCGGCAGGCCGGTGTAACTTGGACCCGGTGAGTGCTGCACTGCCACGCCCACCTCGGGACTCGGCCATGGAGCCAGTGCTGAAGCGGTCTCATATGAAGCAGCCCCAGTGGCGTGACTCTGAAATTGTTTCAATTTTTTTGAAACAATTTTACTTCAATTGCTTGAAGTAGCGCCCGCCTGGCTGCCGCCATGAGGAGAACTAGATCAAGGCAGAGGCAACGGAACTCCGCCCCTTGAGGAAACGGAGCTTGCCCCGCGACTCTGAGATGATCATCTTCCCACAATGAGAACATGACTCATCCACGAACGCCACCTCAGCGTGCTTCATGCTCAGGCACGAGAGGCAGCGATCGTGACTTTCACCCAGTGCCAGGTAACGACCGCACCCATAAATGCCCGGGTCATATGTTGTCTATAGCAAGACCCACATCGTCTTTACAAAGACGTAACGTCAAGTTTGCCACGCAACGTCGTCTTTAAAAAGACGCACCTAAAATTGCTATTTTAGGGAAAAAGCTCTTTTAGCATGCTGAGGCGCACAGGGGAGATGATCATCTGCAACACAAACAGGGGGTAGTGCAGCCTGATGTGTGCAACCCACCACCGCTGAAGCGCCGTACCGCCAACATGAAGAGCTCTCCAAGAGCACGCTGAACTCGTTCAGTCTTCTTCTCTCAGTAGATTAGTCAGGAGCAGAACGATGTGGTCGCTCGGCTCCGAAGCGAAAAGCTGTTATGCGTTGCACCGGCTGCCTTTTTATACTCACGCTGTGATCAGCGGCAGCTGGATTCAATAATCGCATGCCAATGTGCATTGGCTTGTTTAGTTTACACTCGAAGTAGATTGGTCTCTCTAAGCGAGATCCCAATTCGTCGGTCATCCAACGTGACGTCGAGAGTGACCGACTGAAAGGGAACTGAACTGAATTTGTTTACACATCCCAGCTAACAAAAATATGTTTCTAAGGACATTTTTCTAACGTTCCCATAAAGTTATGACTTTTTTTCTCTGAATGTTCTCTGTACGTGCAAATCCTTTTTTTTTTTTTTTTTTATTCTTTAATGACATTTTGTTCTTGGTTATGCTAATGTTGTTACTCCCCAACAAAACCTTTCAGAAATCCAAACATTTTTGCATTTTTGTGCTAATGTTTTGAGAGTTAAAGACCAGATAACAAACATTCCTATAATGTTACTTGAAGAACATTTGTTCATAATGAGAACTTTACCAAAACATTAGCCAAAATTCTGAGAATGTTTCTTGTTAGCTTGGATTGTTCTATGCTATTGTATGGATTTGTTACCCCAAAAAAAGAGCTCATCCACGTGTTGTTCCAAACCTGTATGATTTTCTTTCTTCAGTGAAACACATGAGTTTTTCAAGTGATTATCAAAGTGATTGAGAACCAAGGCTGTGAAGCTACAAAATGCCAAAAGGCACCACAAAAGTATCTTAAAAGTGGTCTAAATAACTTGTGCACTATATTCCAAGTCTTATGAAGTCATACAGTAGATTTATGTGAGCCAGAATTAGTCACTTTGAATAAAAGTGTCTGGTAAATTAATAAATCTAAATGTAAATGTAAAAAAAAAAGAAAATCTTTACATGTAGCCTACTGTATCTCTCCTTTGCACATTCTTTGCACAGACAAAAAGATGTATGATTAATGAATGAATCATTATTTGGAGTCAGATTTTTGCTCAGTCTCAGTATGTGGACTGATCTAGGGACAGCGATTACCTGCTCAAAGAATGTGAAGATTAACAGTAAATAACAGCTTAAAATTATGTCTGTTCCCTGTACAAAACAGATGTGTGACTTTAGAAGACGTAGAATATTGTATAATGCTCAAGTCTATTTATTTATTTATTTTTATTAAATCAGACAGCCCCAACTTGACAGCTCTAGTCCTCCTTCACTTACTTTATATATAAAGGGGTAGCCAGGATATTCTTCAAAATTCATCTTTTATGCTGCAAAGAAAAAAGTCATATAACAACATGGATTAATAGGTGGGTGTTTCTTTGTGATTTATGTATGCATGAAAATGCAAAAGTAAGAGATATGTGGACTACTTTCATTTTTTAAATAAAATTGCATCATAAAAAATTAATAGTTAAGTCAGATGAGCAATGTATCTGAACACATAATATTTCCTGCTAATGAAAATGTATTCCATTGGAATTTTAACTAGTTCCAGTAAGGCAAATTATAGCAGTAATAACCTTACTGCGACTTTGAGATGTTTCTCTTCTTATTGATGACACCACAAGAAGTTCAGAGTGTTTATTAATCAGTGAATAATACTGAATTTGTGAAAATTAATGAATCTGAATAATAAATGAATTCGAATATTGTTCTAAATTGATGACATTCGTTTTTCCTCACTGAAGTGGCTACTTCATTAAAAGTGGAAAGATGAGCAGATTAGAGACCAAATTACACCCCAGCCTGTGAATATAGATAACACATATAATAGCACTGCGACACATGAGGGATGCTTGTATTCAAAACACTCAATCATCACAGGACTGTAATCATGCATGTGTTCTCTTCATGCCATGCATATAAAGACGTACATGCACTGGCATAATCATCTCACTGACACCCTTAAAGGTCTTTCATTGGTCAGATAAAATGTTAGTTCCACCCCAAAACTCAACATTGGTTGTGCCCAGGATGCTGCAATGCCACAGAGGCACAGTGCTTACACAATTTGGAGGAATGAACGTATAATGGGTTGTTTGTCTTTAAAGGAACAGTTCAGTGAAAACATAAAACTTGCTGAAAATGTACCCACTCTCAGGCCATTCAAGATGTAGATGAGTTTTTTTCTTCATCAGAAAAGATTTGGAGAAATGTATCATTATATCACTTGCTCGTCAATGGATCCTCTGCAGTGAATGGGTGCCGTCAGAATGAGAGTCCCAACAACAGATAAAAATACCACAACAATCCACAAGTAGCCCACACGCATCCAGTCCATAATTAAACTTCTTGTGAAGTGAAAAGCTAAGGAACAAATCCATTATTAAGGCATTCAACTTTAAACTGTGAGCATTTGTGTTTGTGACAGCCAGCTCTTTAACCTCCTGTCTTTAAGCAGCAGTGGTGGAAAGAGTACTGAAAATTTGTACTTAAGTACAAGTACTGTTACATTGCTGAAATAATACTCAATTACAAGTAAAAGTACTGGTGCCAAAACAGTACTTAAATAAAAGTACAAAGTATTCTTCTCAAAAACTACTCAGAGTACTAGTTACTTTTAGCTGGTGATTTTTGATGAATTACCAAAAAATATTCATTCACATCAAAGACCTATGTGGATAATAGCTACTTTGAATAAAACCCACTTTTATTTTATTGACAAAGTACGTGAATTAGTGGTCATTATACAGGAATTTCTAACTTCAATACCTTGAAAAATATAAATAGTAAAGTACCCCTGAATCGGAAGTTGCAACTGACTTCAGTGTTATGATGTATTTCCAAGTGAAAGGTTGTGGCTAGAAGGGATACAGCTCCAACAGGAAACTATGAAATTTAATTTTCTACTTATTAGATTGTTTTTTTTTTATTATTATTAACATCTACACCTACCCCAAACCCTAAACCTACCCTTACAGTAACGCAAATACAGTAATTATGTTGTTACAGTGTGTGACAAAAATTCCCTGTTATTTTGTGCGCATGGCCAGTAGCGCCATATGTATCCCTTCTAGTGAAACGGAATATTGAATAAAGGACGAGGCTTTATTGTGGTGCTCCTCCACTCCATCTCTTGCTCATAGCAAATTCACAGTTGGATAGGAGTGGTAAAGAATATCTGCTTGTTACTTCTGACATCATGCTTCACCGCTTCTGGGTCCTAACGCTCTGCCAGATGCCCCAAGAAAACAACAAACTGTGCTAATATACACCTACGATGTGATGTAATACTTCTGAAAAAATTATAACCCTGACCTTTATATCCATACTGAAATCCCAGATGGCCAGACAGTGATTCAGCTAAAATATAGGTGTCTGAGACACTGTGAGCACGGCGACTGTAGTGTGCACAGCACATGTTTAAATGCTCAGCTTAAATATGCAATATTAATTAAATAGTGCTCATAAATGGCTGCTGAGATAGTATTCTCAAGTGAAATAAGTAGAGGTTTTTTGTATTGACTTCCACGGTTTAATTGTTGAACCACAAAACTAGTAATGTGCACTAAAAAAGTAAGTAGGGTAATTTTTGATTTCATGACGATTGACGAATCATTTTCAATACCATTTGCAAAGCTTCCACATGCTGTATACTGCCATATAGATATTTTAATATTCAAAAAAATATTGTCCATTTTTTCAAGGCAATCATTATTTCAAGCTTTAAGTGGTTTATTCCAAATCTTCTAAAAAGACACATGGCTTCTATGGAACAGGATTTTAAGGCAGGCTTTATGTACATACATTAAACATTGATAATTCTATTACAAATATCAATGTAGCGTCTGGACCAATCAAACACACAATATATATTTTGTTAGCTAGATTTAACAAATACTCTGTAACACCCCTCAGTTAACAAGCTATATGAGGACCTATGGACCCTTCCCCCCCGAAATGCGTAACACCCCAGGAAACCGAACAGGCACCTGGTTGCATGGCAACCAAGACAACCTGCTTGACCCACGTTCAACTTACGATAATGGTGTGGGGAAAACCCCTTTCTAACAGTATTATAGTCTCCTAGAAATCCAAAATGCCACAGTAGAAGTGGACTTTTCTACTAATTAATTCATAGGGAAACCTTTTTTTGAATGAACAGTGTATCCTTCAGGTTATTGTGTATATTATTGCTGTCTTGTATTTTATCTGTTGTATTGTAGACTATTTTATCCATGCTTATGATAGAACCACTCATTCATGTAACCTTACATATAACGTGTTTGGTCTCTATTAATTCGTATTCGGATGATCTAATTGAGAGTGTACATTGCATGTTTATACCTATGCAACATATTAGTGTTCTAAGAATCTTTAGTAATTTTGATCCAAGTTTCATATGCAAATTACCATGCTTTCAAACAAAGGGCCATAAAAATGCCCCAGTATCTCAGAACGCCCACTTGGGATTCCGGACTTCGTCATTGGACAAGCCCATCTTGAGAGGTGTGAATCTTTGCAGACTTTAAAGGCCGTACTCCAGGGACCCTCCCAGAGTCAGTGGTTCTGTTAGGTTTTGATAAGATGTGAGCTCCAACGCTTCAGGACTTACTAAGTTATGTGCCAGGCTTCGGCCTTGACCTTTCCATTCATCAAGATTCTCTGACTCAAAACTGGTTCTTTTTCATCAACCAACTTCAGCAAAGATCAACTGGAACCTTCAGATTGCATCAAACCTCTCTTTCAGACAGACGAGACTTGCAAGTATTCAAACTTAGTCTTATTAATTTATACATTAGGTATCATTTGCACCTTTTTACAAAAGTGTTTTTGAACTAAGAATCTGATGTTTCATTCAGGCTGTAAATCTGCTGAATATCAAATGGTACAATAGTTTCATATTCTTATTTCTCTTCTCTTTAAAGGGTTAAGCTTTAACCCTTTCCTATACAAACGTTTGGGATGTGTATGTTAGACCAGTTTATGTGTTTATGTAGTTAATAAAACCTTACTTGTATCACACTTGACGTTGTTCATTGTTTGCTCATAACTGGAGTCACTTAATCATGCAGATTTACGCTACAAGCTTTTGTAGAATTGCACAGTAAGGAAGTTATTTCCCTTAACCAGGAAATTAACATTCTTAGAATTGACAAGACAGTTGACCCTGAGAGGTCAGCTAAATATCTACAGCGGATCTAAAATATTAATTATAACTAGTTATGATTAATTATTTATATTTCCCATGAGCTGATTTGTTACATCAATCTTAATCATTTGCTCATTCTGTGTATTTGTGTCTTTAAAATAGGGTAACTTTGTTGCAAAAGCTTACAGCAAAAGCGAACATGATTTCAAAATTTGATTTCAAACTGAACTGAATTTACAAAAAAAAGACAAGTACACAGTCAGTAATAAAATTATAAAACAAATTACCTCAATTCAGTTGAGATACTCAAAATATGACAATACTGAATTTCCATAGGCAGTGTTTTAAGAGCCATATATGTTGTTTTTTTAGATAAATACAGATGGCTTTGACCTGTGTCTGTACAATGTAGTGATGCAGTTAGACAGACTACAGTATGTACAAATCATACAAATGTCAAATTCCGAAACATTTCTAGCATACTTACATTGTAAAGAAATTAAAGTTCCATCTTTGATTGATGAAAGACTTTCTGGTGCATTTCACTTTCAGCCAATAAAATTTCCAGTAGGATTTTCATCAGTCAGGCGTGGATCTATTCTGAATGGTTGATAAATTTGACAAAGTTTAATCCAGGAGCAAAGAGAAATACTTTCTAGCACGGAGAGATTGCGATTGCACACAGTCTGAGTGTGCACAAGCAATATCAGAGTGAGAGGGCAGTTAATTTGTATAAGTTAAGGCACATTTGAGAGCTCACATCCAGTTTTCTGCGATTACATAACTGTGTTCTCATACAATAAAGCGCTTGCCACATTTGCGAGGGAATTATTAAAATTATGCGGAATACCTGCTATCCCGCGCGGACATTCAGACTGTAATCGACAGGAGGCAGGTGCATGTCAAACTCACTGTTGGAGAGGAAAGAGAGATGCAGCTTGTATCGGTGTATATTCGGTTGATACTGTGGAAAATGAGTAATGGAAAACCGTGTCAGATATTTCAGTATCAGTATCAAAATATAGATATTTATGATAAACCACTACCCAGGTGTTTGTTTGTAGTTGTTTAAAATAATGCCGGCTACCTCCTGTATGATCAGGTCTTCACCTGCTGCTGCAGCGGTGCTTTTCCCGGTTCAGATATCAGGGCTGTATTGATTGGTCCCTTTAAGTTTGGATATCTTTATTGGCTACTGTGAAGTGCCGTCAAAGGTTTGAATATTAATTCAAATTGTGGGTGCACTCAGTAACGACTATGATTTAAAAATTACAAAGTAGATTATTTTGCTTAATTTTTACTTAAGTACAAGTAAAAGTACAGCTTTAAAAAATATACTCAAAAAAGCTACAAGTACCCGAAAAAACGACGTAATTACAGTAACGTGAGTAGTTGTAATTCCTTCCCTCCACCACGGTAAGCGACTCGGTCTCCGTCCTGATGGAGGCCTATGACTGTAGGTTGTCCGCAAAAACCTCAGGAGCTTCACGAGGGGTCCTTTGAAATGCAGTCTTTGTTGTAGAGGGAGAAGAGCAGTGGGGAGAGAACACAGCCCTGAGGACCTCCAGGTGCTTATGGTGCGGGTGTTGGATGTGAGTTTTTCCAGCCTCACTAGCTGCTGTCTGTCTTTCAGGAAGCTGTTGATCCACTGACAGAGGGAGGTGGGCACGGAGAGCTGGGTGAGTTTGTCTGAGAGAATGTCAGGCATGATGGTATTAAAGGCCGAACTGAAGTCCGCAAATAGGATCCTTGATTAATTCCCAGGTCTGTCGAGGTGTTGTAGGATGTAATGCAGTCCCATGTTGACTGCATTGTCCATAGACCTTTTTGCTCTGTAGGCAAACTGAAGAGGATTCAGCAAGGGTTCAGTGATGTCCTTCAGGTAGGCCAGGACAAGTCTCTCAAGTGACTTCATGACCACAGACGTGAGAGCGACATGTCTGTAGTCATTAAGTCCAGTGATTTTGGGCTTTTTTGGGGACCGGAATGATGGTGGAACGTTTTAAGCAGCAGGGAACTTCACACAGCTCCAGAGATCCGTTGAAGATCTTGTGAAGGCGGGGGCCGTTGGCCAGCGCAGGATTTTAAAAGGGGGCAGGTGAACACTGTGGCCTGAAGCTTTCTTAGATTCTGCTTCCTGAAGACAATGTCAATTGATCACATCCTCTACACAGACCTTAAGCGCAGGTTGAATGGTGGGGGAGGGAGGGGGTTGCAGGGGGTGTAGGTGAATGTGTGAAGTGCAGATCAGAGCAGATGGTAGACTGGCCTTCAAATCGGCAGTAAAACACATTCAGATCGTCAGCCAGTTGTTGATTCTCCACAGACTGTGGGGGTGGTGTCTTGCACTTAGTGATGTTCCTTAGACCAGTCCATACTGATGCCGGATCGTTGGCTGAAAACTGTTTTCTCAGCTTTTCAGAGTAGTTTTTAGCCACTCTGATCTCCTTTGTTAGTCTGTTCCTGGCCTGATTATACTGTACAAGATTGTATCCCCACTTCTGTAAGCATCCTCTCTGGCGTGATGAAGCTGTTTGAGTTTCACAGTAAACCACGGTTTATCATTATTAAATAAGAATGTCCTGATAGGAATGCATATATCCTCACAGAAACTGATATAGGAAGTTACAGTCTATGTGAGCTCATCCAGATCGGTGGCTGCAGATTCAAAAACCCTCCAATCAGTGAGGTCGAAACAGGCTTATAAATCTCACTCTGCTTCATTAGTCCATCTTTTAACAGTCCTTAAAACAGGTTTAGCTGATTTCAGTTTTTGACTGTAGGTCGGTATAAGACGAACCAAACAGTGATCAGAAGGAGTGCCCCAAAGCTGCCCGTTGGACAGAGTGATATGCATCCTTTATTGCTTTGTAACAGTGATCCAATATATTACTCTCTCTGGTGGGACATGTAATGTGCTGCTTGTATTTTGGCAGTTCACTGGAAAGATTTGATTTGTTAAAATCGCCAAGAATGATTAAAATGGAGTCTGGGTACCTTTGCTCCATTTCAGTTATTTGTTCGGCCAGCTGTTGGATTGCGGCGCTCACGCACGCGTCCGGACGGACGTACACATTTGCCAGAATGAAAGAGGAAAACTCCCGCGGTGAGTAGAAAGGTTTACAGTTTATGAAAAGTGCCTCTAAGTTAGGACAGCATACCCTTTTCAGCGTTGTTACTTCTGAACACCAACTTTCGTTGATGTAGAAACACAATCCACCACCTCTCGTTTTCCCCGTTAACGCCATGATGCAATCCGATCTGAACAGCTGGTAGCCCGGCAGATGAAGCGCGTTGTCCGGAATGGCTTCACTCAGCCAGGTTTCAGTGAAGCAGAGTTTGAAAAGTCCTTGTTAGTGCGGGTGAGGAGAAAAAGTTAATCCGTTTTGTTAAGAAGGGAACGGACATTCGCGAGATGAATGCGTGGGAGCGCAGTTCGAAAGCCGCGCGCACGCAGCTTAACCAGGGCGCCGGCGCGTTTCCCTCTTCTGCGTCTGTATGCGTGGTTGAACAACACAGCTGTACCTCCGACTAGAATGTCCAACAAAACGTCCGAATAATCAAAAACCGGAAAAATATTGTCTGGGATGTGTTGCTTAATGTTAAGGAGTTCGTCTCTGGTAAAACTTATAGAAGAAGAATGACAAAACACAGAACAAACAAACAAAAACGTCAGAAGAATTGCTGAGCTCAGCATCGTGGCTGCGACTTGCGGCGCCATCTTGTTCTAATGACCTTGTTCTAATTTTATAATAATTATAAAACAATTATAAATCTTGTTTTTTTCCCACTAACCTAAAATATTAACATGCTATGCAGAGGTGTAAAGTATTGGAGTAAATGTAATTAGTTACTGTACTTGAGTATCTATTTGTTTGTGTTTGGTGTACTTTGCTAGTGTACTGAATATCCAAGATATAGAATTTGACCTACTTCACTACATTTGACTGCGTCTCTGTCTACTCTTTGCTCCACTAATTTGAAATGAGGGGGCAGTTACCATTAATTTTGCATGGACCTGGCTTGTTCTGCAGCCGTATTTCTGCTACAAAAGGACGTGATACTGCCATTAAGGTCACTGAAAGTACGCGTTTTGCCCCTTACTCCCCCAAAATTGTCAAACAAGGCTACTTTATGTTGAATGCGAGTTCCTAGCAAGTATTTTTAATTCTGGGCCTGTATTCACAAAACATCTTCAGGCTAAGAGTAGCTCATAACTCGCTGATTCAGGTGAAAATCTTAAAAATAATGGGCTTGTCAGTCCTAAATTTAGGACTCCTAAGTTTTTGTTCTAAGAGTATTTCACAAAGCGTTTAAAATTAGCTCCTAAATCTGTGAAATGTTTGGAGTAGCGTAGTGAAGGGACTGTTGCCAGCAATCTACATCGAGTAGGGAATATTAACAATTTAGAAACATTTGACGGTTTATTAAGGAGCTATTAATAAAAAGGAATCGCTTTGGTTGGGAGGTTATCCAACTCCAAATTGTTTGATTATATCCTTAATAATATAGGGTTTTCGAGTACAGTTGGTTTTCTGTATGCGGTACAGTCGTAATATAAGCCATGATATTCTAATCTGGAAACACGAAACGTTTTGCGCTTTGTTTAAAATAATGAAAGCAAACCGGATTGCCGCTTTTCGGCCGTCTCGGACTCTGTGAACTTGAGGCGTCATCGAAAACTAGTGTAGCTGGCCTTATTACAGCCATGAAAAATATGTTTCCGAGAGTGCAAACTTTTAAATGATGAACCATTCAAATAGGGGTTAAAACAAATATTCTCCAGATTATGTATAATATGCGGGAGACGACGAGTCAGTGTCGCCGACTTCATCTCTTAAACCGAAAACAGAAAGCACTAGTGTAACAATAAATATTCGACAGTAATGCAGTGTAGTGCCGGTTTACACTAACACATCATAATATATCGCCTAGTTTGCCGGTGCGCTGTGCAAGCCTTTTTTGTGCGTACGCTTGAGTGCTCATTAGGCTATGTAGGCAAAGGCTCATTATTATGATTTATATGGTTTATTAATAAAAAGTGCGACAAATAGTCGACTAAGGCTTAAAATGAAGAACTATAGTTGACTAGAAAAATCTTTAGTCGAGGGCATCCCTAATGCATATTGACTAATTGTTTAGAGAAGCATAAGAGGCTGACAATTAGCTGAATATATAGCCTACTTGTTTAATTAGTGACACTTAACCTGCATTTTAAAATCTTTATTTGAACGTGGCAACATTTTTATTTTTAAACCTTTATTTAAATATGGCAACATAATATTGCGCTCTTCAATATTTCTATGAATAAATCTCTGAAAGAGACTATCAACCAATCACTGTGTGCATAGTTAGTAAGCATGCTGACATCATCCATAGCAACAAGGTCAACCCCGCACTTACTCTTAGCTTAAGACTTCTCTCTATTCCTTAGTAAAAATTTGTCTCAGCAGCTTTGTGGATAGGTTTTAAGAGAAAACTCTTAGCTAAAAACTTTTACTGTTATTTAGGAGAACTCTTAGTGGTAGATAAAGTATTTGTGAATCAGAGGTGTTCTATATATGAGATGAGGACATGACTGCAGCGAGGCCGAAACCAGCACATCCACTGCAAGAAGGCTTCAGCTTTTTAATTTTACTTAACATTATTTTATTTATCCATTATACTGGAGACCTTTTTGAAAGATATTGTATTTGTTTGTTTGTTTTGTAATTTTGAGGCGTTCAGTTTTATTTTGGTTTTAGAAAATAAACATGATTGCTCTCCTCACAAATCAACTCTTTCTTGTTTTTGTTTCATGCTCTCTGTGCCTTGCCTTGGACTTTTATGTCACTTCCTGTCTCCCATGTGTTTGTAGTCAGTTTGTAGTCCGTTTTGTTCATTGGTTCCCCTTGATTAGTTTCCCCAGGTGTGTCTTATCTTTTTTTTAGCTTGTTAGCCCCGTGTGTATATATAGCCCTAGTTTTTCTTTAGTTCCTTGTGAGTTGTTGAATGTAATGGTTGTCTGTTTGCCAGTCATTCTGTTCTCTTTGGTTTGTTCTAGTTTTTCCATGAAATACAAGCACATAGATCCTTGCCTCTGCCTGTTTTCCGCAGCTTCTCCACAACATTACAGTTTTTCATTCTGGCATGTCTCTTTGACTAGTGTATCTTTGAGCCTATATTTATTATAAGTAAAATACTTAAGTACTGTTCAAATCAGATACTCTAAGACTTGTACTCAAGTTGTTTTGGAATTGGTAACTTGTAACGTGTAGTGGAGTAATTTTCACTGTAAGGTATCTGTACTTTTACTCAAGTATGGTTTTTAGGTACTCTTTACACCTCTGATGATATGCTGAATTAATCAAATGAATCACAATTAATTGTAAAATAATTCAAGGACAAAAACATTGTATACACATTTTAAAAACTGGCTGGAAAATTCAATGAATTGTTGTATGACAGAATTTTTTCTTGATTTTAAAATGTTCCCGTCACTGACAAAAATGCCACTGAGAAATACTGAACAAAGTGTTGAATGGCTCTCATTCCGAATGGCAAAGTGTTGTATGGACACCTCTGAGTTGTATGAAAAAAAAACTGCAGATAATCAGATACTCAAATCTCTGCCACTCAGTCTGTCAGTCTTTGAATGTCATGCCTCCATCTCTCCGTCATTCATCTGTGCCTCAGGGACGGAGAGCTATTACACTAGATCATATGTCACAAAGCGCTGGAGACTGATACATTCCACCCAAATATTGAGAAAGACAAAGCTCACATGCCATTTGACGAGACTTTGTCCTATGACTTTGCAAGCTTAAATGGGTGTTTCATGTATCCTGTTTTGTCAGATATGATGAGAGGAAAAAAGAGAAAGCAAAAGAGACAGAGAGGCAGGGTCATGCACTCTTCAGAATACTAATGAGAATGCCTGTAAAACCGGTTTAAATTCTGAATTGAAACAGAAAATGAATTGTAGAAATAACAGTGATTAAAATCAAAAGAAATCCATATACCTGCATTTAATATGACATGTTTTGTATGAATTAATAATAAATATTTTATCACACACTACAATTTCCAGAAATAGTAAATTATATTAATAATCAGTGCGTAAAATTCCACATTTATAAATACGTGTAATTGTAATTGTATACTAAATATAATTTTACAATTTTTTAAACAAAAATCATCTGAAAACAATGTAGGGGATATTTGTGGTGATTTATGGTTAAATTGATATGCATTTGTAAGGTTCTGTTAATTGTTTTGACAAAACTAAATTAAAAGTCTTATCCGTTAATTAAAAATATCTATATATAAGATATATATAATAGATATATATTATATTTAATATATAAGTAAACTGAACCATGACATTGTATGTGATCGACGAACTGTGCGACCAGGTAGGTTCACACCCCCGATAGATATATATCAGGGATTAAATACGCATAATAGTCTAAATTAATGATCTAATTATTTATGCTTTATCCAAAAACTTCCATTTCAATGTGTTGAAATAATGAAATACCTCTGTTGTGTGACCTTGTTGAATTTCTTTGAATCAGTAAATTCTTATTCCTGTTCAAATTACATTTAAACATCCTGTAGGACATGTGTTCAATTCCATTCAAAATCCTTCTCATTTACCAAAAGAGAGCCAATTCTTTAACTTTTTTTTTTTTTTCAGAAGTGCTTCTGATGCTTTACAATACTTTCATCCCACCAAAATTTGTGGTCAAAGCTTGAACCTTAAACTTCACCTGTGTAGACTAAATTAAAGACATGTGAAATGAAATGGAAATAAAATATGCAATGACTGTCTGTCATAATTTTCTACCCAGATGATGAAATTGTGCTGTAATGGTGCAGCAGGAGTTTGTTCAGCTACACTGCCGACCCATTATATTATCCGGAGGGTTTGTGGACCCCTAGTATGGACAGAAAATAGAAAGGATGTATGAAGCACACTACCTCTGAGTGACAAAATTCAATATTTCCAGATACTGTCTTCCTGCTTCTGTCAGTTACTTCTCATACTCTATAAAAAAAGTCCTTAAAATATGGCCCAAAGTACCATGTTAATAAAGGATTTGGTAACATCTAAGTTAACTGGCTTTTATTAACTGAATCAACATCACTACATTAGGAGACAAAACTCATAAGAATTAATCAATATTTTTATGATGTTTTCAGCTTTAACTCTTCCTGTTATATCATGTTTAATTTTTAAAACAGACAATATTTATTAACATATAATAATATGTATACAATATATACTATTATATATATAATATAATAATAGAGATATATATATATATATATATATTGCTGTCAAATGATTATAGTATATGTAAAAGTATGTTTCTAAACTACTTTGCAGTTATTTTATTGTGCAACAGTCAGCAGTGTTAATAGCAATAGTGAAATTAAACTTTAAAAATAATCTTTTGAAGTGAATTTCATAAAATGTTTTGAAATAGGTGCACATTGTCAGTTTTATGTCTGTAGGTACTTTACATGATGTCGGATTGTTTACTGATTTATGTGTTCAAGTCACTTTCTGTTCCCGCAGTGTTGCATTGGCAGATGTGAGTGGCTGATACGTTGTTATCATTTTGCATTTATGGAATACAGCTAAATATGATTTGAATTACATTTTTCCTTTAGCCCTAGGGGAATAATTGTAGACGCTATCGGGCTATTCTAATTTAATGTCAGCCACAATATTACCGCATTTGAAATATGATCAATCCGATAGTCATCTCTATCCTGTCACATACTGACATTTCTTTTATTATATGAGCTGACCATTACCATATCCAATCTGGCATATATTCATACTTTGTAATAAGTTCAGTATTAATGACGGGTGATTAATCACAAATATTGGCTTAAAGACATCACAGATAGACTTCTCTGCCAGAGTATTAACTCTAATGTGTTGGAAAATATTGAAAATGATATCTGACCCCAGCAGACGACTATAGGACAGTATAAACATTTCCAGATAGCGGGAGACGCAGTTATTCCTTGCATTAAACAGGGTTGAGGTTAAATGTTCTTCTCCATCTCGTTTAAACAGCCCTGTCACATGAGACACCTTAGTGCCGTCACACATTCAGGATTCATCTATGTAAACACGTGCAGAATCTGGTCCGATCCCTCAGCCTCATTTGAAAAAATTAAGCATGGGTAAGTGAGCACAGAATGGAGAGCGTTTGCTGTAGTGTTATGCACTAGACGCTTCTCAGGGAGCCGGCTAAATGGATCAGTCTGATTAGTTCTCAAGTGACCTCCTCCGGAGTGGTCCGTGTAACACTGGCTTCATTTCCATGTGTAGATTAAATGGACCCAGCAGTGGAGGATTTGGCTTAGGGTTCAGCACTTGTCGCCTTCCATCTACTTTAGTAAATGGGGGTCTGTGCGCGTTGAACGTGTTACTAGGGCTGTAGACCATATAGAAATAGGCCTGTGGAAGTAAAGAGAGTGCACATGGAGCCAGAAAGACAATTCAATTCATTTTCTGCAGTCACTATTTACTCTGAGTATGTCTAAATGCATTGTATAGACTAAAAGAAGTATTGTTAGAGAGGACAAGTTTTTCTATAGTAAAGTAAAATTTAGACTCATTTAGACTAAAATGCCTCTTTATTGGCCTACCATATTGATATACATTTATAGATGGGGTAAAATGACCCTCCAACCTTTCTTTTTTCTTTCTCTCTCTTGGCCATAGATGACACAAAATCTCATCTCAACCCTTTTGAAGAATGGCGCATACGTCATTTCATCTGAATATCAACATTTGTGAGATTAAGTCAGTTGAAACAGTTTTGAGGTTATTTGATCTGATTTTTTGTCTTTGGAAAATAGTTATGTATGACGTGAATTTAGACATGGAAAAATATATATATTTGTTAATGAAGGATTTGTGGACAAATTCATGTTCTTAGATTTGTGGAGTAAAAATTTAAAGTTTTTATTTATTTTAGACCCTTGGGGTAAGACGGCCCAGCAGAATTGGCAGAGAAGAAAACCCCAAGTGGCATGTTGTTACTAGTGTTATTATTTGTTTATTTAATACATATTGTAATTGTCATTGCTTTTCACTGAAACCTGTTGGCTAATTGTGTGAAATCATTCAAATTAAACCCATAGTGTTGCTATTATGACATATCTTCAATTAAAACAGGGAAAATTAAATATTTAATGTTCATATGCATATAACTCATTGAATGAATCTACCTTTCAGATGAATCTCTTTTACTGTGATTCTGCTTTTCTTTGAATAATTGTATATGTTGTGCTATGACAACTAATTTAGCCTTTATTTATTTATTTATCTAATTATTTATTTCCCTTAATAGCACATTATTTTGTTTAGTTTTTTACATTTTTGTACATTTCTTTAAATACCTGAACATGTATTTTTATTTTATTGTATTTATCTTATTGTAATTTTTATTTATTTGTTTATTTTCATGTAAATTCAAGTAATATTTAAATAGTGAAATTTAAATTTGAAGAACTAAGGGAATCCCAGAAGGTCTATGTTTGGAGGCCCCAGGGCACAGGCCCCACTGCCACAGTCCATAATCCAGCCCTAGCTATGGGTCACAGCTGGCCAAAATGATGTAACTTCCTTGTTAAGTGTTCTAAAACTTCTTCTTCTTCTTCTTCTTCTTCTTCTTCTTCTTCTTCTTCTTCCAGAGAAGATTTATTTTTTCTTCCACGCTCTACTGTATGTAAAGTTTTCAGCTGGACGGTATCTCATAGTTTGTTCTGAGAACTTTAAATCCTCAGAGACAGAGAGAAGGTTAGAGGAGAGATGTTGCATTTTATTGCATTCAGGTTCTAAAGTAGCAGCAGTTGAAATATGTTTTCCAGAGTGTGGCAGGGTCAAACGTGATTTATGCACCGGGTGTTGATTCCTTGAGCCGTTCTGCTGTTAAGCTGAACAATTCTTAATGTTGTAAATAATTTATTTAGGGTAAATGCTAAATCATTTTATAGCAGGTAATCCGAATTAGCCAAAATAGGATGGCGGAGCAGAGCTTATGCTTACTAAAACTCAATTAGCCTTTGACTGAAGAGTTACCATAAAACCCTCCTACCTGCATATACACTCATACACACACAACCTCACATTCAGATTCAACCTTGTGGCCATTTTGCTTTCACTGACCAAGGTGAATGTGAAGTGTACCACAATTGTACAGTTTGTATGTATTTATGGAATATGTATGCAATTGTAAATACGAAGAAGCTGAAAGGTTGTATACATTGTTTATGCATGTTTATGAATCTGGAAATATATACGGAACCTATGTATGTGATGTTTCAGACATTTGTTTCAGACATTTGTTGACCTTGTTCTATGAACTGAAATCTTTATTCTTCAATTCCCCAGCTCAGCTTCTAGTCTGCACTGTTATAAATCTATAAGAAATCTACAGAGAGAAAAGTGTCAGAGTAAAGAGAATTGAACGCTGAGTATTGTTTAGTGCCTTTACAGAGTGCACAACAACTGTAGGCATCAAACAGAATCCCCCCCACAACTGGATACATGGGGGAAAATCTAAGGTTACATGAAAAAGCCAACACTTTATAATACAACAAATTACTAAATAAAATTTTTAAAAAGCCTGCATAAATGTTTGCAGGGGTTCAGTGAATTTTCATAATTTTCCATGAGTTTTCTATGGCATTTGATTTTTAGAAATAATTGTATGTAATTTGCCCTCACAAAGAATATTTTCTAACAGAAAAAACAAAATAAAACTGGGGATAATATATTCCAGGCCTGGAAAATTCCTAATATTTATATGGTTTTACTGGACCATAGAACCCCTGCTCTCACTTAGATTATACATTAAATACATAATTCAGATAGATCTGAGGAGAATCCATATGCATATCCACATCTCTCTGATTGAGACTATAAGTCTTCCTATAACAGGCGTGACCTTTGTGCCTCAATCCTTTATTCTCTAATAGGGATGGGAGGTGTGACCAAAATACCACAGTGTGAATATATCACAATATAAATAATTTCATATCACGGAAATAGTATATTACCATACATATTTTTTTTTCTTGTAACGTAAGACAGAATGAACTATATGTGTGTGTGTGTGTGTGTGTGTGTGGCTCAAGGGAACTTTCAACACAACATTCAACATATATCAGTTCACACAATGTATTAGTGCTTTTGAAAATTCATGTCATTATTAATACATTTTAACTAATCTCAATATATCATCAATTCCCAGTCCTGCTGCATGAAAGCAAACCCTGTTAGCCATCTACTAATATTTTAGCACAGTAGTTTTCTAAGCAGTGCTAATGATGTCTCTTTTTTGTTTGTTTTGCATGATTTATTTGAAATTCATGAGGTGTCCGACTGCACAAGTTGACATGTGTCTCCATGGGGATAAATTATTGAGAAGACTTTGGTGTGTGGCAGCTGAAAGTTGAGTCTATTAATAATGCAGAGGTCTGTATACAGTTAAAGTGTTATTACTTCTCTTGTAAGGTTTACGTTTTTGCTTCCCTGCACGACACCATTCTTTATATTCTGATATTAGCATGACATAATCCATCTAATTCCTGCTGTTAAAAATTAAAGTCTCGTATCTGAAAATGTTGTGCCATAAAATGCAAAATCTCATTTAAAACTGGCCTTCTTGTGTTCCTCATCAAAGAGCTTAACCGCCCATGTTTCTAGAGGAAAACCATATCGCTTCTGAATGAGATTTCCTGCTTGGGTCGTTTGATTTCCATGGCATTACTATAAGAGTGAACCATAAAGCGAACCCCCATCGCTATCAGGAGATCATTCTGGAAAGTTCTAGCTCCCTAAGCATCTTCTCCTCCCTTCCGTCACGGTCTAAGAAAGCCTTATCATTCAAACGGATTGCAGTGGTGTATGTGAGTGTGTGCGTTTCCACTGAGACTGCTGCTGGATTCCTGTGGACAAAAGCGCAGAGTCTCGAGGAGAGAATTGGATGAGACATGTGCAACATGGACAGAGGAATCCTCTGATGACTCTGCCAGGCTTTTCTTCTCTTCTCGGATGTCCTGAGACAATTGTACAGCTGTCTGATCCTCTCCCCGCTCTGTAAGGAAACGCCACACATCCATCACGCTCAGAGGGCGCCAGCGCCGTTCCAAGTCTCGCTCAACACTCTTTCGCGGCCTGGAAGGAGGCCAGAGGTTTCTCAATCCTGAAATGGCTCCTCTCAGCGTCGCGAGCTTGCAAGCATCTATAGTTTTGGATGGGTTCATGTGTGTCAGCGTGCGCCACTGCTATCTAATCTACTCTGGGGTGTCATGTTTGTCTACAGAGCTTGTTTAGCTAGCAGAAGCTTTTGGAAGGAAGTAGAACAAAGGATGGAGATAGCAGACATGTTGCATGGTTTGCATCACCTCACAAACAGCCGCTGGCATGGTATGAAAAGGAACTCTGATTCAGTGGTATGTACCTGACATACTAGCCCTGTTCCAAATGCTAGGAAGCCCAGCTTCCTAACCCTCATGAAACCTCACAAGTTAGAATTTTGGAATGCTCTAAATAAAATCCTGGTTTAAAAACAAACCAATTTGGGCCATTTTAACAAACAAGGGACCAAAAAATTGATGAACCCAGCACTTGTTGTTTTGACCCAGCTATGGTTTATTTAACTCAACTATTGTTTAAAAGTTACTACACTACTAGATTAAAATGAGCCAAAAATGGATTGGAAATGATTATTTACACAGAAAGGCTACAGTTACAACACAGACAGTAATAATCAAAAGGTTTTTAAAAGTTTAATATTGAATAAATTACATTTAAGAACAAATTTGACCAATTGTTTTGCTATTTTTTTCTGCCGTCAATGAACACACTAACACTACAGCCAAACCATCAGGCTGAGTGCTGGCAAGAAATGTACAGTCTGAAAGCCTGTAAGAGACACTGAAAGTTGGGAATAAACTGTGTATTATAGTGAATTGACAGGATTTTACCTTCTCCATTTAAAAGTTTTTAATCGCCTCTCTCAAGTGCCATTTCGGCTTGTTCAGCTCCCGTTCATAAGAATGCTTTGCATGTGGAATAAAAATACTCCGACAAACACCTTTAGAGCTCTCTATCTCCACTTCGATTAGTTTTCTTTCCCATATTTCCAGACATATACCTGTCACAAGCACCTTGATGTATAGGGTACAACAGGTCTAAAGGCACACCTTAAGAAAAAATTTGCTATTCTCTGCACCTAAAATGCATAATTGCATAAAAAAATATATATGCTTGTATTGAATATTAATGGAGCAACAGATTTTGTGTGAAAATAAATCATACAAGGCGGTTTATGGTTGGTCAAAATTTAAAAATTTATGAGGGTGTAAAGTGGGCCTTTTACCACAAACATTGAGGTACGGGACTCACCAGCATGATCAGGGGGTAAAAGGCACACAGTTTTGATACAAATACTTCAGCTAAAATATTGTTTAAAATGGTGTACTATTTTCTGCTTATTTTGAAAAAATAAAATAACTAATGTTTGTTCAATAAATATCGTAACACCCCTGTGGACTGTTTGTTGTGGTTTCTTCCCCTTGTGTTGGTTTAGCCCATACTAATTATTAGTTAATCACCTCATTGTGCTCAACTGTCTGCCCCTCGTTAACTGCACGTGAGGGCTGTGCGTGAGTTGCAGTGGTGCGTGCCTGCTCCTGCCTGCCTAGCCTGCCTGCCTGCCGCATGCCGGCTCTGAGGCCTTGTTGTGGTACATTAAATATACTTCTGTCCTTGTCCTTCCTGCCTTCCTCCACACACCGTGACAGAATAACCAACCCTAAAGTATAGCAGCGTCTTTTCCCTCGTTTGTTTTTTCCAATTTTTGTCAGTTTTCATTTTTATCTATGGATTACCCCGCATTCCAAATCCTCCAGAGGGAGAAGCCGTGGTGGACAGTGTGAGCGTGGAGAGGTGAGCGCTGCAGCCTGCATCACGTGATGGGTGATGCTGACGTTATGGCGGGACATAAGGGCCGAGTGTATGGAGCGCAGAGGTCCCCAGTTATAAAAATGAGGAGTGATAGAGGACATCAGAATACTCAGTTTACGCCATAAGGAATGGCTCCCGACCCCCGTCGAGCCTCGAATGGCTTCCCGATCCCCTGTCGAGCTTAGGAATGGCTCCGATCCCCAGTTCTGCCCACGGAAGGGCTCCAAGCTCAAGAGCTTCTCCAAGCACGCCCGCTCTCAATGCCTGCCACTCCCACCAGTCCGCCTCTCCAGAGTCACCATGATTGAAGTCCCTCGCCCCACCTACACGCCGAGGGCCCGGACTCTGCCTCGGTCCGTTAGACCCAGTGGCTCCAACCTCGGCTATAGCTCCACTCGCCGCAAAACGTCATCCATCAGCTCCAACTGTTGCTCAATGGCACCTCCGGCTCTGCCTTGGTTGGGTGTCGACCCACCATCGCCTCTGGACTCCTCTTCTTTGGCTGCGCCTCTCTCTCTGTCCTACCGGCTCCGTTGGGCTTCTTCCTCCCGTCAGCTCCACCTTGGTCCTTAGTCGCTCCGGCTCTGCCGCGGATCTCTGGATCTCTGCCTCTGTCGCCAGAGCCCTCGGCTCCACCCTTGCCCCCCGGATCCTCAGCATCCCCCTAGATTGTTGGCTCTCTGTCTCCGCCTCGGGCTCCTCCTCCACCTGCTCCGCAGCCGTTGGTCGGCCCCCTGGAGTCGGAAGTCATTCCTCCTCCATGGCTCCTCCCTCAGTAGGCGGCCACCGGTCGGGCCGCGATTATAAGCTGGGGCCAGGGTCCCACCCTCTCATTCCTGCTCGTTCCCTACGGTTGTATACCTGGCTACTGACCTCATCGTCACCTCCCGAAATTGTGTTAGCCGTCCTCCGCCAGAAACATCACATGTCTGCTCTGCCGCCAGCCCTTGCCCTATACCCTGTCACATTCTCAATCCATGACTGGTCCGTACCTCTGAGCATCACCTTGTTTCTGACGGGGGCGAGGAACGAATCCTGCCGGGAGGGGGGAAGTAATGTAACACCCCCTGTGGGACTGATGTTGTGGTTTCTCCCCTTGTGGTTGGTCTTTATAGCCTAGTCTAACTTGATTAGTAATTACACTCCATTGTGATAACTGTCTGTCCCTCGTTAACTTGCTACTATAATGTTGATGTCGCTTAGTGTTCTAGTTGCGAAGATGGAAGTTGTATACCCGAAAGTGTTTTGTGTGTGTCTACTGCCTTTGTGTGGCTACAGTATAATATCCCTGTCGTGCTCGTGTAAGACTGCATTTGCTCCAAGCACTAGTGAACAAATATACTGGAAAAAATGTTCCTAAACGTATGTATTTAAGATGACAGAATGAACAAAACCTTTAAAAAGTAAAAGATTCGGAAAGCACTGGGTAGATGACCATAATAATTGAAATATAGATTTACAGATGGTAACAAGTTATATGCATAGATAATATGTTTTGAAATATGGATGGTTTAAGGAAATGACCATGGGAGTCTAATATAATATGGACACCCAAGACATAAAATATGTATTTACCCATCTGAATCTAACTGTCATATCAAAAATGAAATAGTCATACCCTCGACTAATTAAAGCAACTTTCCCCAAACAATGATGGTATTGGGGGTTAAAAAGCGCCCTGTTGTGGGGCGAAAGGGCACAGTAATTAACATGATAATTAAAACGTAACAATATTGCGTTACTCCCTGAAAAAAGTAACTAATTAACGTTACTTAGCTACTTTATGGAGAAGTATCTGCGTTATGACTACTTGTGCACCAGGTTACTTTTTCTCATCTGGACTGGGTGCTTGAAAGTTTGTTTTTAATATCGATTCGGGTATCGCCTAATGAACGCATTAGAGCAGGAGAAGCAACGTTCCACACTTCTTAGCAAGAACCAAAACGAAAGAAAAACACATGTCATTGTTTTTTTAAAGTATTTTTGCTGGTTAAAATGGACTCTGAATTGGATCAAATCGAAGGTCGGCACAGCAAAGTATTGATTAATAAAATGGGATTAAACGCATATTCAAAAGATATTTGTGTATTAAATTGCGGTTGGCATGCTCTGTTTTCATCATCTTAGTTAGGGAATATGAGATCTGGGTTTGAGGAAGTGAGATGAGTAAATGCATGTAAGCTTTACGCCTTAAGAACTCAGATAACTAGATTATGCCTCACCAGCGGCAGCCTCTGCTACTACTCTTGCCGAAATAGTCTCTCAACAGCGGGAGACAGGAGAAAAAAAATGTCAGTCATCTGAATGGGAGAAAACAAAGTAACTGGGGATTTATTTAAAAAAGTACCAGATATTTTTTGGAATAACATTAATGCGTAACTTTACTAGTTACTTAAAAAAAGTTATCTGATTATGTAACTTGCGTTACTTTTAATGCGTTACCCCCAACACTGAATACCATACTTTTGCATATTCTTTTGTTATTTAAAAATTGTTTCTTTAATTATCTTAAACAAAACTGAAAAACCTTAACAAAACCTGTCTCAAAATATAGTCAATTGTAGCGATTCTCATTTGCTACTAAATCTACTTAAATGGAATCTAGTGCAATTTCAAAATTAAATAGTTCCTGATAATATTACATCACCCCCATGTCATCCAGATGTCGATTTCTTTATTCATGTCAAAAAGAAGATACTAGTTTTTGAGGAACAAATCCGGATTATTCTCCTTATAGATGGTAACCTTAACGGCTACCAACCGTTTTGAAAGGTCAAATTTACAGTCAGTTGAGCTTCGCAAAGGGCTCTACACGAACCAGACGAGAATAAGGGTATCATCTTGCGAAATGAGAGGATAAACAAAAATGCAACCTTGCGAGGCTTGCGATGTGTGTCCTGACTTCAGTAATTCGTAATATGTTGAAAAGGTCATGCTTGACGGTGGTGTAAGTACCGATCGTCAGTGTGTTACCAAATGGTTTGTTACTGGAGGAAGGAGGATCGTATCAAAGTTGTTGTATGTTCAAGGACCTATATTTCAAAGTCGTTGGCGTCAGTTGATCATTTTTAAAATGGTCACTTTGTTGGTATACCCTGAGATGTTGGAATATTTGATTGAATCCTAACTTCCCCCATACGTCAAGCGTGACCATTTTCCACGCGTACCTGCTATTACGTGACGCCAGGATACGCGACGATAAGCAGTTGCATTAAGGCGAGCATTGATTGGTTATAAGCATATGACTTTTTTTTTTTACGTGTCTTTTTTTCTTTTTAAAATATGATTCCCCGATCGTTTTGTTAGATAAGACCATTATTCCTTGTCTGGTATCGTGTAGAGCCCTTTGAAGCGGCATTGAAACTGTAATTTTGACCAACCATTTGGTAGCCATTGAAGTCCACTATAAGGAGAATAATCCTGGAATGTTTTCATCAAAAACCTTAATTTATTTTTGACTGAAGAAAGAAAGACGTAAACATCTTGGATGACATGGGTGTGAGTAAATTATCAGGAAATTTTAATTTGAAAGTGAACTAATCCTTTAAATCTAGCCCCGTTGTACCCTATGCATGTAGCATATAGGCGAAGGGGTATCGGCACACACAAAACCAGTTGCGCATGAACTTGAGTGACGTGCATGCTTTCTTTCATGAACAGTTATTACTCAAATTGGGTCAGATCAACCCAGCTTCCTCACCTAACAGTTTCAATCCGGCATGGGCTGAAAAAAATGACCCAGCATTTTTTGGAGTGTAGAAAGCAACTCTAAACACCATGTTAACAGTCCTCGTGTAAAGTACAACAGAATGCAATAGAAGTGACACAAAAGTAATGACACAATAAGAATAAACATACACTTTGTGTTTTGTTTATTTTACAAAAAAGTACAGGAAACTGGACTCACATATGTTTTCAGTAGATTTTGTTGTTAGCATGTTGCTAAGCTATTAAAATACATGTTAAAACTATTAAAGGTACTTCTAAGTATTGCATGAAAGTTCATTTCAAATCAACAGTTGTTTTACTTTTTTACCATCTTGGATTTAAACAGTGAAGGATACCTTAAAGTCTCGCAGAGGAACTCACATTAGAGTACTTGCAAAAGTGTCAGATTATGACTTACATACGTGCAGAGTGAGAGTTATTCTACAGATTCCATGATAAGAGATTAATCATTTGATATAGGTTAAGTTGTGGGTTAACTTAATAATTAGCGACAGCTATATTTATGTACAAATGCAATTAAAGACATGTGTAAAAAACTGTATCAGGTTACTGAGTAAAGACGAGGTTCCCTGAGTAGGGCAACCACAGACGCACTGCGTCTCAGCTCCGGGTCGCCTATGGGGACAATCACTCGTCAGGACCCGTGTCTTGAAGGAACACTTTCATTTTTTTTCTTAAGAAAAACACAAAAACCGTTGGCCGGCGACGGCAAGATGACCGGTCACCTTAACGGTGCTGCTGCGAACTATAGATATAAAATAGGCGAACCGGGCGAACACATCATCAACTTAGTCTTCGTCTGAAGCTGGTCCGCCAGCTGGCAAGAAACCATAGAGGATGTGCAGAGTGTTCATCGTTCCCCCTCAGGGAGGAACCCAGGGTTAAAAAGTACCTGAGACCTATTCCATTTCATGGGAATTTCGAACTGCGTCCCTCGGGTCGCTATGGGGAACGGTTAGACCCCATGCAGTCATGTCGGAGGGGAGTGACATGCCAACAACCCTGGCGAGCACTAAATGTCCAACTCTCCCATATTGCACGGGAGTGTGACCACTGGGACGTTAGCCAGCTGTCAAGGGACATATTCCTATGGCCAAAGGCCTCAGCTACATAACCCCAAAAAAACTTACGACTGTTCGGGGGCAGAAACTCCTGGGCCGGGGTAGCAGCGCAAATGCGGATTACAGGAGGTCGATTTCTTAATGGGAATTACGATCCAAACGCTATAATTCATTACTAGATCTTGGCCTGTCACACAGGGGGCACCGCATGTTTATATGTTATGCTGAAGGAAACTGTCTCAACAGACCAGGTAGCAACACCCTGTTAAAGAAGTATCAGAGGCTAACATGGTGGAGTGGTGCCCAAGTGCGGGAAACCGAGTTTTTTAAGACACCAGAAAAAGCGAACGGAAGCTGCTGCGCGTAGCTCTTTACCATACAGAATTCGAGAAAAGAATGAAGAGTACTAGAGTGACAAACTATACCACAGTGTGGATTTTAAAGTGGGCAAAGACTCACGTGCCCATGCATCTTAAATAACCTGGATTTTTTACCCAAATACATTCTACGGGGTTCCGTGGCACTGATGAAAAGGAAGGCATAGGATGGACATGGTGTATGCCCAAAAAACGCTATGTTTGAGAATGTAAAGTCACAGTCAAGATCAACTCGATCTAAGGTATTATGCTGGAGTGGCTAGCAGTAAATCTTTAGCTGAGGGGGCAAACATCCATCTCTCAATCGAGAGGGAGCTCGACCTTCAGCATGTTCGAAAGGTGGAACAGCTAGCAGTTACTTAGCTGAGGGAGCAACACACCCAGTTCTCAAATGAGAGGAGGCTCGACCTGCATCATGTTCCAAAGCTAGAACAGCTAGCAATAATTTACTTAGCTGAGGGAGCAACAAACCCAGTTCTCAGTCGAGAAGGGGGCTCGACCTGCAGCATGTTCCAATGCTGGAACAGCTTGCAGTAATTTACTTAGCTGAGGGAGCACAACACCCAGCTCTCAATGAGAGGACTCGATCACACCCACAGCGTAGCGCTTGTAGAATCAGAGGGCTAAGCGTAATGCAACGAGAGCAAACACACACGTCAGACGCCAAAATCAGGAAAAGGCCAGAAGGACGGGCCTAATACACTAGAGGCTGATGGTAGCCCAGGTGCTCTGGAAAACAGGAGAACTCAACTTTTTCATGAGAGGAGAAAACGAATTCATGAGGATAGTGTGTACATTCCAGGTATAAACAGGTTTGAGTAAAAGGAGAGCAGATGATCAAAGACTACACAGAGAACAGCCCCTGGAGCGAGGAATCAACTCTCAGAAGAGAAATTAATACGCTCGAAAGAAAGGGCACAAATGCTCTGACCAATAACCCTCAATGGATAAGGGGAGCCGATGCTTCCAGGTGTGTCGAAAGAGACACACTGGATTGATTGGAGACCCAACACTGGTACGAGAGGGTCTAAAACCAATACTCAGGAGAATAGGGAACAAGGGGTTATAAAAACGCGTACCCGTTACCAGCCGGAGTTCAGAAGATGGGTGGGCAAAGCATAACGTGACCCTTACCGCAGTCTATGTGATTATAAAGTGCGGCAAAGCATTCATGTGCACGTCTTCTCCCTTATGTGGCTTTTTAGAAAGTGCGCCACAAGCTTACGTGTGCATGTACCCTAGTATGGATTTAGAGTGCGTTCCTAAGCATGCTGACTCACAGATACACGTAGTAATGGCCAAAACGGGGAAAATTTGGACCAGTACAAGCCAAATACAACCCCTCTAAGGTGAGGGGAAGCACTGCCTGAGGACAGCATTACACAAGAAGGGTTATCCAAATGCCACTTATACATCCCGCTCGAGCATAAAGGGGAGTATGCCTGGGGGATCAGGGAGCCGTCAGCGCGAACTAGATACTAGTAAACCAGACAGGGCCCCCTGAAACCATAAGCCCAGACCGGTCGTCCCAGGAACTTTTGCATGTGCCGTGCACGGGGGGCTGGATGATAAGAACGGAAACCCGACTTATCGTACCTGTGCTTGGGAACATTACATCGATGGAGTGAGATAAAACCTGCAAGTCGAGCCACCGGTTTCGGTGACATCCGCAGAGGGGGTGCTCACCGCGGACTACCTAGAAAAAGGGAAACAGAAACCACACAATGGCCCGGGCAAACAAAACACTGTAAGAAGCTAGCCAGAAAGGGTTATTATACGCACAAAACCACAAGGGCATTAAAAACAAAACACACATATCTATATATAGTAGATATATATATATACTGTCATATATACGACACAGAAATGGCATATAATCACACACCATGGGCTCCCGAGTCCGGAGCCCGTCCGAAAGAAGCCTCTAGTCGGCCCAATCAGTGAATGGTGGTCACTATGAACCATAGAACCCAACCCAAACAGCATAGGAGGGACTGTAATGCAGGAAAAATTCCCAATCACCTCGGTCAGGGGAGAGGTGGTTACAGGGGAATTAGACAGAGGGAAGTAAAGCAAAGAGTAGACCCCGAAGGGTAATGTTTAGAGAATGAGGTATCACTCTGATCTGGACAAAATCGCTGACACCCTGTCTGTATCACTTCCCTTGGGTCTTTTACCTACCTTCCTTTGACCAGCGATTCTTCCTACCCCTACCCGAGGGCAGGACGGGCACGACTCATCGAACATCAGTATGTGCACGTCTCTGATCCTTCAAACCATTCTTCCCCCCTTATGACGGAAGTCCCCCCCCCCCCCTCACGGATCCCCTGGGGGAGTTCGGAGATCAGACCTGGACACTCCTTTATCAAGGTCTTTCAGTCGCCAGGTCCAGCCCCTGATAATGGTGATTGGGGCCACAGCACCACGTGTGCAATGGAGAGTGACATGCTCGCGACACGCCTGCTGCTGCGTATGCCCTGGCATTAGAGCGATATGTCAAGGAGGGAGTCTTAAAAGAGCACGTCTCACCCATAGAGAGATAGTTGGCTAGCGTCTCTTCTACAGGGGGCATCTTTTCCTAGCCGTTTTCACATATCGGCTCGGTGTTGGCATAATTCGTATGCTGGAATCGATGGATGCGTGAGGGAAAAAAAAAAACGGCCTCTTCGATTCCTTCTCAATCTCTGTATGGAAAACAGGAAGAAAGGAAGGCTCACCTGAGCTGGAGGGTTATGGCCAGAAAAAATAAAGTTCATCGAGATGACCTCGCGACGTCACTTTCTTCGCCCGCTTCACGGCAAGTAAAGCCTCGCCGTGGCTCGATCCATAATTTCCAAAAGTCATCATATGCAGGGCGGGCGGGGATTGGAAGGCTTCCAGCCCAGATTCTTTGACCTCCTCAGGACATTTCCTGTTTTTGCTGGGCTGAACCCAGCAGAGCACTGGCCCTTGGATCAGACAATGTTAATGAAATAATGTCATCCTCCAGCGGCTCACTCTTGTCCACAGCCGACGATCGCAAGAGGGAAAACCCCTCTTCAAACTCATCAGCCAAATCCACTTGCGATCCCAAATAAGTTCATTCTGCTCCTGCCTCAGCGCGACGTGGGATCATGATCGCAGGTGAAGCCGATGGTCTGCACGTCTTCCATCGAAAAGGTGACAAAAAGACAGAGCGGAGCTGTTTCATTGGAAAATCGCTCGCAGTGCACGCCAATTGCCCCCTTGGAGACATTGCGTGTGTGCTACTCGCTTCCCAAAAAAGAAGTATAGACGCGGTGTCTCGGAGTTACCACCACGGGGGGGGGGGACCAAGCCACAGATGCACACATCCTCTTAAACGTTTTGCTAGTGCTCGCCATAACAAATGAATAGAGATCGCTCTTACCACAGAAATGCAAGCTTCAAACAAAACAGTCAATGAAGACGAAGAAGAGGATGATGTGTTCTCCCAGTGCCTATTTATACTATAATCGCACCAGTAGTGACATCATGGCTGTCACCGGCCAACGTGTTGTTGGTGTTTTTACAATGTATGCTTCAGACACGGGTCACGACGAGGCATTCCCCATAGCGACCCCTAGAGGACGCAGTTTGAAGTTCCCATGAAAGGGAAGTGTAGTTTGTGTATTAGCACAGTGATTACCGTATTGTCCCGAATATAAGATGATGTTTTTTTCTTGGAAATACATCTGAAAAAACGCGGTCGTCTTATATTCAGGGTCTAGACTTTGACATGTCAATAATACACCCACAACAATAGGTGGCGCCAAATAAACATTAAACGAGTGTGCCATGAAATACGTAATGTAATGCGTGTTGTAAAGATCGAAAAATAAAAACAAAAGAAAAAGAAAACCTTACAACTGCATGAGTCGTGACTGTCACGTTAGCCTGATGGGACCAAACTCCCTTTGAGATTTTAAAACGTAAGACAGTACCCAGATTTAAAGACTACAGTAAGATTTAACTTCTACTGTTAATAAAATTTTGGTAGACTACTATTAGATGGATAGCCTAAATGTCCTAATTCAGATGGGCTACCTGTTTTTTTTAATGGTATATCAAAAAGTATATTTTTTAAATGTGATTGTTGGTACATTTTACCAGTTTTTACCATTCTTTCAAAACAAAATTTTAAATAGGAAAAATATGCAATATGAAAATAATTGAAGACAAAATGTGTTTTACTGAGAAAAAAAATAAGATTTGGTTTTTAAAAAGCCTTTTTCCAAAAGGTACATCTGGAAAAAGGGGGGTCGTCTTATATTCGGGCCAATACGGTAATTGACTGATTTGTTTCTGATAACCATTCATAGTGGCTTCAGTAATACGATTGCAAAACATTTTGTATTTAGATATATTGACTTCTGGTTGGGTCAATCACTTGTTCATAGTAAGTGTAAATGGCACATTAGTTTCTCTATTGTGAATATAGAGTTATGAATTTCCATATGCATTTTAAGCTCTGAAGTCATCAGATCAACCTTTTAATATGCTGAACAGTACAGAATAATAATTAAAAAGGCAAGAACTGTGTTGTTCATTGGACCAGGTCTCAAGTGTGTTTAAAGGCATCTTAAATGAACACATTCTTCAACAGTTCTATAATCAAACCGAGTGCTGTGTGTAAGGGATCAGGGGATGTTTTGTTGTGTTCTCCCTTGTCTGTTTTATTTTGTTATTTTTCTTTTGGCTTTCACTTTTAAGTTCTTTTTAGATGCTTGTTTTTGTTTGCTAACCCCAAACTGATTATGTCCAGGGGCCTGTTTCATAAAACAAGTTTACCAAATAAGACAGGCTTATTTCAGTTAGTCTGACTTATTTTTAACCAAATCAGCTGACAATGAGTCAGACTAACTGAAATAAACCTGGCTTATTTGGTAAACTTGTTTTATGAAACAGGCCCCAGGTCTGTGTCTTGTTTTATCATTAGTTCTGGTGCATTTGCACCCCAGTGTTAACCTTTTTTCTTTGTCTAGGTTTGTTTGTTATTACATGGTTTGTATGGTGAATTCTTGGAATTGTTATTCTTGTTTGTTTTTTGTTTCTTGTCAAGCCTTGGATGATAGTTTAGGCTACTTTTCTCATTTTTATTCTTAAAACACATTGGACCCAAATTAAGTGTTGCTTTCAAAATATGAAACATGCAATATAGCTTCAAAATTAAAGACCTATAAAAATGTAAACAGATTTTAAATTTGTATGTTTTGATTTTAAATTAGTTTTTCATCTTGTCTTCATTATTGTTGGGGGGAAAACACTGTTTTGGCAGTATTTCTTCCTTAAAAAAAAAAAAAAAAAGATCCTGAATCAACATTTTTCCAACAGATTTTTAAGCTTTATCTGTATTCCAAACTTGCATGTACATTTAAATTTCAAAGTCAGAACCAGAGAAAATCTCGCACCTGCATCATGCCTGAGGTAAGGGAAGGAAAACACTGGTAAATAAAAGAGTGGGGCAAACGGATACCAATAATCACCTCCGCTGCCTTGGTCCTGGATAGTTGTTTTCTGCACACACTCACACATCATAACACGCTTTGTACTATGGCAATGTAAATTAGAGGCGTGCCGGGAAAGCAATTCCCTCTGCAAAACATGACCAGGGGTTACTTGTTGTACCTCTGCCTGACCAGCTGTAAAATTAGGAGCAAGGGGGGTGCTGGGTACATCTTTGTGGAGTAAATAATTTATTTAAAAAAACGTCTTTCACAGAAGCACTCAATAGATGCCGAGGGCCAAACAGACCAACAGCGTGCCAAGCAGGTTTTAAAAGATGCACACTCCTGTAACGCAATCTTCATCCACACAGGAGATTGTAGATAGAAGTGAGATCTGTTTCAGACATCTTCCCGGAGCTAAAGCAAATTTACGCTCTAGAAATAGACCTGTTCTGTGTAGCGTACTGGAGCGTTTCCCCAGATGTCTTGGTTTGATTTGGAGATTGAAATATGCTTGAGGTATGCTGCCAGCAGAACTAAAGGACAGTGCTATAAAAAATCTATCCATGCTCTTTGTTTTCTTTGGAATATAGGGGAAATAAGAAAAAAGTTTTTAGATGACTACAAGTTTCTGGTATAGAAAGCACAATGATTAATAATTCAATCAAATCACTCCTGTTGCTACAGTCTAAAATATAGGCGTTTTTTTCTTTACAATAAGGTTTTGTTTGTTAACCTTAGTTAACTACATTAACATAAACTAACAATGAAATATATTTCTAAAGCATTTATCAATCTTAGCTAATGTTGATTCCAACACTTACAAATACATTATTAAAATCAAAAGTTGTATCTATTTAATAATATTTAATGGACCTGAGCTAACATGGACTATTTTTATTAACTAATGTTAACATTAGATTGATATGATTAATAAATACTGTAACAAATGCATTGCACATTGTTGGTTAATGTTAGTTGTATTACCTTTTGTAAAGTGTTATCACATTAGTCTGTATTTTGTCATGTCATAAATTATTTTAGCCAGTTTTACTGTGACTAAAATGGCATCTAATAGCATTTTAATTGATGAGAAAATAACCAAACATGATACTCTTTGAATTCTAGAATCTTCACTGCTCAAGAACATTGTTTGTGCAGTATTATCATCTCACAGCATATTGTTTTTTTTTACATCACATTTTTGTTAACAATTTTTCTTCCATTTCAAATAATCACCTTCATAATAGCAAAATATTTGTTCATAAACTTTTATTTTACAAATTATTTCTCCACACGATGACTTTACACCTACCACTCATATCCAAACGCACATCCCATAATGGCATCTGGTAACACACTTGTATAGTGAAATGTTACACCATAGAACCGGATTCAAAAATGTATCGCTGATCACAAGCCCAAATAATCTATTTGGGCTTGTGAGCTATTAATGCCTCAGTCCTCTAATTGGTGAGCTTTCTTTTCTTAATACAATAGTGTTCTAAATGTGCCCATCACAGTAATTTAATAATGGCCATTTCATGCTACTCTGACTTTTCAAACAGCTTGCTGTGAGCGACCACAGGGAGCGAGTATTGATTGAAACCCATAAACCAAGAATATGAGAGAGGTAGAGTGGGCAGCTTCCCAAAGAGCTGCCAGGTCCTGCCCTCCAGTATTCATCCACTATCCACACTCTTTTTCCTGCCCAGAGGAACAATTCATTGCTCAGAGGTTGCTCTTTCATAGCTCAGGAGACTTAAAGGAGTTCTCATTATGGTTTAAAAAATAAAAATAGGTAAAAATGAAACGATTGCTAACAGGGCTAAAATCAATGAGGATATCAAAGTTCAAATACATTGGTCTGGGACAAATTTGTTGAGAACTTTCGTATTGAAGTCTTTTTTGGTTGCTGATTTTTGGTGTTTTGGAAAATCTGAGCTTATTTGCTCTTTTTCAAACCCTAGCTAGCTGAGTGAAAATAAATACAAAATGCTGAAACAAGTGCAGTTTTTATATCAATAAAAATTTTTCTGTCATGACAATTGACCTATCAGTAAGCCCCTCCCCTCGAACGCAGATGAGCCAATGGCAGTCGAGTATCAGTTGCATGTGCCTGGGGTCCTTGTAGCACTGATTCCAGGTATCCAGAGAGGATAGGCAATATAATTTATTTGATTACATTTCCTAAACCCAAACAAAACAGAGCAAAATGTCTCTAAACATTCAACCCCAATCCCAATGAAGACAAAAACGTTCATTTTCTAGTTGTCATACTCTCATTAAGTTACAATTTTCATCTACTCGAGCAAAACATTAAGGTCATCTTGTGCTTCAGCAAAGTATCTCTGGCAAAAACTAGCTAACGTTTAAGTTAATGAGTCCATGCTAAAGTACAAACCTAAATAGCAAACTGTTCTCACGTCATGTACAGTGAAGGTCAAAAACACATAAACGAAAGTCTACATTTCAGTGCATCTCCATATTAAACTGGTTAAATGTACATTAATTTAATCGTACACTGCGTGTTGATCCTGCATGTTGTCATCCGCAATCGTGACGGCCGTAATATGAGACTTCTCCCGCTTGCATTGTGATCTGTAAACCCTCGCTTTGATACCCACCATATTTATTTTAAAACATTTTATATATCCCCCCATGGCATATTTAATTCCCACTTGAATGGTGGCCCTTCTTTGTCCAAAATTGTTCAAAAACATTGTGGGACAAGGTTTTCACACTGACAGCCATCATTGTAAGAGAGTGAGCAACTCCGTTTGTTTGTCCGAGGGAGCAACAATAACTAAGGGGGGCAGGGCTTACCGATAGGTCAATTCTTGGAGAGTTTAGCATAGGAATGTACATGGCAATGTTAATGTGTTAGATCAAGTACTGAGACATGCTAATGCCAATACATCCACAGACATGCTGCTGTGAGCATGTAAGAAATACTGCTGCTGCACACATAAAACATATGAAATAACCCTCATATTTAACATACATGAAATTACCCTGTATGAAGAACTATAGGCCTACAGGTGGAGCTGGGGAAGGTGAGGGTTTCTGAAATGCACTGCAGCTGCTACAGCAAGCACTAGCCAAGTATTTCAATGTTGAGCAGCAGATCCTTGACTGCTGATACGAAAATAAACCAATCAGCTGTGCCATGTGAATAATGACGTAATCAAGTCAGACTGAGTTAAAACTCAATCGGACTGCGCCATCTAGAGTTTCATGACAGAACTTTGGATTTAAGTCAATGCTAAAAGAACCGATGAAAACATTGCTCACTATTTGTGTATTTTAAAGTTTATTATAGTAGGCTACTGTGTTTTTAGCTTAGCAACATGCTAACATCAAACTCTGTTGTAATTAATATTGACCTGAATATTCTGGTGGTTTGTGTTTCACTTATTTCATTCTATGTATCAACCTTAATACCATAAACTAAAAATAATTTGGAGTTGTATTTCAGTTTTCTCCATTACATTCCATGTAGAGTCTTGGAGAAACAATTAAGATATTGAAGAGGTTTGTTTAGTGTTTTTCACGCCTACTCCATCTCTGTTCTTTTCTTCAAAGGTATTCTCCTCCATTCTAAATTTTTTCTTTTTGTTCTCTTCTTTTCAAACTGAGCTATCTATTTCTTTCGTTAACTGCAACAAACAACCTTCAAACACCATAGGAAAGGGATCTTAAATGTATGTGTGTCAGGCAACAAGATATTCTGACTATTCCACATGCTATGAGGAGAAGACAGAAAGACAAGATAAGACAAGAATGATGAAGGTTGGGGGAGCTGTGCTGACGCTACTTACACACACAACATCTGCCCAAGAGTGTCAGTGAACAGATAGTTTGCTTGAATAAGGTGATAGATAATTTTGGCCCTGCTGACATGGATTTATCAGGCCTTTAGCCCTTCTCTCCCCTCTCTGTGGTGGGTTAAGGTACATTTTGTCTCTATAAAGTACGTTCTTCCTATTTGAAACACAAGACATTCATTGGTTTTCTTCCATCCTAAATACAGAGGCAAGTGGCGCACATACTGTTTTTTTCTGGGCTTTCCTTTAAATCATTTAACACATGCAAACCATATATGTGCCAAACCTACATACATCTTTCCCAGAAATGTTCCTCCCACACATGGTTCCCTTTACAAGTCATATTGGAGGATATTTTGTAGTTCAATAATTAATTAATGTACCAAGACACTTCGTTCCACTACAACACTATATTTTAGTTCCCTATGGCCTTTCTCTTTGATCTTTCTCGTATTCGGCTTAACATATTTTAGATTTTGATTAAAACAACTGTGTAGATTTTAAAAAAAAAATTAAAATAAATACTCTACCGTTTTCATAGATACTTCCTCCATTATGCTTTAATAAATTATTATTGAGATATTTTGGCTTGCAGTGATCTTTTATTGTAGAAATAACTATAGATAGATTGTTGTGAACCAATTAAATCAAATTAAATGCAAGTTTCGAATACTGGATTTCTAATTCATAACAAGGCAAAATGTGATAAAACAACATGTTGAAGTTTTTTTTTTTTTTTGACCAGCATGACAAGCAACATAATATGTTGATAATGGCTTAGTTTCTATTTATCTGTTGTTACACTCCACCCACAGTGAAATCTCATTGGTGTCCACACCTCAGGGTTGACAGATTAATTAGGACAGAATATTACTGTCACATATTTGATTATTAATAAAGAACATATATTAAATGATTAATGTGCAGTTATGTGGAGCCAGATTTTGTACCAGCATAACACAGAACACTGGTAACACTTTACAGTAAGGTTTCATTTGTTAACAATAAATAACTATACTAGTTATCATGAACAATATTTATATAGCATTTATTAATATTAGTTAATATTGAGTTAATATAAGGTTGTATTTGTTAATATGTTCTGTGAACTAACATGAACATGAACATTTTTATCAACTACCACTTCATTAAGTAATATTGACAAATTAGACCTTATTGTAAAGTGTTACCTAGAAACCAGGCTAGAAAATGATATGATTAGGGAATGCAATATATTTAGCTTTCATGTGTACTGTATGTCTTTTGTTTACAGTCTCTGCCTTGGGTCACCTGACTGGGTTTGTCTTGACAACCAGTGTTGGGGAAAGTTACTTTTAAAAGTAATGCATTACAATATTGCATTACTCCATGAAAAAAGTAACTAATTACATTACTTAGTTACTTTTTTATGGAAAGTAATGCATTGTTACTTTTGCGCTACTTTTTAAATCTGGACAGGGGTTGCTTGTTTGTTTTTAAAATAAAAAAAAGTTATATTTTTGGCAAATAAAAAAGCCTTTTCACACCAAAAGTGAAATGAATAAGCTCAGGCTGAAGGGAAAGTAAATTTACGTCTGTACAGTAGAATGCAGAAGAAGAAATTTCAACACACTGCAGCAGTAAAAAAAGGCACACAAATGTTCGTCTAGAGTAATTATTGCTTATTAGTATGATTGAACTGGATCATCGAAGGTCAGAAGCAAAGACATTGGTTAATAGAATGGAATATAAATCATGAAGCCCTATTTGTGTTGTTTAAGTGTAATTATTGACGCGTTTGCGATATTCTGAGTTGAATTGTTATTCATTTTGAGGAATTAATGAATCTGTGTTTTTTGTGAGGGGAGATGAAATTAATGCATATTCTTGTAGTAGAACTACAGTAACATCTCTGATTTCTCTCAACATGGGGACAGAAGAGCTGTCAATCAATAAATTGGAAAAAAAGTAACGTTAACTTGCGTTACTTATTTGAAAAAGTAACTCTCTTGAAAAAGTAGATATTCTCTTGTAAATTAAAAGTTAGTAATGTGTTGCTTTATAAGTTACTTGAAAAAAGTAATCTGATAGTAAGCTAGGTTACGTATGTGACCCCTGTTCCCTGAAGGAGGGAATGGAGACGTTACGTCAGTAATGACTGACGAATTGGGATCTCGCCCGAGAGCCCAATCACCGTCGAGTGTTAACTAAACAAGCCAATGAAGTACGCCATAGGCTTGCACCCCGCCCAGCAGGCTGGGTATAAATGGAACAGGAGCGCGTGCAAACGCACAATCAGTTTTTCGCTGAGGGCCGAGACTGTGCCAGGCTGTTACCAGTGGGGGTACAGCAAGGTGGTGACGGAACGTAACGTCTACCGCCTCAATACTTCAGGACACGAGGGTTACACCAAGTACCTAGACGTTCCCTTCAGTCAGTCACGTTTTCTACGTTTCGTCAGTCGTGACTGACGAATTGGGATACGTATGGAAAACGCCACTATTGCTGAACCCCTCCAGTGCCCTGCAAAAGCCGGCAAGTCCCCCCACACCAGCAGGGGCGGAAGATAGGACAGCGGCTAGACAGAGGTGTCCGCCACTGCTGTTACATACAGTGGCACATTGGATAACACTGGTAAAGCATACCCAGTTGGGACGCTACGGAAGCCACATCCCGCACATAGGAGGTATCATGTGGAATTACACATATGGACTGGCCCAGGGCAGTACTACATATGGAAGTCCCTGCGGTAGACTCAACCAGCCTGGGGTGAGATAACTACGCAGCAGAGATGGCAGTGAACGACTGCCAGGGAAGACACGGGCTCACCGAGAGGGGAGACGTACCGTGGAAGAATACACATGTGGAATCACCCGAAGGGGGAATCACTACACAAGGGCACCTAGCCCAGCACAAGGGCTGAACTTGGGCATGCACACGAGTGCTGAGACTGGCGTCTGGAGCTCCACCACGCCTGACCGCCGAGGGTGCGGGAGGAACTCCACCAGGGTTCGCCATGGGGAACTGATTGAGGAGCACAAAAGCGTATCCGGTCCTTAGAGGGGAATGGCGCAGCAAGCGTGATCGACACCGAGCAGGTCCGGTGTTACTGCCTACCTGAGGCGAGTACACGAGAGGACACGGGCTCTACACGGAGATTATAGAATCTCGCAAAAGTGTTAGGCGTCGCCCAGCCGGCAGCTCTACAGATGTCTCCTATCGAGGCGCCCCGCGCCAATGCCCAAGAAGATGCCACTCCTCTCGTAGAGTGAGCTCTCACTCCGAGGGGGCATGGTAAACGTTGGGACTGGTACGCCAAGACTATAGCCTCCACTAACCAGTGGGCAAGTCTTTGTTTGGAGACAGCCTTTCCCTTCTGCTGACCTCCAAAGCAGAAAAAGAGCTGGTCTGAGGTCCTGAAGCTCCGCGTACGGTCCACGTAAATGCGCAGAGCGCGAACGGGACAGATCAGAGCAATGGCTGGATCTGCCTCCTCCCGGGGCAGCGCTTGAAAGTTCACCACCTAATCCCTGAAAGGCGTGGTGAGAACTTTGGGCACATATCCAGGCCAGGTCTCAGGACAATGTGAGAGTTACCCACCCCGAATTCTATGCACGAATCGTCGACCGAGAATGCCTACAGGTCCCCTACCCTCTTGACCGAGGACAAAGCGGTGAGGAGCGCTGTCTTTAATGACAGAAACTTAAGCTCTACTGACTGCAGAGGCTCGAAGGGCTCCTCCTTCAGGGCCGTCAGGACCGAGGGGAGATCCCAAGAGGGTAACAGGTGAGGGCGTGGAGGATTTAGCCTCCTCACCCCTCTGAGAAACCTGACGACCAAGTCATGCTTCCCCACAGACTTACCGTCTACTGCATCGTGATGCGCGGCAATGGCGGCAACATACACTTTAAGGGTGGAGGTAGACAGCCTTAGCTCCAACCCATCCTGCAGGAAAGAAAGCACGACTGCGATCGGGCATCTACGGGGGTCTTTCCGGCGGGAAGAGCACCAACCGACGAACAGGTTCCACTTCAGCCTGTAAGCGTGTCTGGTAGACGGGGCTCTAGCTGAAGCGATGGTGTTTACTACCGCTGGAGGTAGCCCACCTAGAACCTCCGCGTCCCGTCCAGGGACCACAAGTGGAGATTCCACAAGTATGGACGCGGGTGCCAGAGGGTGCCCCTCTCTGAGAAAGGAGATCCCTCCTCAGAGGAATCGGCCAAGGAGGGGCTGTCGCAAGGAGCATCAGTTCGGGGAACCAAGTCCGACTGGGCCAATATGGCGGTACCAAGAGGACCTGCTCCTCGTCCTCCATGACCTTGCACAGCAACTGTGCAAGAAAGCTCACTGGGGAAACGCATATTTGTGTAGGCCCCGTGGCCAGCTGCACGCCAGTGCGTCCATGCCGAGGGGTCCCTCGGCCAGGGAGTAAAACAACTGGCAATGGGACGTGTCCGGGGAGGCGAACAGGTCTACCTGAGCGTCCCCAAAGCGTCTCCAAATCAGCTGGACTGTCTCGGGGAGGAGTCGCCATTCTCCCAGAAGGGTGGGTCGGCGTGAGTGCTCGTCGGCTGCATGATTGAGCTCGCCGGGGATGTGAACGGCGCGAAGCGACCTCAGAGGCTTCTGACTCCAGAGGAGGAGATGGCGGCGAGTTGCGACACTGTGCGACGGGAGCGTAGACTGCCCTGGTGGTTGATGTACACAACGGTCGCAGTGCTGTCTGTTAGGGGGGGGACCCAGAACGTGCTTGTTTTTTGTTTTTATTTTTTTTTTTTTTTTTTTTTTTTTTTTTTTTTTTTCTTTCTTTTTCTCGTGTCGCAGTGACTTGAAGCGGAGCAGAGCCAGCCATACTGCTTGCAACTCGAGGCAGTTGATATGCTACTGCAGGCGGGGCCCCGACCAGAGCCCCGCAGCAGCATTCCCATTGCACATGGCACCCCAACCCCTGGCAGAGACATCTGTTGACACAACAACATGCCTGGATACTTGCCCAAGGGACACCCCTGCTGTACGAAAGAAGGGGCAAGATCTGTCACGGCTGAGGGTCTGACGGTTGACATTTAGATGTAGAAGCGGGTAAAAGAAAACCGGTAAGTGCCGTGTCGCCATGCCCATCTCGGGGCCCGGTCGTGAAGCCAACGCTGAAGCAATCTAATATGAAGCAACCTGAGCGGCGTGACAACAGCTGCGGATGCCATATGCCCCAGGAAATCTGAAACTATTTCAGTGGAACCGCCATCTTGCACTGGAAGTACCCCAGGCAGTTCAGCATCGACTGCGCAAGCTCTACTGAGAGACGTGCTGAGAGGTTGACCGAGTCAAGCTCCATGCTGCCGATGAGATCCTCTGCACCGGGGTGAGTTTGCTCTTTTCCCAGTTGACCCTAAGCCCCAATCGGCTGAGGTGACTGATCACCATATCCCTGTGTTCGCACAACTACGCTCGGGACTGGGCCAGTATGAGCCAGTCGGCGAGGTAGTTGAGAACGCGAATGCCCACTTCCCTCAATGGAACAAGGGCTGCCTCCAAGACCTTGGTGAAGACACGAGGCGACAGGGACAGCCCAAAGGGGAGGACTTTGTACTGATATGCTCGCCCTTCGAACGCAAAGCGGAGAAGCGGTCTGTGTCGAGGGAGAATCGAGACATGAAAGTATGCGTCCTTGAGTTCGACCGCTGCGAACCAATCGAAAGGACGGACGCATTGAAGATGCGTTTCTGCGTCAACATCCTAAACGGGAGCTTGTGAAGGGACTGTTCAGTACGCGCAGGTCCAGGATCGGTCGTATCCCACCGCCTTTCTTGGGTACGATGACGTATGGGCTGTAGAAACCCGACCTCATCTCGGCTTGAGGGACCGGCTGTATCGCGTCCTTCGCTAGAAGGACCGCGATCTCTGCACGCAAGACAAGAGCATCCCTGTCCAGCACAGAGGTGAACAGAATGCCCCTGAACTTGGGAGGGCACCAGGCGAACTGAATCGCATAGCCGAAGCTGATGGTCCACAGAAGCCAGGGAGACGGCCGGGGGCGTAACCAGGCCCCCCAGTGACCGAAAACTAGGGGACCAGGGAGACAACGAAGTACCCGCGTGGGGGCAGCGAAGGGAACACAGGGACCCCAACCCGGTGAGGTTCCGCGCGTCCCAGGTGGGTCCTAGTGCCGGCGCGCCCACTACTGGGCAGGGGGCTCGTGAGGAGGCGTAGATCCTTGAACTGAACCCTGCTGCCCATTAGCGAAAGGGGGTTTTGGGTAGCCAGTGGCGGAACAAAAGCAAAAGGGAACATAAGATTCTCCACCCGTCCCTCCTCCGGGGGAAGGAGTGGTGCAGTCACCATCTCCTGAAGAGCAGGATCAAAGAGCTCCGGGTCACCCGTCTCAGGGAGGGTGCAGAGAGCAGCAGACCGCCGGGGCAGGATGTGTCGAAACGCCTCCGTCTGCTTCTGTGCGGTGGAGAAATGTTGGGCAAAGCCCTCCACCGCTTCGCCAAATAGGCCGGCCTGGGAGATCGGGGAGTCCAGGAAGCGATGCTTGTCGGCCTCCCTCATATCTGCCAAGGTCAGCCATAGGTGGCGCTCCTGGACCACCAATGTGGACATCGTCTGAACCAGGGCCCGCGCCGTGACTTTCGTCACCATAAGTGCGAGGTCCGTCGCCGTGCGCATTTCCTGCAGCACACCTGGGTCAGCACCACCCTCGTGCAACTGCTTCAACGCCTTGGCCTGGTGGACTTGCAGGAGGGCCAAGGCGTGCAGGGCGGAAGCGGCCTGTCAAGCAGCACTGTAAGCCTTAGCCGTCAACGCGGACGAGAACTTACAGGCCCTGGACTTGTGCTTAAGGCGTGGAATAACTCTCCAGGGGCGGCGCTTTGCGGGCAGGAGCTGACATGGCTTCTAATCGCCGAACGATCGACCAGAGGGATGTCCACCTACCCTGGGACGCCCACCCCCCCCCCCCCCGTCGAGGGTGGTGAGGACAGAGTAGGCACCAAGTCTGTTTCGGGCAGAAAAGGTGCCTTCCAAAACTTAGTGACCTCCTCATGCACTTCTAGGAAGAATGGAACCGGAGGCGGCTGCAGACGCCCGGCCTTCGCCCCCAGGAACCAATCATCCAGCCACGAGCGTTCGGGAGAAGGAGGAGGAGGGAGACCTCGTGAAGACCCGACACTATCAGCGGCCGCCCGGGGAAAAAAAAGCAGGACGGTCAGCTAGGACGGACTCGCGGCAAATCCACTGTACCTTGGGACGGTCAACAGACCAGCCGAATCCTCATCTCACAGTACCGAGCCAGCTCGCCCTCAACGGCAGCGATCACATCCTTCCTCTGCTCTGTGTCCAGACAAGCTGCTGGCACCCCCGCCTGGCCGAGGACCCAGCAATCTTCGTCCGGAAGCACCAGGTGGTGCGACATGCTTGAGGGATGAGAGGTCCGCGGAGACGTACTCGACGGGGAAGTTCTCACCGTAATCTCAGGTCTCCTTGACCATGAACCGAAGTGGCCCTCCGAGAACCAGAGGAGCTAGAGCGGGGCATGGCAAGGGGATACCCCTCGTTTAATGAGGAGGTATCTAGACCGCAACGTTGCGATGGTCATGCTTCCGCACTGAGAACATGACTCATCCATAAGCGCTGCTTCAGCGTGCTGTAAGCCCAAGCACGAGAGGCAGTGATCATGACAGTCAGATGGCGGCAGGGAAACGACACATCCAGTAAATGCTACGAGATGGGAAGCCATCTTTAAAAAGAACGCCCGTCGTCGTGCAGTTCTTTTAGAAATTGCCTTTTAGAAGGAAAAACACGCTCTTTTAGACCGAGGCAATGACTTCGGCGCAAGGGGGGTCGCGATGTGATTTGGACTTTCTCGCAGAATGAGAGCTGCAGCCCGCCGAGGTTTCAGCAGACTGGATGGCAAACCCCGCTGATACGCCGTCACACCAACGCCAGATGTTTCTCTCGAACACTCGCGGAGATTCGTCCTGAGAAGGCTCGGCTCTGAAGCGAAAGCTGATGTGCGTTTGCACGCGCTATCCTTTTATACCCGCGCTGCTGGGCGGGGTGCGCGTGGCGAAACACGCACGCCAACTGCCATTGGCTTGTTTAGTTAACACTCGAAGGTGATTGGGCTCGCGGGCGAGATCCCAATTCATCAGTCAAGACTGGCGCTTAACTTAGAACGTGATGACTGAAAGGGAAAAAACTGCGGTACTTGTAATATACTTACCCCCAACACTGTTGAGAATGATCTAAAATCACAAGTACGTTTTAGTCTAAAATTACTATTACTATAGATTGTTTGATAAATCATAATACATTTTCAGTATTCACAGATAAGAGTGTTGGTTTACCACAAAAACAAGAGGCCCAAAAGAGACTCGGAGGAACATCATTGGGGATCAGCGAGATTAAAATTCAGATACATTCCCTATCTGAAATGTCTACAAGGTCCCTCCGCTGTGATGAGAAAAGCAGCGAGTACAGCCCAACAAACGTCCAACTTCAATAAGACCCCCGCATAGCCATCATTTAAATAATAGTTGTCATTTTAAATTAGGACTCTGTTCTCACTGCGGGCTAAAAATATTAATCACTTTATTGTTGTGATTTTTCTTCTTTGTACTTTTTTGTAACTTTAAAAGACAAAAGAAAACAATTAGCATCTCTGAAGGCCACTTTGAAGAATCTGGGGCCCTACACTGAGCCTTTGTTCACAACCGCTTTTGGTGAGGTTCATAGAAAAATCACAGTTTGCCAACTACTCGTTCTATTTGGAATTAGCTGGGAATGAGTTTAATCATTGCCTGGGCTCCTTGTCATTCAAAGACTCCATCAATGAAAATGTAAAATCATATGTGTGGAATGTGAGGACCAAAATTTAATTGTTACTCATTGAAAATCATGTATCCTCAAATTTTAATTGAATTCAAAAACATTGAAATATGGCATGTAATATCACATTATTACATTATTGTATGTCTCCAAACAACAACAGCATTGATCATTCCATCTCCTGTCAGCATAGCAGACCAGCTCAAAGTAGTGGAGAACAATTCCACTTCTGCTTGCTTTCAAAGACACATGGGCCTAGGTGTTTTTCATTGTCAATTCATTTCATATTAACAAATATCTATTATATTTTTTACATCTGCCCTTAAACATCACAGTGAACTGTGATTGGTTGTTTTAAATGTGCCTCAAATTCCCCCCTCCTGACTAATTGTATTTCCCAGAATGCACTCTAAAAACAGTACGCATTCTCATCAGTCTCTCAAATTACAAGAAATGGAGAATGAAGGCACTGTCCTACATGCAACATGGGCTGACTGGAAAAAAGATTTAGATTTACTTACCTACAAAACGTACAGTAAAATTCACTGCAGTTCCCAGCTAAAATGAACAGTAGTGGCCGTAGTAATGATTACAGGGGCAGACTGTCAATTAATAAAAGCTTATTTTTGTGCAGTTCCTTGAACAATACTATGTTATGCCCTTAAAACCTTTTAACCATAGTGCATGTGTAAAGTAATACATTTTTACATTTACATCACAATTAGCTCCATATGCCTGACTTTTCTGACATGGTAAACTTGCTCAGTAGCTCACAGTGCACTTGCAATACAGAGCACTTGGGTAGGTGTCCTGTGAAATGCGAGTTACAATAAAAGAGATCAAAGATGTGTAGAGGCAAGCTAAAATGGCATGGTTGCTTCAGCAAATGCATTTTTATCTCATGTCTGCTTTTGTTAACACTGTAAGTTTATGGTTGGGTTTACTGTAATGTTATTTTCAAACACAATCATTAACATTTGGCATTATTTATGAACTGTAAATGTACGTACAATATGTACAACAACCAATATTGTAAAAAATTGCCAGATTCAAATTCATCTGTTTCATATCAAATTAAACACAAATTTAGCGCCACTCACTTTACATTTCAGTCTGAAAATTTCACAAAATATTCAAGAAATGACACCATAGGCACATTTTTCATGAGTCTGGGTTTTCTTTTTTAACAGCAATAAAGAAAGTGGTTGATAAACAAAACAATTGATACTAGAAGCATATCAGTCATGCTATGTTATACAACAATAAATACCAGCTACAACTGAACCTTTTAATTACATTGCAGGCAATTGAGTCATCAGCGCCCCAGTGTTTAGCAGATCAGGGCCTTTGCTAGTGCTGAAACCATGTTCACAATATACTGATTCATGTCAAAGGGAGTGGAATGAGACACATTGGTGCAGTCAAGGCAGACGTTTCGGATTTACACCACTCACTTCAGCCTGCGCTAATCAAAGAACGACGTGGCTAATGTATGTTAGCTCGGAGATGAGCAGTGGGGTAAATATGGATTTATGCTGGGCTGAGCATCACATCAAAGCCAGACGCATTCATGCCGGTGGTTAAGTTCAATAAAAAGAGAGAGATGAAAGCTAATGAAAGACAAACATGTGCACATCAGAGGTGAAGAATGTAAAGGGTGGGAGACATTGGTGGGGGTACCAGTTGGCCTACAGGTTGATCTTCAGTTTAGTCAATAGTGTGAGATAAAAAGACTCAGACTGTGGGGTCCAAGACTGTGTGTAAGGGTCTTTCATCTTTATAACTTTTTCCAGAAAGGTACTTCAAATACACACACATAGGTTGGTAGATATCGTTATTACTCCAAAGAGCAGTTTCTCCAAAGGTTTACACAGGATGTTTGATGGATAAGTCGATCACTTTGAGACCTTTCAGAGGAAAATTCTCAGAAAACAAGCTTGCAACCAAAGGCTAACGAAAGCCTGTGCTTCATCAAAACATAACAAGCCTTTCAAAGAACGACAAATCTTATCACCCGAGGAGTGTAATGAGTGGAATCAGCCTTTAAAAGCGCAGACTACATTAATGCAATATAAAACAACCATTGAATTGCATTAAATCACACCTTTCTCTTCCGCCTGTCATTCTGCCATTATTCAACCGATTGTGCTAGTGTGTGTAGCATGTGCGCGACTCTTTGGCTGTCATATATTTTTCTGCATCAATGTCAGCACAGCACATCTTTCTGTGCATAAATAATCTATGTGTCTTTCAGCGTGGGTGAAGTTAATAGGGCCGGGGCCATCATTAGCTGCGTCTCAAGCTTCTGCACTAAAGCCGTTAAGTGCGGCTGTCAGTGAGAGTGCGTTATGTTCAGAATGCTTTACCTGCGCTGTTGACTGCTCAACACTCTTCACAGTATGTGCAGGATGTTTAAGATGCATTTGCCGGTCTATCCTTGACGTTATGTGTCTCTCATTTGAATTAGACAAACATGCTTTGACGGTTAGCAGAGCACTAACTTCCTGTTTCTTACAGTTTGCCTGTCAAGGTTTGTCTTATTCTGTTTCTTCCTTTTCTTGGCTAAACTTTTTTCAAGGAAAATTCATGAAGGGTTTGCACGTGATTTCAGTAAACACCCGCAATCCAATTTAGCCAGGTGCATTTAGCGAAATGCTAATTGATGTAACCATTTTATGTAAATTAAGTAATTATGACATTATTTTAACACAAATGCCTCCTTTCTATGTAAATTAATCGTATTATAGATTAGAAAACCAAGAATTCCAGTGCTCAGATTTGATTGCTCAAGTGTCATTACAAGAGTCTAACATAGGATGTGGTAAAAAAAAAAAAATTGCATACTCTGTGAACCGGTACTTCTTTTAAATTGTAAAATTTTTTGTGACTTTTAAAAACGTATGTTACTCATATGAACACAGGAAACCATGGCTGTATATGAACATTCAAGTTTGGTGAAGTATGACAAATTTCTATAATTTGAAGACGTAAACAATAGACAATTGAAAGGTCACAGATTGACCTCCTGGCTCAAAACAAAAAACACAAACTTCAGAGGTTCTGCACTGTTGTGGGAAACTGGGGAAGATTATGTATGTTTACATTTTGAATTTAGTATTATTTATTATATTTTGTATTATTAAAAATAGAAGCATGACATCATATTCTGGTCACTGGATGTATGAAGAAATTTTGATGCACAATGAAACTGAAGTATCGACAGTATTCATCCTTTTTGTGACGTACATCCATGTTTAACAGATTATCAAAAAAGAAAAAAAATTAAGGCAGGGACGTGTTCTCCATTGGTTGTTGATTGGATTTGGAGATGTGGTTATTGCACTTGAAACGGTAAGAGCGTGCATTGTAAGATCACATTATGATATTTTAAATAAAAATTACGAGGAAATAACATTTTATCTAAACTTTAAAATCTAGTCAGACAAATTATTACATATTATGAGTCAATGAATCAATCACTCAACTGATTCATTCTGAAACAAGTCTTTATGAGTGAGTCAATGAAGCATTCATTCAACCTATTCATTCAAACCCCTTGATTCATTCAGAGACAATATAAGTCTTTTTCATGGAGTCAGTGAATCATTCACTCAACCAATTCGTACAAAACCTCTTATTCATTAAATATTATATCTTAAAATGGGGGGTGGGGACAAGGTCTTTATGAGTGAGTCATTATTCATTGAATCATCCAGTCAACTGATTCGTTCACAACCCCAGATTAATTCAGGAATGAAACACCACGAATGGGGTTTCTCAGAGAAGTACAGGTGATTGAAAGTGAATTCGTTGGTGGAGGTAAAATGCACTGAACATATTGAGTCTAAAATGCAAGTTTAAGCAACTTCATGTTTATTTAATTGCTCTCTATATGCAATGGCACACTCACAATCAAACAATTGTTTTGTTGTGTGATATTGTTCTGCACGTATCGCTGAGAAATGAAATACTTTCTCAACAGGTGCAGTTCATTGTTAGTAAATCCCCCACTAAATGTACTAATTTGAACCCCTGCAGTATCACAGCGCATTTTAAACTGCATTAAAGTACCGTTTCATATTCAAAAGGTCAGCAATGCATTTGCCTTAGCTCTCATGGCCTTCCCCAAGGGTCTGTTGAATAACGCCTTGCACCAATATAACTGTATGAACTCCAGGCAGCATAAGAGAGTTCAGAGGAGCATAAATCATTGTGGCCGTATGGTCGTCTAATAGAGCAGATAAGATCAGCGTGTGTATTAATGCAAGACTAATTACCTGACTGAGGACATTACTGCAGCTGTTCTGCAGGTAAGCCATGCGCAGGAGGTCAGTGCCTCTGCTAAAGTCTTTATCTGCTGCTGCTATGGCTCTCATGAGGTTAGACTTACTCTTACTTGTCATCTGTAGCATTAGCCAGATGTGCTGTGTCTTGTTTAATGACGCCACTGTAATAAGTACAGGGCTTGCTAGTTATGTAAGCCAGTGGTTCTCAGCTATCGGGTTGTGACCCGACAGTGTGTTGCAGGCAAACGTTAAAAAATAAATAAATGAAAAACAAAATAAATGTTAACTGAAATCAAATATAAAAGACCTTAACCTTATATTACAACTTTTGTAATAATGTAATATTTTATACAACATTTCTCATTTACATTTAGTTTAACGTGATGTACGAACATAACTAAATAACTGAAATAAAAAATCTTTATAGATTATTAAAAAAAAACTTTATAGACAATAAAAGAAAAAAAAAAAAAAGACAAAAACACAACAAAACTTTACTAAAACTTTCACATTAAAATGAAAAAGAAACATAAAAGCTAATTCAAAATATTAAATCAGTTAATAAAACTACATATTAATAGTATCTCAGTGATACTAAAATAACACTGGTCACAGGTCTATTCTAATGCAGATAGCAGGGGGAAAACATTCAAAGACTTGATTAACCAAATAATTAACCGTAAAATAAACCATATAATATCTATGTTTACATTAAAGTCTTGTCAGCTTTTAAAATAAAAGATAAAATGTTTGCAAGTCTTTTGTTGATGATGTTAAAGGTATAAAAGGCCAAGCTGTGTGGTATTTTAATGCAAATTCATCTGTCACTTGGTAGAAGCTACTGTACACACGTGAGACAGATGGCAACATGACATGACATACTATGAAACCAGGAACAAAACTACTAGGGCAAAAGAACATACAAGCCAGACTCATGTTGGGAAGGGGGGGAAAAGTATAGGAATAGATTAGGCTGGTCTTTGTTGGTAAATCTCATAATGCAATGGTAAAAGCACATAATAAAATGTGAACAAAAAATAAAAACAATGATCTATTTTCACTTTGTTTGTCAACTTAAACTTTGTCAAGTTAAACAATTAGGGGTAGCTTTTTCTATATGTGTTATTGATACTAAAAGCGGTGCATTCAATCAAAATCTGTAGTATTGCATCAGATTTCATCTGCCAATTGGTAGAATCAAGTCAAATTAGGCTAACCCTATGCAAAGGAAACAAAGCAGTAAAGAGTTTTATATATGAGTTGCCATTTGATATCCAATAAATGTAAAGTCCTTCATATGTAAAGTCATGATGCAAAACCAGTTGAAAACACTAGTTGGTTTCTAGCTGGTTGTACATCAAATATACAATTTTTAATTATGAATAGCAGTTAAGTCAGTGGATTGCACATGGTTTGGGCAAAGTGATGAAATATGTGTGATTGTTTGTGTGGATTTGACATCAGTGGAACTGATTTGTAAACACGGGTGTTTGGCCTGGCACAGTATATACTGTATATGTGTTCAACATATTAACAGCCTGACTGCTGAGTTGTCTGCCCTGTAAGCCCGTCCAAAACTACAGCAGTGCCCCCGTCTGGCCATTCTTTGTAAAACACATATACACACACATAAGCTCTGTGCTCGATGTATGTTCGGCTCTGACATTTGGGTTGGCTCTCTGCTTTTCATTAGAAAACCACTTTGTTCATCTCAGTGTCATTTTCATATCACAAGATTCACTCCATCCTGAACTTCAAGATATCAGAGAGGGACGTTCCTTATCTCAGCGCCCCCCCCCCCCTATCTTCGCAACTATCTATCTATCAATCAATCAATCACTCGTTCGCTCTCCCTCGCTTTCTCTATTCAATTGTCAAGACATTTTAAAGCCACAACGGGAATAATTGTTCTCTTCTGTGGTCATTGTGTGAAGGCGCTGGACCAGTGAGGAACCTCTGCTCTACCCACTTACTACAAAACCTGCCCTCCGCTCCCCTGCTTTCCCTTTTGGTGTGGGCATTCATGGAAGATCGGAGCAGAGGGGGAGCTCCATAAGAGGTAGCGTATCAGCCAACGGCCTCTTATTTACCCCCGTCAGTCTCCTGGCAGGAGGATAGTGCTGTGGATCTATTGATCACAACTCAGTGGAGCAGTAATCCTGCAGACTTGATTGATTCCGACTGTTGTGTAGGCCTCAGTGCTCGGCCCAATCCTCAATCCTTCTGTTCTAGCTCTCATGCAGCATTGATATGCATGACAGGAGGCAGAGGCTGGGGCAGGAAGCAGAGGAGGGTATTAAATGAGTATACAGGGCTTGAGAGTTAGCTGAGGTGAGGCCTGGCTTTAGCGCTGAAAGAGTTTCTCAACAGACGTGGCATCTGACTAGTGCTGCTCTGATGCACCCCTATCAGCTTCTTCCAGACTTGATTTTGAAGAATAAATCATGTTGGATTTTTTTTTCTATTTTGTTATGCTACTGTCATACCAGTGCTTTGGTTTGCTTTAAAAGCACTGCAGTACATATGATTTGTGCATTACCTGATTTCACTTTTAATAAGAGGTGCTCTCTAATAATGGGAAAAGTGACAGAGTAATGGGATCGGTAAACGTCACAAGATTGGTCTGAACTCAAATAACCCATATGAGCACCATACTGCGTCACAACTCCAGAAAGTTGTTGTTGTTTTTCCTTGAATTTCTGAATATGTGCCATGCTTTTTAAGCTCATTATTAAAAGGTAAACAATAGTGTTGGAATTTAATTGAGAATGCCTTTTAAATTGCAATTCAGTTCATCAATATGAATCAAATTTTAACTATTGTGAAACACAATGCAGAATTGAAAAATTCTGAAAAACCATTTAAAGGTTTCATTCAGATTCAGAAAAGTTAACTAAATGCTTTTACAATGTAAAATAGGTATATATTCCAAGTATGAATTGCCTATTAAAATATTAACATTAACAAAAACATTACATTATATATAACAGTTATTTTAATAATTTAATGTTGTAGACCATAATAGTTTAACAGAACACTTAATTTCCCAGAATACTTTAAATATACCCTCAACTTCTGAAAATGAATTCAGACAACATAAAATAACCTTAAAGGTGCTGCATATAAAGCACCTTTTTAACATAATAGAATCAGCAAACAACTATTTGCTATGTGAAGATATAGTATAATGACATCCTCAGCAGAGAGTGAAGTCAGAACCCCTCTGTTTGTGTAGTAATCCGAGCTTTTCTGTTCAGCTTTCCAGCAGTCCAGACGGCAGAGGGGTGTTTATTATTGTATGCGAGCCCCTCCCTTTGAAACAGTTGGCCCTCCCCTAATTAATGAAGAGACTGTGAGAGGGCACTTTTGGGACAGTTCACCCAAAAATTGTTCCAAACCCGTAAGACCTTTGTTCATCTTTGGAACACAAATTAAGATATTTTTGATGAAATCCGAGGACTTTCTGACCCTCCATAGACAGCACTACTATGTTCAAGACCCAGAAAGGAAGTAAGGACATCTTTAATATAGTCCATGTGACATTTGGGAATCAACCATAATTTTATGAAGCTACAAGAACACTTCTTGTGCGCAAAGAAAACAAAAATGACTTAATTCAACAATTTCTTCTCTTCCATGTCAGTCTCGTAATGAGAGCTGAGCATTTCGAGGGGAAAAAAAGTAAAATTGTGCAATTTTTCAGCCATTAGATGTTGTACAGTAGCAAATGTGCTCTTTGACGACACCTCCGCCCCTCATGCAACACATCAAGAAACCTATATATATATATAGCTCAGCTCGCATAGAAGTTACTTTCAAATCAAGCAGACTTCTGTTTGTAAACACCACAAATACATGTGATCAAATTGAGGCTGTTGTGAAATCTCTGAGAGGAAATTTTTTTCCCTCATTCTAAATTTCTAATTAGATTTCTGTTAAAATTACTGTATTTCGTTCAAACAATAGTAAATGTGACTGCACTTTTAGATGAAACCTTTAAACGTTCATTCTAAATTCAATCAATGCTTGTAGGTGTGACCAAATCAATTCACACTCATTAATTAAATTCAGAATTTTGCCCAACCCTTGTAAATTAGCTTATTATGGCTAAGACAGTCTGTTTGCAATTATTATTGTACCTGTTTATCTGTGTTGAAGTAATGGTCATTGTAGGTCTGTCACAGTTGTCTCAGGCAGTGTTCAGCAGGGCCGTTTGTTTGCATGTGTGTGTTTATGAGTGTGTCTGGACCCTTCACAGGCCAGACAGCTGCTGGGGGTTGGTTTCAAATCCAGCTTCTCTCCAGAGCAAAGTGAAAAACCAATGAACTACTTGAAAATATGTTGGGTTTGGCAAGTATTTTTTTGCTTTTTTCTGGTTCAGCAGTGTTCCTCAATTCACTCACCCAGAGGTTATTTATGATCAAAGACCTCATTTCAAATAAATTCAATAATATCCTAATGGCAGACAGTAAAGCACAGACTCTTGTAGACCATAAAAGTTTTTTTCAATGGTCATACAGTAAGTGCATAATATACTATAGAGTGTTGAAAAAGCCTGTTGCGATTGCTTGATAATCATCTTCAGATACACTCTTTAGCTAAACCGAAAGGAATGATTAATTTAATTCATACAATGCTCTCAAAGAGCTAATATAACAACATAAAATGACCCAAAGAAGCACTTAAGTTAACAGTTGTATACATAAATAGCATCTTTAACTAAATTCATTGAAAAGAAGGCAGGAATATATGCTGTAGTATCCCTCTGAATTATGGACAGTGTAAACTGGCGGTAAGGGCTATAAGGCGGTAAGGCTATATTTAATTATTAGCAATTTTAAGCTTTGCACTCTGGGAGTTATCTCATCATATCAACATAAAGAGAGATGCATTTTCATTATTTTGGGATGTGGTAACCCACAGTACTAGTTATAGCCCCGTAGTGGTGTGGTGTTTTTAATAGTTTAGCCATGAAAATTACAGTGGGTTTTAAACCGCCACAAGAGAGTAATTAAAATTAAAATTGCCTCAATGTCTAAAATTAATTCTTTATTAAAATAGAGTGCAGTGGGAAGCTATTAACTGGATGTATTCATGGATATCGGTTTACACCAGCATTCACTGGATAACAAATGGATTATTTACCATTCAGTAGTTTGGGTTTGGTAGGATTTTTTAAATGTTCTCTTATGTCTCTTATAGGGATGTAACGATTAAAGTTTAAAAGAACAGCGTTTAGTAAAAATTCCTTAAATGTTTTGTTATAATGTAAGTTTTATTGTCACTTTTGATCAATTTAATTCATCATTGCTGAATAAAAGTTTTATTTTATTAAAAGAAAAATCTTACTGTGCCCAAACTTTTGAACATTAGTGTATATCCATTGAATCATGTTAAGTTATATAGAATGTGAAGTGTTTAAATTTTGTCAGAGATTTACATTTTTTAAATGTTGTCACGTTGCTCAAGCACCCAGAGCAATGTTGAAAGCACCTCAAGCCCTGCCCCAAATGCTGCATTAGATATGGACTTGCAGTCTCATGGTCATTGTTCAACCCGGTCTCATCAATCTGCGTATAAATAACACGAGTTTACACTTTCTAATTGCGTGTAATGCATACACCAAATGCCAATTTTGCGTGCATATGATACGCAAATTCTTCACATTAACTTCGGTGGAGAGCAGATGCGTCCAAATACCACGCATCATCTTCAGCGGCAGTGATGTCACCAGCAAGGCTCAGTTCGTCCAGTTCACCTGATGCGCGTACACCTTCAAACAGGTAAGTAAGGGCAACAATCTTTTTTTGTAATGAGATCACAGGGTTTCGCCACGCGCACTCCGCCCCGCAGCGCAGGTATAAAAGGAGAGCGCGTGCAAACACACATCAGTTTTTCGCTGAGGAGCCGAGACTACGTGCCCCGGCCTACAGCGGTGGTACAGCAACTGTGGCGACGGGACGTAACGTCTCCGTTCCCTCCTTCAAAGACGAGGGTTACACAAGTAACCTAGACATTCCCATTCAGTCAGTCACGTTCTACGTTACGTCAGTCGTGACTGACGAATTGGGATCCGTATGGAAAACGCCACTATTGCTGACCCCCTCCAGTGCCCTGCGGAAGCCGGCAAGTCCCCCCACACCAGCTGGGGCGGAAGATAGGACAGCGGCTAGGCAGAGGTGTCCACCACTGCTGTTCCATACAGTGGTACATTGGATAACACTGGGAAAGCGTACCCAGTTGGGAACGCTACAGAAGCCACATCCTGCATATAGGAGGTATCATGTGGAATACACAAATGGACTGGCCCAGGGCAGTGCTACATAAGGAAATCCCTGCAGTAGACTCAACCCGCCTGGGGTGAGAAGACTACACAGCAGAGATGGCAGAGAACGACTGCCAGGGAAAGACACGGCTTACCGTGAGGGGAGCCGTACCGCGGAAGAATACACATGTGGGATCACCCGAAGAGGGAATCACTACACACGGGCACCTAGCCCAGCACAAGGGCTGACCTTGGGCATGCACACAAGTGCTGAAACTGGCGTCTGGCGCTCCGCCACGCCTAACCGCCGAGGGTGCGGGAGGAACTCCAAAAGGGTTCGCCATGGGGAACTGAACTGAGGAGCAAAAAAAGCGCACGTATCCGGTCCGTAGAGGGGAATGGCACAGCAAGCGTGATCGACACCGAGCAGGCCCGGTGTTAACTGCCTACCTGAGGCGAGTACACGAGAGGACACGGGCTCTACACGGAGATTATAGAATCTCGCAAACGTGTTCGCCCAGCCGGCAGCTCTACAGATGTCTGCTATCGAGGCTGCCCGCGCCAATGGCCAAGAAGATGCCACTCCTCTCGTAGAATGAGCTCTCACTCCGAGGGGGCAAGGAAACCATTGGGCCTGGTAAGCTAAGACTATAGCCCCCACTAACCAGTGGGCAAGCCTTTGCTTGGAGACAGCCTTCCCCTTCTGCTGACCCCCAAAGCAGACAAAGAGCTGGTCTGAAGTCCTGAAGCTCCGCGTACGGTCCACGTAAACGCGCAGAGCACGAAAATGGGACAGAGCAGAGCGATGGCTGGGTCTGCCTCCTCGCGGGGCAGCGCTTGCAAGTTCACCACCTGATCCCTGAAAGGCGTGGTGGGAACTTTGGGCACATATCCAGGCCGGGGTCTCAGGACAACGTGAGAGTTACCCGTTCTGAATTCTAGGCACGAATCGTCGACCGAAATGCCTGCAGGTCCCATACCCTCTTGACCGAGGCCAATGTGGTGAGGAGCACTGTCTTCAATGACAGAACCTTAAGCTCTACTGACTGCAGAGGCTCAAAGGACTCCTCCTTCAAGGCCGCCAGGACCGAGGGGAGATCCCAAGAGGGTAACAGGTGAGGGCGCGGAGGATTTAACCTCCTTGCCCCTCTGAGAAACCTGATGACCAAGTCGTGCTTCCCCAAAGACTTACCATCTACTGCCTCGTGATGCGTGGCAATGGCGGCAACATACACTTTAAGGGTGGAGGGAGACAGCCTTCGCTCCAACCCATCCTGCAGGAAAGAAAGCACGACTCCGATCAGGCATCTACGGGGGTCTTCCAGGCGGAAAGAGCACCAACCGACGAACAGGTTCAACTTCAGCCTGTAAGCGTGTCTGGTAGACGGGGCTCTAGCTGAAGGGATGGTGTTTACTACCGCTGGAGGTAGCCCACCTAGAACCTCCGCGTCCCGTCCAGGGACCACAAGTGGAGATTCCACAAGTCTGGACGCGGGTGCCAGAGGGTGCCCCCTCTCTGAGAAAGGAGATCCCTACTCAGAGGAGTTTGCCAAGTAGGGGCTGTCACGAGGAGCATCAGTTCGGGGAACCAAGTCCGACTGGGCCAGTATGGCGCCACAAAGAGGACCTGCTCCTCATCCTCCCTGACCTTACACAGTGTCTGTGCAAGAAGGCTCACTGGGAGAAACACATATTTGCGTAGGCCCCGAGCCCAGCTGCACGCCAGTGCGTCCGTGCTGAGGGGTCCCTCGGCCAGGGAGTAAAACAACTGGCAATGGGACGTGTCCGGGGAGGCAAAAAGGTCTACCTGAGCGTCCCCAAAGCAACTCCAAATAAGCTGGACTATCTCGGGGTGGAGTCTCCATTCTCCCGGAAGGGCGGGCTGACAAGAGAGCTCGTCAGCTGCATGATTGAGCTCGCCCGGGACGTGAACGGCGCGAAGCGACCTCAGATACTTCTGACTCCAAAGGAGGAAATGGCGGGCGAGTTGCGACATGCGACGGGAGCGTAGACCGCCCTGGTGGTTGATGTACGCAACGGTCGCAGTGTTGTCCGTACAGACCAGTACATGCTTGTCGTGCAACAGCGATTCAAAGCGGCGCAGAGCAAGCCATACTGCTAGAAACTCGAGACAATTGATATGCCACTGCAGTCGGGGCCCCGGCCGGAGCCCCGCAGCTGCATTCCCATTGCAAATGGCACCCCAGCCCCTGGCAGAGGCATCTGTTGACACAACAACATGCCTGGATACATGCCCAAGGGACACCCCTGTCCAAAGAAAGGCAAGATCTATCCACGGGCTGAGGGTCTGACGGCAGAACGGGGTGACAGAAACCCGGTAAGTGCCGTGCCATGCCCATCTCGGGACCCGGTCGTGAAGCCAACGCTGAAGCGGTCTCATATGAAGCAACCCGAGCGGCGTGACAGCGGCTGCGGATGCCATATGCCCCAGGAGCCTCTGAAACTATTTCAGTGGAAACGTCGTCTTGCACTGGAAGGACCCCAGTCAGTTCAGCATCGACTGCGCACGCTCCACTGAGAGACATGCTGAGAGATGCTGACCGAGTCCGGCTCCATGCCGAGAAAAGAGATCCTCTGCACCGGGGAGAGTTTGCTCTTTTCCCAGTCGACCCTGAGGTAGATCGCTGCGAACCAATCGAAGGACGGACGCATTGAAAGATGCGTTTCTGCGTCAACATCCTGAACGGGAGCTTGTGAAGGGCCCGGTTCAGCACGCGCAGGTCCAGGATTGGTCGTAACCCACTGCCTTTCTTGGGTAAGATGACGTATGGGCTGTAAAAACCTGACCTCAACCGGCTGTATCGCGTCCTTCGCCAGCATGACCGCGATCTCTGCACGCAAGACAGGAGCATCCCTGTCCAGCACAGAGGAGAACCGAATGCCCCTGAACTTGGGAGGGCACCAGGCGAATTGAATCGCATAGCCGAGTCTGACGGTTCACATGAGCCAGCGAGACGGCCTGGGGCACGCTAACCAGGCCCCCAGCGACCGAACAGGTGGGACTAGGGAAACCACCGACGTACCCGCAGTGGGGCAGCGCAGTGGAACACAGGGACCCAACCCGGGAAGCCGTGCGTCCAAGGGTGGGGTCTGAGTGCGCGGCACGCCACATACCTGGCTCCACGGCTGGGCAGGGGCTCGTGAGGAGGCATAGCGTCCTTGAACTGAACCCTGCTGCCCATTGGCGAAGGGAGAGGGGGACGGCCATGTGGAGACTGGGTCTCGCGCACTGCCATCCTCACCCTCTTGGAACCCGGAGAAAAAGGAACCCGCTCTTCTGTTGAGGTTTTGGGCACCACTGGCTGGGTAGCCAGCGGCGGAACAGAAAAAAACAGGAACAAAGGTTTCTCCACCCGGCCCTCCGCCGGGGGAAGGAGTGGTGCGGTCACCCTCTCCTGAAGAGCAGGATCCAGAACCCCGGGTCGCCAGTACCAGGACGCCGCCTGCTCTGGTGCTTCACGGGCTTGGCAGGGGCGGAGACGGGCTGCGCCGCTTTCCTGCGGCCAGCTCCATGCTGCGGCCGTTGTGGAGGCTGCTGTTGTGGCCGAGCCGGAGTGGAGATGGAGGCCACAGGAGGGCGCTCTCGGCGACGAGCAGACAGAGGGGCTGCAGCCGGCAGTGGGGTGGCTACAGCAGCCGACCGCCGGGGCAGAATGTGTCGAGACGCCTCCGTCTGCTTCTGTGCGGCGGAGAACTGTTGGGCAGAGCCCTCCACCACTTTGCCGAATAGGCTGTAAGCTCAGGCACGAGAGGCAGCGATCATGACTATCAGATGGAGGCAGGAAACGACCGCATCCAGAAAAGCACGAGCGGGAAGCCATCTTTAAAAAACGCCCGTCGCTCGTGGAGCTCTTTTAGACATTTGCTCTTTTAGGAAAAAAAGGAAACACTCTTTTAGAGAGAGCGCTGAAGCGCCCAGGGGAGGTTGCGGCGAGACCGCAGAATGGCAGCTGCAGCACGCTGAAGATGAGCAGCACTGAATGGCAACCCCCGCTGACGCGCCGTAACACCAACGCCAGATGTTTCTTCCAAACACTCGCGGAGATTCGTCCTGAGAAGGCTCGGCTCCGAAGCGAAAAGATGATGTGCGTTTGCACGCGCTCTCCTTTTATAACCGCGCTGCGGGGCGGGGTGCGCGTGGCGAAAACACGCACGCCAACTGTCATTGGCTTGTGTAGTTAACAACGAAGGTGATTGGGCTCTTTTTTTTTTTTTTTTTTTTTTTTTTAGGCGAGATCCCAAATCGTCAGTCACGACTGACGTAACGTAGAACGTGACTGACTGAAAGGGAACTGTGTTTACTGTCTACTCTTTGTACTTATAAAGCTTTAACTACAAATACCACAGTAAAACTATGGTTAATGTGGTAAGCCCATAGTAAGTGTTGTGGTTATTGTGCTTTAACTACACATACCACAGTAAAACTACGGTTACTGTGGTAAACACATAGTAAGTGTTGTGGTTATTGTGCTTTAACTACACATACCACAGTAAAACTACGGTTACAGTGGGAGAAGCATGGTAAATATGTTGTTAGTGTGCATTGGATACAAATGACATGGTCGAGCAGCAGTTACTATGGTAAAAATATGGTATGTGTAGACTTTTTACATGATCACGCGATACCGGATTGGTTGATTTGTTGTGCTGTCATCAGCTATGCCTAAAAGCTGAAGACCCATGACACAACATGATTAAAAATGGTTTTATTCATTTATTTATTTCAAACTGCAACAGATCTATACAGTAGAATTTAGCTTAGGCTAATGTCAAGGCTACCAGCTGTGCTAACTGAGCAGCCCACTGTTCCATTAACAACTCATTTGAATGCATACGCTGCCATTTTAACACATGACCCCATCTAACATGATGCAGAAAAACTTAAATAATTAAAATAATACCGTTAACCCCATGATCTCATTACAAAAAAAGATTGTTGCCCTTACTTACCTGTTTGAAGGTGTACGCGCATCAGGTGAACTGGACGAACTGACCCTCGCTGGTGACGTCACTGCCGCTGAAGATGCTGCGTGGTATTTGGACGCATCTGCTCTCCACTGAAGTTAATGGGAAGGATTGGCGTGTCATATGCACGCAAAACTGGACTTTGGCGTATGCATTACGCGCAATTGGAAAGTGTAAACTCGTGTTATTTATACGCAGATTGATGAGACCGGGTTGCTTTGTTTGCACACATCTGTGAAGTCCACATGACAGTAGGGTGTCACATTTGTCATTTTAGTTTTCATAAGAGAGCTCATGAGCCTCTATGCGCTCTTAATGCAATCCCTCATTGGTGCAAACATAACAGTGGACTCTTACCCAGTAGTCAATGCAGCAAAGACGAAGGCTGAGGTGCCAGTTGGGACAGAGCAATGGAGCCAGAGTGTATAAATCAAGCTCCAAGTGGTTTACTTCTTATTTCTCTCTACACATTAAACTAGGACGATGTTTTAGCACTGAAAACATACACACTTCACCTTTGAATAAATGAATGGCAGCCTAATAATTTTCCCTCTCTCTTCCTTTGGTCTTCAATGTTAATTCAGGTGATTGGTTAATAGGCTTGCTGCCATTAAGCTCGTACCCTTTGTTCGTTTACAAAATTGCACCCAGATGGATGAGCAGCAGCAGCTGAATAGTTTATGGTGGAAAGAAGCTAAAGGTGTAGAGTTCCCCTCGCTCCCTCTACTGCAGATGTGGACTCTGTTACCAACTGATTTATTTGAGCTTGACATCTGGTGCATTAGCATAGGGTTAATACAGTCCCGTTAAAGAAGAGGAACACATTCCCCTGTGGCCTGCAGAGCACATCTACAATCCAAACACCAAACCTGGATGGGATTCTTCTGGTTTTAATACAGTGCTGAGGGGAAATGCAGTGATGGACTTTTGGAGTACACTTTAGAAAAGTTGGTGATACATGGAGGATTGTGAGACATTGTCTGTCTATCTCTTTGTTACGCCGTATTCGCACAGGAATAGTCTTCCCTAAGGAGATGAGGTAAATTTGTTTCACAGATGTTTGTTTTTTTCCTCACACAACCTCTAAAAAAGTACAGAGCAAATTACCTAGTGTTCTTTGGCTAATTCAGGGGACACCAGAGAATTTGAATTCCACCTGGAAAGAAATTTGTTTCGTAGAGTTTCTTTTCCATTGCTCTTCTCTGAAGATAACTTTTATAATAGCTTACAGAGTAAAATAGCCTTGGTTTTGGTGGCACATAATAAAGGCTTTTAAATAAAAAATAAAAATATCTAAATTTTGATCTTTTGAACTCTCTGTCAAGATTTTTTATTTGAATTTTTAAAAAATGTGGGGGAAAAATTAAGCTGCACAACTGTCTGGGATAATAAGAAATGTTTCTTAAGCAGAATTTCAGCATTTTAGAATGATTCCTGAAGGATCATGTGACCGAAGACTGGAGTAATTGCTGAAGAAAATTCAGCTTTGCGATCATAGGAATAAATTACATTTTAAAATGTATTTTATTAGAAAACAGTTTTTAGTATTATCCCTCTACTATTTTTAGTAAAACAGTATTTTAAGTAAGGAATAATTGACGAAGGGGCGTTGAATTCTTAGAAAATAATGCACACCCGAGGTGCATTTTCTAAGAATTCAACAGACCGAAGTCAATTATTCCGCTTATACTACGGTTACCACACCCTTAAGACATCAATCAGATGTTATATTTCAAGGTATTTGTCTGGTTTTTCTACTTAAATCGCTATAGTGAGTAGGATTAATTTCTTCCGCATCTCATCTACTTTGCTAATTTCAAAACATAATTTTAAACCTAGTAAGGGGCCATTCACACAGAACTCGGTTTTCCATTCCAATGCAATACTTTTCCATTGTTTTTCTATGTAAACACACGCTTGATGGATGTGCATGACCATTACGCTCACGTCTCGCATCTTTTGTAGTGCCTCGCACATGAGCGCCACGTTTTTAAGATGCTGTGTCTAGTTAAAAGAATTTCAACTTTTACACGTAGTGCCGCACATCAACGTCAGTTCCAAACAGTGGACCAATCAGAAGAACTCGGAGGCGGGATAAACGTTGCAAGCTTCTGTTTACAGTAGCAAGTTGGCATGACAACTGTTTTATTTGATGTTATTGCATCACGTCTCAAAAGCGCGTCTCGAGACCCTCGCGTTCTACGCTGCGCTTTTTTAAAAACCATTCCTGAGCGCTGCCTCTCTCGTTTTAAGATGCAAAGACGCCTTCTGTATAAAATGGCCCTTAAGGCCCCGATCAGACAGAACGCGTTTTTGCAGTGAGAGGTGCCTTTTTTACATTTTTTTTGTTGGCAATGGGAAAAAAAAGGGGGCATTTTGTGCGCTGTTTATGTGCCCCGGGCACCTCGAGTTTTTGGAGGAGCTCTCTGAGCACCTGAAGTTGAAACAAAAGCAACTCTGAACGGAAAAGCGCCCGACATCATTTGCGTTTTTTTCCATTGTCCAATCGAAGGAATGGCACCTTTTTTTAAATTGTTTGTGCATTTTGCACGCTCTTTGTGTTTACACTAATTTAGAACGTTCGTCAGCCAATCAGATTCAAGCATTCAATGGCCCTGAACTATAAATGTAAATAATATTTCACAATATTACTTTTCGGGTTTTTACAAATAAATGCACCATTTGGGAGCTAAGAAACTTTCAAAAACTTTTTTAAAAGTCTTAAAGATGTTTAACACTTAAATGGTAGTGTATATTCTGGTATCCCATAAAACGTAAAAAACACTCAGAAAAGTCTGGTTATAACTGTTCAGAACAAGCACTAAAGTAAAGCCGTCAGGTATGAATCTCTCCTTAATTATACATTGTTAAAATCACGCCACATTTATAAATCAAACTTATCTTTCTTGAATGTTTCATGCAGTGTCTAAAATGTATTTTGTCAATGTTTCTTGCTAGGCAAATTTTCTATTTTATAAAATTCTATTCATAACTTTTGTTCTTAAGTTTTGTGATTTAAAGAACATGTGAAAAAAGTCTATAAAAAGATCCATAAAAAGTCAGAATATAATGATGGGCCCTTTTGACTTTCAGACTTTTTAATCATTAGAATTAAATATACAGTGTGACAATTACAGTATTGATATTAATCAAGTTTATTAAAATGAATGGCTATTTGCTCAAGATTTATAAATAAGATCTTAAATCATAATTATGAGAGTCAGTTTTCACTTAAAACTGTCATAATTATAAAATTTGATATAATTTCAACTTGAAATTATGACAAAAACAATTATAACAAGTCAAAATTGCCAAAAAGTCAAATAACAACAAAAAAAACAATCGTGACTTTATTTCATAATTACAATTTGTTTATTTTACTTAGGACTTTATACCCAATTTTTAAATTTTAACTAATTGACTTTAAATTATTATTTACCAACCAACTTTTTTTCTTATGGGCTTCCATACAAAAGGCAAAACATATTCAAATGGGTTTCCATATACTTCCAAAAAAAGAAATGTGGAAAATTGCAACAGAACATGATATTTGTCACGGTCCAGGTGTGTGAAGGCAGGCAGGATGACGAGGATTCAAAAGAAGGATATTTAATGTAGTAACAAGGCAGAGACAGACACACACTCGGGGTAATATTCACAATAACCGACAAACTAGAACAAAGAGACAGGAACAGATATAGGGCAGTTAACGAGGGACCGACAGGTGAGCCCAATGAGGTGATTAACTAATAATTAGACGGGCTAAACCAAAACAAGGGGAAGAAACCACAACAAACAGTCCACAGGGGTGTTACATTACTCCCCCCTCCCGGAAGGCGTGTCCTCGCACCGAAGAAACAGGGGGAGGGGCGGAGGGGAAAAGGCAGTGGATGTCATGGATGGTGACAGGGGAAGGAAAGGGCTTGACCAGACAGGGGGAAGGCCTGCCAGAAGGAGGGGCTAACAGAGTCCAGGAGGGGAACGTGGAGGCAGGAGCAGGGAGACGACAGGAGGGACCGGAGCAGGAGAAGCCAGGTGGGACCCTGGCCCACAGCTATAATAGCGGCCCCGGAGGAGCCATGAGGAGGAAAGTCCACTGGACTCCAGGGGGCCGACCAACGGCGGCGCAGCAGGTGGCGGAGGAGCCCGAGGCGGAGAGCCAATGATCCAGGGGGATGCCGAGGACCGGGGGACAAGGGTGGAGCCGAGGGCTCTGGCGACAGAGGCAGAGATCCAGAGATCCGCGGCGGAGCAACTGAGGACCAAGGTGGAGCCGGAGGGAAGGAGGAGCCAAAAAGAGTGACGAGGCGAAGCCAGAGGAGTGGAGTCCTGAGGCGATGGCGGGTCGACGTCCGACCAAGGCGGAGCCGGAGGGACGTGGGAGCACGGTTGAGCTGATGGATCGATGGGTGACGGTGGAGGCGAGGGAACTAGGAGCCGAGGTGGAGCCACTGGGTATATGGGCCGAGGCAGAGTCCGGGCCTCAGAGGCTGGAGGTGGAGGCGAGGGAGACTCCGACCATGGTGATGCTGGAGGAGGCCGGAGCGGGTGGGAGGGCGGGCATTTTCGAGGAGCGGGCACTGGAGCGAGCTCTTGGGCTGGAGCCCTTCCCGGCTGGACTGGGGATACTGGAGCCCTCTCTGGGCTGGACTCGGGGACTGGAGCCCTCTCCTCTTCGGTTTGGCACTATCGCCGCGCCATATTCAGCTCACCCTCAGCCGTGATGCAGGCGGCGGAGCTCCTCTCCGCACTCACACAATCCATGGCTTGCTCCCTCATGGTGGGCACTGTCACCGGCTCTCGCACCTGGTCTGACATGTTGGGCTCAATATTCGAGGCGATCCTCTTCTCAGCCACGGGGCTGCGCTCCGGCTCGTGGATCGCAGTGGGAAATGGCTCTCCGTCAGCGGTGGGCTCAGGCTTATGCTCCATACCGCACAGAGATGGTGGGCTGGGCTCAGGGTCCAGAGTGGGGATGGTGTTGTTGTCCGTGATGTCCACGGTCAGATGGGACTTGCAGAACACCAGCACCCACTCAATGAAGGTGCCGAGGCTCTCTCGAGGACCATCCCCGGAAAACTGCGCTTGTGTGGTGGCGTTAAGTCCAACCTGGTAGAACATGCAGAGGCAGTTGTCCGGGTAGTGCGTAAGGTGGGCCAGGGACAGAAAGTCGTTAGTGTGGTCCTCAAGAGAGTGTTCCCCCTGCTCCAGCAGGAGGATTTGGAAGGCCGGGTAATCCATACAAAAAATAAAAACTGACAAAAACCGGGAAACAAATGAGGGGAAAGACGCCACTATACTTCACTTTTCATGGTCGGTTATTCTGTCACCGTCCAGGTGTGTGGAGGCAGGCAGGATGACCAGGACGACAAGGATTCAAAAGAAGGATATTTAATGTAGCAACAACAAGGCAGAGACAGACATACACTCGAGGTAACATTCACAATAACCGACCAACTAGAACTCAAGAGACAGGAACAGATATAGGGCAGTTAACGGTGGACAGACAGGTGAGCACAATGAGGTAATTAACTAATAATTCGACGGGCTAAACCAAAACAAGGGGAAGAAACCACAACAAACAGTCCACAGGGGTGTTACAATATTATAGGTTGTTCCTAGCATGTGGAATTCTCTCAGAGTATACAAATGGCCTAGATCAGTGTAGCTTTCATCTTATAATAATACAGTACAATCATAAATACTAACACTCAATACTACAGATTGATCTGCTACATAGCCCACTAACTCTTATTGTCACTTAGGGAATACACACAGAATCACAATTTCACTGTGGAGGGACAAAACAAGCATGAAATCGAAGTAAAACACTAATAATGCCGGTCTCACACATGTCCAATTAGCTATATGGCTTCTGCCTGTTTTGTTTGTCAATGTGTGCGTGTATGTGGTTAAAGTAATGTTTTGTAGTCTGATTGCATTCTCTGCTGGCCTAAAGAACATTCCAATTATCGCCGCTGCTTTTACACAGTTGTTTTAATGCATTAGCTCTGGTCCAGATTGAAGGACGCCTTAGACTGATGGATGGATTTGACCAGGCCCCTCCAGTTACTTCAGTATGAGGAATGGCACTATAGCCTGGCAGTGTAAGTATCTGTGTTTTTGTGTGACCGTGTGCTCTGTACACCCTATAGGGTGTGAGGTCCTGAGAGAAGGAGCAGATGTGGACAGCATGAAGGTGGATACAAGGCCATTTGGGCCTTGGGCCTGCTGGGTGGACGTGGTCCAGAATGGCAGTCACTGTGGCTCTTCTAACCCAAACACAGCAGATTAGAAGCTGATGAGAGAGAGAAGGCTGTGGATGGGAGCCAACGGCTTGTCTCATCTCCTCAACTGTTAGAAAAGCGATTGATGGTTAGCAGGGTAATCTTTCTGTGTGTGGATGCTCCAGATAGCTGCCTCAGCTAAACACAGAAACAGGAGAATGTACGGCCAAAGCCAGAAAAAAACATAATGAGATCCTTTAGATGCTGGAGCCAAATTTGAGTCAGTAGGAGAAACAGTGACAAATATGGATCACAATGAAACTTTTTGTTGTTTCCACAAAGGAAAAAAATAATTGTTTACTTAATTTTTTATATGGTATAACCTGTATATATATATCTATTATATTTTTTTTGTTGGTTTAATCAAGGTTGGGAACATTTTACAAGTTTCTGTAACATTCTGGAATATTCTAGTGCTTTCTGGAACATACCAGAGCATTGTGGGACTCGTCGTAAAAGACAAAAATCATCCAACGTACACTTATGAAGTTTTGGATGACTCACTTTTGGTTACTGTTTATGTTCAAATGTTTTTAGTTCAGTATTATGCATGTACAGTACCATCCAAGTAATTTGCATGCACGAGTAATAACAAATTGCATAGCTTGTATAAGTTGTCAACATTATATATATAGTTTAATGAGCACTGTTAATGATACTAAAAAGTAATGTAATTTTCATATGCAGCATGTCAAACTTCATAAAGAATCATTAAAAGTAAAAGTAAAACAAAACCTTTATAAAAAAAATCATTCAGTGTTATTATTGCTCCTTGTTTAATAATTCTGTACTTTTAATGTCTTAATTTTGACGATAACTCATTATTTCATCCAAATTATGACATTTTATCCAAATTTCAACTTGAAATGACAAAATTGATATGTCAGCACTTTGAGAAGTCATGTTTAGTTGAAATTGTCAAAAACAGTTAATGTCTTAATTATGACTTTTTATTTTCATAATTTTGACTATCTCAAAATTTTATATTTTATCTAAATTATGCATCAGTATATTCAAATTTTTACTTTTATTTCACAATAATTTTTTACATAAATTATGATTTACCAAAACATGTTTTCTTATGTGTTTTTGTGTTTTTTCTTCAGTAAAATAGTTTATCCTGCATTTAGTTCCTCGTGTTTTTGACTTTACCATCGTCACAATGGCGTGATATAGACCTATACATTACTGTGATATTAAGTTACTCATGCTATGACTCATACTATGAATAATCATATAGACTTTGGTCATACCACCCTGCAGGGTCGTATAGAATGACTGGAAAGTGGAGGTGGAGAGAGAGGAAGAAGTGGGATATTAATAACCAAACCTGCATTAACACGAGCAGCGCTACAATGTCATGGGTACATATGCTAACCGCTGCACCACAGCTTCAACAATAATTAACCATTATGCATGTGCAAAAGGGGGAAACATAATCATTTCTGTTTTAAAGGCTGCAAATAGCTTGATATAATCGCATAACAAAAGAGTTTCTCTAAACCATTGTGAACTTTTTTGGTAAAGTCACATGCAAATCCAATTGATATAATAAATGCACGAAGATGCAGCGTGATCAGAATCTGCCTACATGACTTTAAAGAGATCATTAACTGCCTTCCATCATTTTATTCTATCAGGGGCTTTTCAAGGCAAGGACACTTGAAGATGATCTTCATTCCCTTGATAGGCAGCAGATGGAGGGCTCCAAGGTGACTCCTCCCCTCTTGCAAAGGGTCATCTGATCCATTTGCAATATGAACAGTACTTTTCCAGGAAACTCCAGAAGTCTCCATGGGAAATGTTGAAAGGAGATGCCCTTGGCCTGTGTGTAGTCACAGTTTTGGTACCTTAATTGTCAATGGGCTGATCTAAATCACACTCGCATCAGTAGCTCACTAGTTTGTTTGGAAAGTTTCCACATCATGAAAGCCAGCAGATAGGGGGTTTAATTTATATGCATTCATAACAACTCCAGATACAACATGCCCAGGCATCATGGCACCAACTCCTGTGTTTTGATCCACACCGTGATCCAAGGAGGTAATATGGAAATATAGACCCATGGAGATATAGATTGATGGATGACTATAATCATAACTCCATCTGAAGCACTTTGCTGAGCAGTTTAAGATTTGTACAAGCTGTTAGACAAGTCACCATCATGTTAACTAAGATTGTACCAAACTATTAATAGCTTGACAGGTTTTCCAACTATAGCTACACTCTTAAAAATAGGTGCTGAAAAGGTTCTTCACAGCGATGCCATAGAAAAACCATTTTTGGTTCTACAAAGAACCATACAGTCAAAGGTTCTTTAAAGAGCCATCTCTTTCTTACCTTTCTATAATCTGAAGGACCTTCTTTCGCTATGAAGAACCTTTTGTGAAACGGAGTTGTTCTTCAGATCTTAAAGGTTCTTTATGGAACCATTTAGACAAAAAAGGTTATTCTATGGCATCGTGAAGCACCTTTATTCTTAAGAGTGTATACCATATGTGTTACAGGGCGAACGAGACGTGAGGATCCATATGCAAGGCTTCATTAAAGGGTGTGGTCATGAAACAGGCATGGGTAAGACAATGGCAAACAGATATATTAAGGGCAAGACAGAGGAGTAATCCAAAACTGCGTGGAAGATCAGCGGCTAACAATATCCAGAGGGCTTGACACGAGGGGTTATCCAATAACACAAGCTTAAGTCCAGGCGAGGTGCAAACACAGTCTGAAACAGCAGGCAAAGGGTTAATCCAAGAGAAACGGGCAATAATCAGGTAACACGGGAAAGCAGGCAAGACAAGAATATGACTAGGAACTAAGGACTAGAAACCTGGCTCCGTAATGTGTTACCACTAGGAGAGCGATAAACGCAAATAATACTTGGCGTTGAATGGTGGTGTGAGACTGATTTATATAGTGTGTGTTATTGGTAGCAGCTGTGTGATTGGTTACAGGTGAGTTTGTGATTAGTGCAATGGAGCATGAGAAATGTAGTCCAGGTTGATGTGTAACAGTCTGTGTGGTGTGAAAGTCAATATAATGGAAGGGTGACCTCTGGTGGCAAGTGGATGGAAGTTCATGGACAGGATTCGTGACAATATGGGCCCCAAAATAGAAATGGAGAAATATTTGTGAAGAAATCATTTACACTATGTGATATTCTTATCATTCTTATCATTCAAATGTGGTTATGTTTTTAGATTTTATTTTTTATTTTTTGTCACCAAGGCTGCATTTATTTTATAAAAATACAGTAAAATATGATGTGATATTGTGAAATTGTATAACATTTTAAAACAACCATTTTCTATTTGAATTTATTTTAAAATGTAATTTATTCCTGTGATTGAAAACCTGAATTTTCAGCAGCAATTACTTCAGTCCTCATTGTCACATGATCATTGGACCCTTATTCTATATGATGATTTAGGCTTAAGTTTTCTTTGAAAGTTCAAAGGAACAGCATTTATTTGACATAGAAATATTTTGTAACATTATACATATCTTTACTTTCACTTTTTATCAATTTAATGCATCGTTACATAAAAGCATAAAATAATCAATCAATCAATCAATCAGTCTTACAAACCCACACTTTTGAATGGCACTGTATATATATATCGTCATCATACACATAAAATTCATTATGTTAAAGTATTTTCTCTCTCTCTCTCTCTCTCTCTCTGTCTCTGTGTCCTTGTGCTTCCCTGTCCTGGATAGACTTTACAAATGCAATAGATTGCACAGCAAGTATATCTTTGATAGTAGGTTTTATAAAGGAATAATCTTGTCATTCATTCAATTACTGTTCATATTTCAGCACTGATTTGTATTAACGTGGCCATGGTTTGTTTTCTTACATCTCCAAGAACTGAAGTGCTTCTCACTCTGCTTCGACCTTGTGGTAATTTACAGCCTTGTTAACAGGGAGTTCCTTTGCACTAAGAAGCTTTTCATTTTAAAGCAGCCACCACATTTTAATGCTAGTACCCCGCAATTATGGGCAGGAAGGGCTCCCAGTTTTCCACATTATGAGCTGCGTTAAAGCAGAATCAGCTGGGCTTATGCTGCCAGCTCTATTTTGAGGGCTGGTTTTTCATGATCAAATCTGAGTTGGCTCACTGCCTCTTTCTTTTCAGCTCATTCTGTGAGCATTACACCATTACAACTGTCAATCATTTTCCAGCATAAAAGGCTTCATTTGAAAGGCTCAATGAAAATCTCATATCTTACATGAAACAGCCTTGATTTATGTCTTTCCTTTGCTCGCTCTGAGAGGCTTAACGGTCCTGCATGGCTCAGAATCAGCCTTTCAACATGCAGGCAGAGACACAGGAAATTTGTATGTTGTTTTTTCAGTCTCATGTTTTTTCTCCGTCAATATCTGCCAACAGCTGTTGGGAGGAACAAACTGCAAAAAAAGGGCTGCAATGGTGCAAAGTGCAAGACTCAAAATTGTGAGGGATGAAGGGTTTTTACCCAGAGTGCCCCACAGACACGCCCCCTCTAACCATTCTCAGGCTTGAGGGGGTCTAAGTGAGGCTGAGATGGAAAGAAAGAGAATAAATTGCTCAACGGCCACCTCAAATGCAGCTACTTCTATTTTTAACATTGACGGGCTGCTAGGCCCCAAACTCCCTCACTGTGACTTTATCTTTATCAATTGTGCTATTATTTCTCATAAAATTACATTATATCTCAAATGATGACTTAAGGACAGTGATTTTTATGCCTACAATGTGACTTTATATCATACTATATCTCAGTGTGACTTTATTTAACTACAGAATATCATACAATTGACCCATACACTAATGTTATTTATGTACATATATTAATTTACATATATGAAATATATTTTCATGTGAGGTAAAAGCATATATGTATATTAGCATATATAAAAAATTATAAAGCAAATAAAGCACATAGTAAAAAGTGGAACAAATTCCTATATTAACATGTATAGCTACACCATACAAATAAGTATGTTTATTAATGTGTAATACATATATCGGACATACAGTATATGTCATGTACATGCATATCCACCCTAAAACCCATCAATACATGTTGATATTACAGTATATAAGTAAATATAAAAGATAGTCATGCATTAAAAAAACACATAAAAACATACAGATTTCTGGATATATATTGTTTTAATAAAGTTACATAAATGAAATATATATTGTTGACATATGGTTGCTGGATAATACCATATAAACTCATCATACAGATTTAACACAGATAAACCAATAATATGGGGATTAGATGTGTTATACACGTACTCTAGCCAAGAATTCATGTATGTGAACAATTTATCTTTATTTATAAAATATGACAATATCACTCTTAATATAGGGCAAAATATGTCAAATATTAAAAAAAATTTATGGGGAGACATAATATCCCATAGTGTGACTTTATTTGACTTTACATCTCATGATGTCACTTTACATAACAGTGTGGCTTAATTTGAATTTATATCTCATAATTTCAACTATATCTTGCAATTGTAACTTTATATCTCACAGTGACTTTTTTTCTCTCTTAAATTTATTTATTTTATTTATGAATAAAACAACTGAATCATATGTTTTGAAGCTTAGTACAACATCCAGTAGTTGAATACACTGAAATATTTCATTCAGATAAAATATGAACATTCAGAGGCCTGATGTTGAACATGTAATTATGAGGCCATGTGACTGAGGGAACACACTGTATTGGGTCTGAAACGTGAAGATATATTTCTTGTTTATTTCCAGTACAATTCTCTGGTGTGTTTTTAGCTGAAAATGTAGCCGCAGTTGTTGCCTGCATATTGTCACTCCCTATGTTCAGCTAGGGTCTGCAGTCATTAAATTAACCCTCAGCAGCTCTCTACTCGCATTAATGCGGGGAAGTGCATGGCGAGGGGGAATCAGGTTTGGGTCTAGAGAAAAAATGATCCCCCAAAAGCCCAGGGCCATCTCCGCCCCTGATGTGAGGGGAGTGGTCCAGGCTTGTTTTGGCAGGATTGAGCAGTTGACAGGCTGACTCTTCTGCATACTGCTGACAGAGAGGAAGAAATTTAGCTTCTCAGGTCTGTGCCAGGCAATGGAGGCCAACAACCAAACAGCTGTGATGCTCCTTTCAGAAGCCCAGACTCTACTGCCAGACTGTGTGTTCAAATCATGGCCCTGTTTCCCAGTAGCACCAGGTGCACCTAGAAAAGTCCTCTTGAAGGACATGGAAAATGTGTGTGAGTTGAGAGTTAAAGTCCCTGTTTTTAAAGCAGTTGTAAATGTGGCAAAAATCCACTGAGTCAAACCAAATATTTTATAATGAATATGATTAAGCATTCTTTTTAGATTTCTCTGATGTTTGAGGTTTTAAATTAAGGCTGCATCAGATGGTCCTGATTAACCAATAGTTACCAGCCACACACTGAAAGGATTCAAAAGATTTAGTCTGTAACACATTGAAGCAATGTAACATCTATAGAGACGAATACTGATAGCTCTGGTTTAGATTTTTATTTTAGTTCTGCAACTTATGTCCCTAAAAAAACATATCAATGTATCCATGTACAGTAAGTTTATGTAAAAAATATTTGGCAGTATTTTCTACATAGTGAGATCACTCCAAAGTACAACCAAAACTTTTCAATACCAACAACTAAAAACATCATTTTCCATGCTCCCCCCAAACAGCACACAGGGGCCTTTCCTGAGAAGCACAGAGCAGCTCCAGGCCCATCGCCTCCCTCTGCAGAACACTGTCCCTGACTGACCCTCTGACCCTCTACTGAGATGTGGAGAATAATGAAGTGTTGGGGAAACATCAGAGCTGCGTACTGATTACGTCAGAGGAGCCCCGGTTTTCCGCAGGCCACGCTCAGACGAATAGAGGAGCGTTTGTTCTGTCCCATGGAGAGACAGGTCACACTGACGATCACAGACCAGTGTCCAGAACACGATGTAAAATGTGGAGTGACTTACTTATGAATGAGGAGAGAAAAAGAGCTGGCCATTACGCAACAGGACATGCACATATATATATAAATGAACAGTGGATATGCCACATATGATGCTTCCAAATCCTCGTAACCCTTAAATGCATGCATTATTACATATTTGGGTCATATAGCGGACCTATATATCTAACACGGACGGATCTCTTAACTGCTGCAATAGCGCAAAACTCTCCTGATATTTTACTCAAAAGAATAAAATAAAGCATATTTGTTTAATTTAAGCAGATGATTTTTCCATCACTGTTATAATCCAGCGCATGGTCCCGTTACATTCATAATCTGGCTCATATTCGCGATCTCAACCATATTCTCAAAAATATCATTTTCAATTACTTTAGAAATCAATATTGTGATTGATGGCAGCTTATTCACCACATCCACCAGCAATTGACAGTGACACTTATATTACAGTAATTGCTCTGCAGTAAAGCCAATCAATTTTTGTTTAAACGAATAGATTGAGGAAATACTAGAGAAGTTTATGTTAACTTTATAAAACCTGAGGTGGGAGGGTGTATAATGACGTCCGGGATCGCGAAAGAAAGTTGAATAAATTCAAGAAAACAGATACTGTCTGAAATGGCATTATTGGCAAGTTTCTTGATAGCATAACACCACAAACTGGAATATAAACAAATTGCCTACAATTATCAGGAATTTTAAGTGTTTGTACTTTAAACACAGTCCATTGGGAGAAAACAAAGGAAAAAGGAGGAAGAGAGAAAGGAGGGAGATTTGATGGAGATTTTACTCATTCCCAAACAGCAAGCCGCTAAAAATAGCCAGAGGTAAGCCATTCATGTCCATAACATCGCACTAAAAATGGCACGATGAGTCACTTGTTTTTCAGTTTTCCCTGGGGCTTCGCGAGAAACTACAGGTCTCAGGAGAGCTCTCAATGTTCAGTGGTGTTGGCGGTTTACTGTAGCGCAAAGGCTGATCATGGAAACGTCATGTGAATGACTGTCCATTCATATGAGCAGTGCATGACAAACATGTAATGCCAGTGCTCATGCTTTGAGCTGTTAACCCTGAGGAGACTCCAGACTCTGTGTGGTTGGATTCCAGAAACGCAGATAGGACGTGTATGGGTATGTAATTTAGCTATGCTTGTGGACACTACAGATGGGTGAATTCAAGAACACCTCAAAGAATCACACTTAAAGAAGAAGAACACAAATGCTTTGATTATTTTCAGCATGTTACAGCCCAACGGGATACGTGAGATGCCTGAACTCCCTTTAAAGCACCTATTACAGCCAAATGATTAAAGCTTAAAAAAACTAGATTATTGACAAACGCACAAATTAATAAACCTTAATAAATTCAAACCTAGTTCAAAACCTGAAGTAAACCACCCTTACAAACTCATTAAAAATGTAGCTTCAAAGTTTCCCATATATATAGATATATGTTGGTGTGTGTGTGTGTGTGTGTGTGTTGTGTGTTGTGTGTGTGTAAGATATAATATATATATATATATACAGTCATATTATTTTCCCACTTTTATAAGAGTAGACATTTAGATATTAGACATTAGAGTTTGGTGTGGGTAGACATTGTCTGGGTGGGTGTGTGGATCTATATAATAAAAACAATATAGATAAACAATGTATATATATATATATAGTATAATATATCT